>CM034003.1:10634957-10714118 GCA_019603395.1 Cyrtorhinus lividipennis | reverse complement strand
CTCAATCTCTCTAATTCAACATTTTCTTATGGTGTTAAGTCGAAATAAGCAAATGCCCGGGTTAGGAGTCGAAATCTGTATTTCAGAAAATGAAATTTCGAGATTTTCGGCAATCCAGACGTATAGGGTATCATTTTCGAAAAGGTTATGGGACAAAATGGGTATCTATCTACCTATTTCGAAAATTTCTCGAGATTTCGGGTACCTAGGCGTGTGGGGGTACTATTTTCCACAGTGTTGGACGCTGAATCCATTGGAATTAGTCTTCATGCTCCTGGTCCGAGGAATAACCATCCTCTGTAAAAGAATTTGCTGAGTTTTGAGCCTTTTGATTTATAACATTGCCACCCCGTCACTATTTTGCTTCAAATGACTTGCGTGGATAGAATTTGGGCAGTTATTGTGAATTGATAAATTATAAATAAACAAATATGTTCCCAACATTCTGGGACCGCAGCCTTGTATCTAACTGCATTTCAATGTAAACGATGAACACAAAATATTGGACTAAAGGCTATTCGTTTGAGGAAAAGTAGTTCACCTTGAGTTGCGTTTCGGCGGGCGAAGGTGCGAGGAAAGGAGGTTGCCCAACGAGCATTTCATACAATATCACTCCTACGCTCCACCAATCGCACAGTTGTGTGTAGCCGGTTCGTAAGAGGACCTGAAAAGAAACGCGATTCAGTAAATGAACAGAATATAAAGTAAACTGAAATTATGGGTTAAATTATAAATGGTTTATTGTCTTAGTTGGATCGGCTTGTGAGGAATTCATCCTTGATATACTAGGAGTAAAAAAGATCGACCTGAACGAGAACCACCATCTACGTTTCAAAAATCGTTCGAAAAATTAAGACTGAGGGAGCAAATAGCCACCCGGTGCTGTCAACGAGAACTCAAACTATTGAAAAACGTGGATTGGTGGGTCCCGACCCATTCCAATCGATCCGGTCCAAAATTTAGCGAATATATACCCCCACGCCTAGGCACCAGAAAGCCTGACACATAAAAAATGGGTGGATACACCCATTTTGACCCATAACTCATCGGTGGGTGCCAATCGTTCTGGGACACCATCATTGAATTCAGCGTCCAAAATTAGTGGAAAATGATACCCCACACGCCTAGGTAGCGAAAATCCCGAAAACACATATACAAAATGGGTTATATACCCAATTTGGCCCATAACTTCTTTCAGTGGTTGCCAATCGTTCTGGGACCCATTTTATTGGATTCAGCGTCCGAAATTTAGTGGAAAATGACACCCTACTCGCCTAAATCGCCCAAATCTCGAAAATCTTTTTTCAAAAAACATTTTGACTAACATGTCTAGAAGACACCATAAAAATTTCAATACAATCGGCGTACCAATATTGCCATAGGAGCGCTATTTTGAAGTTGCTGAGGGCGAAACAGCCGATTTTGCTGGAGTACTCCCTTTAAAGGCTTCACTTATCACTTACTTCAGGCGCTATATAATTTGGAGTTCCCACGAGAGAATGCGCTTGACACCTTTGGTGTTCCCTGTGGCGGCGTCTCTCCAAAGGTTTGAGGGGTTGAGTGGTTTGGTAGCATCGACACTCTGCGTTGACCCAGTCCTCGTTGGGCTCCATCGAATCTTGCCTGCCGTGCTCACCTGCGGCATAGTCAGTGTCAACTTGGAATTCGTATACGTCGATTGAAATACGCATTTTGACCAACCATTGGCACCAACCAGCTGAGGGTAACAACCACTTACCATTGCGTTGATAATATTTTGAATTGTGAGTCCACCGGAACCCTGTGCACAGCCCGAAATCCGTCAGTTTAATGTGGCCATCCCGATCGATCAGGATGTTATCGGGTTTGATGTCTCTATGAATGAACCCCATTTTATGAACGACTCCACAGCGCAGGTTAGTTCAGCAATGTAGAACCTGGATGGGACAGAGACCATACAATTGTTGCAGGCAGAGAAATTCTGGAAATTCTTCTGGAGAGTGAGGAAATTAAGGAGCCAGCAGCCTGCTCTGGAAGGCAATTTCACTCTGTTGTGGTGGCAGCCATGGCCAATGGCTGCTGAGCTCATTCTCTCTATGTTGAATCATAGAACCCACGTAGATGATAACTCATGCAGCTCAATGCATGAACAAGTCCAAGATTTCATATTTTGATGTAATTCAAGAATCTTACCTTTGCCTGGCATCAGCAGCCTGACGGCACATATTGCGTGAGTTTAATTTGAGCAAACTGTGCGTAGAAAGAGGAAATTACAAATCAACCTCATCTGGCTCCTTACCTGGCCAAAGGTTCTTCAAAGATACCAAGTTTGATCAGAAGCGACATCAAGTCTCCACCTGGGATGTAGTCCATGACGAAGTAAAGGTTGTCTTTGTCCTAAAGCAGAAATTTTCCAGATGAAGCACTCAAGTACTTCGCATGCGCACAATGTCTCTACACATTCCGATTTCATGCTGCAGCACGTTGTACACTTACTTGGAAAGAATAGTAAAGTTTAACGACCCATTCGTTATCAGCTTCAGCGAGAATGTCCCGTTCGGCTTTGACGTGAGCTACCTGGTTCCTCTTGAGAACGTCCGCTTTCCTGAGTGTCTTCATTGCATATAGGTGATTCGTGTCGATTTTACGAACTAAAGATACCTCGCCGAACGCCCCCACGCCAATGTGTTTGATTCGAACGAACATAGATTTGTCCATTTTGGCTCGCTTCAGTCGAATATAATTTGACTCCTGAAAGAGAGAAATCGTCTCCGGTATAGATAATTGACGTGGAAGTGGGCAATTCTTCATGAAAATCATTGCAGTTTATCAGTGAAAATCCGTGGTTGATAAACTGCCTGTAATCTCCAACCGATCCTAACTTAAGATCGATAGTTAACACGACATTTAACATCTTTGTGAACGGAGAATCGTCCCAATGACATTCTCAAACGTTAATCGCATTTCTTGACACCCTAAAACGCCCAGAAAAAAAATTTTGAGCCAACCAACCGAAACTACTGTTTATTCAACACAATAAAACATCTATCATTTTCTGTAATCTAAATTTTTCTTGCCAAAAACTCACTTTTTGACTAAGCATTTTCCTCATTTGAGCTTGCGCTTCTTCGGACAAACCAATCTTGGACATTTCCGTTTCGAGTTGTATCCTTCGATGCATCCGCTGCTTATGCGATTTAATGACGTTTTCCACGTGTTGTTCCATAAAAAATTTAAAAGCTTGCGGCTTTCAATTATTCAAGGAATAACCAACCAAAATCCGTCTTAAGCCTGGTGGCTAAACACTAAGGAACTTGGAATACGTTTTTACGGTGTATCATTTGTCTGAAAAGAAAATATTGAGTGAGTCGTGCACGTTGGTAACGTAAGTCAACTGAACTTCTTATCAAAAAATCTGCAAATTCTTACACACGGGTTGGTTATTCCTCGAATGGGGGAAACAGTGGGTGTGGCGGGTCCCAGACCCAATCCAATCGATTGAGGGTCCAAAATTTAGAGGAATATGATACCCCACACGCCTAGGTACCAGAAATCCCGAAAACACATATTCAAATTGGGTAATAAATACCCAATTTGACCCATAACTTCTTCCAGTGGGTGCCAATCGTTCTGGGACCCGTTTCATTGGATTCAACGTCCAAAATTTAGTGGAAAATGACACCCCGCTCGCCTAAATCACACATATTCAAAATGGGTAATATATACCCAATTTGACCCATAACTTCTTCCAGTGGGTGCCAATCGTTCTGGGACCCGTTTCATTGGATTCAACGTCCAAAATTTAGTGGAAAATGACACCCCACTCGCCTAAATCACCCAAAATCTCGAAAATCCATTTTTCAAAAAACACATTTTGACCCCTACCCCACCCAAATTTGGTCCGATCGGGCTGAAAAGTTTCGAGGACCCGTCTCGGCTGGGAACAGACCCCTGACCCAAATTTCAGATTTTTAGAAAATTTTCTACTACCGAAAACGGCGCAGACGATGGACGGCGTACGGCGGACGGACATCCGACCTTTTTTGATCAGGACATCATGAAACGTCCAGAAAAAATTTTGAGCCAAATCGGAGAGGTTGACCATTATCATGAAAACATAGGTTGATTATTCAAGGAATAACCAACCAAAACAGATATGCCCATAGCCCTGCTATTCGTACAGGCACAAGAGTTTTGGTGAATAGGAACATCATAGTTGAATTGGAAGCATTCCATCGAGTAGAACAAATTTTATGGATTAAAAACGCAAGAAATTTAACTAACGTAACAACGGGGAAAATGTTCAGAAATTCTTCGTGACGGTTTTTAGATCATTTTTGGTTGGTTATTTCTTGAATAATCCCTATTTATTCGCCCTAAATCTGACAGTTAACGTTTCAAGGTGTCTAGATCAAATCTAAAATTCTGAAAATCTACAAGGTTCCGGCTCTTGTTGGTCCTCGAAACTTCTCAGCCCGATCTGACCGGAGGACAATCAATCAAATCAATCTATCAAATTAGTGGGAAGGGGGGGGGGGGTTGAGGTTAGGTTTTTGGCGCGGAATTCGTTGAGATGGGTTCCAGACTGATTGGCGCCTGCTAGATGTGGGTATGAGTCAAAATGGTCACTAACTACCTATTTTGAGTGGGGTTTCGAGATTTTTGTGCACATAGGCATGTAGGGTATCATTTTTGACTAAAATTTGGACGCTGAATCGATTGGAATGAGTCCGGGACACTCACACTCACTGTTTTTCCCATGTTTTCTCAAAAAATGTTAAGGAGCGACAGACAATGGTCAAGGTCGTGCTAATCTCATACAATCCAATCTCATTTGCAGGTAATCCATTGGGAGACGACTCTTCAGATCCCCAAGGCGGCAAATGTCTCCCCCGAAGCGAAAGACCTGATGCTGAGGCTTTGCACTTCAGCAGAGCGGCGACTCGGAAAGATCGCCAACGAAGTAAAAGCCCACCCATTCTTCGGCGAAATTGACTTTGACATGGGCGTTCGTCGAATCACACCTCCCCACATCCCACGGATTCGATACTCGACGGACACGTCGAATTTTGACCCTGTCGATCCGGACAAACTCCGCGACTCTGGCGACTCCGACGACGGTAGCGGAAGTTCTGGACGGTCGCCGCACTCTTTTCACGGTTTTTTCGAATTCACTTTCCGCCGATTTTTCGACGACGGTGGCGCCTCCGCTCCGTACCCTCCGCTTCACAATCTCACGATCTCACTCGACGATAACGACAATCAAGGTGCCGTATACGTATAGACATCGCGACAAACACTCCGTTATCACCTTTAAGTCGTCACCGCTCTTGCTAAAGAGAATACTGTGTGTTAAGGCCCCTCAACATTAGAGAGTTCCTAAGAGAGACACGCTCATTTCAATAAGGCCGTTGTTTTCGGCCTTACCTACAGCAAGCAATTTTGGTTGCTATCCGATGAAGCCTCATCGAAAAGTAATGTCATACTCGCTTATCTGCGACCCGACGTTGTTGATCATGTTAGGCCGGGTATACAAGTTGAGAATTTAAAGCGAGAAATCCTCACAGGTTTACCGGAGCCTGAAGGAGCAGCTAAACGGTCCGTCCGCCTCTGAGGATTTCCGGAGAGGAATGAAAACAGCTGTTGATAGAAATAGCGAAATAGCTGTGCAAGAACTGCGGCCTTGAGGCCAGACAGGCGACCATCTACACGTGAGGAATGCTTTCAGTTGAGGAAATTCTCTCTGGGCGGCCCATACGCTCCATGCGCATGTCTACACGTGAGGAATGCTTTCAGTTGAGGAAATCCTCTCTGGGCGGCCCATACGCATGTCCATACGCCCAGGCAAACCGGAGAGGTGTTCCTGAACTGGAAATCCTCAACCGATGTCCGCGGCCTTATCTCAGCCATAAGTTGAAAACGATTTGTTCATTTTGAAAGAGAGATATAAGCGGCCTTATGCCGTGTGAGGCCGATAAAACCGAACTTGGCGCTATAAGTATGCGAACTTATTTCCCACAACTTCACTCCTAGGAACTCTCTATTAGCGAAGTCCATATCACTTGAACCCTCGGCTGGTAGAACCATTGATCCTGCTCACAATCCGCACTATATTTTCTACGAATATACAGAAATCTCAGTCTATACAACCGTTTATTTGGCCAAAATGCTCTGCTTAAACCATAGAACTTCCTAACGCCTGACTACCTCTTGTCAATTAGGTCCAATACATGAATCAAACCAACTGTTGTAGAACAATCCACTCTTCCTTGAATTTGATTTGATAATTCTGCCAAGGGTACACCAAAAATGAAACATTTCTAACAGACTTGTCGAGTGGTGGGGTTAATTAGATGCTGCAGGGAAAGCTATGTGAGTAATCATACACATGATTCTTATCATTCGGGATTGTGAACTTAGTAGAAAATAATATGCCATTTTGACGTCTTTGGACCTGCTTCACACGGTTTTATTCGATTCAGTTTGGTTTCTTGACACACCTACAATTAGAATGTTACCGTTAATACCCGAAATCAGTTAATTCTAGTTTTCACTAAGCCCCTTTGTAAAAACTAGAAGTCACTAGTTTGAACTAGAGTTTGCTGGGGCACCCCACTGCAGGAACCAGAAGTTACTGATTCATTTCCACTCAACTAGAACAACCGAGTGAGAATCAGTACTAAGAAGTGATTTTAAAAGTCAGCTAAAACCCGTTTGGACTAGTAAATATAAGGAACAGTGAAGAATACGATTTTTCGTGAAGCTTATATTATTATGTTTCAGTACTTATTGTAGCAAGTTGAGCCTTCAGCTACTCAATTTACAACGCCATTGACGGAATCTGGCGCAACGGGGGCGATCGAGTTCCTCAATCATAACCAAAATCGATTAATCGAAACTAAGCCGCAGCGTTGTCATATTTATTATAAATTAACAAATTTTAATGAATTCTCTATTAAACCAGTGGAGATTTCTAGTTGATATTAATGACTTCTAGCATTTGCAATGAGGCTTAATGAAAACTTGTACTGACTAGTTAAAACGAGAATTAACTGATTTTGGGTAATAACTGTAGCATATTCATTATTTTATCCCTTTTAGTAATTTTTCCTTATTATTGTTTTGGACTACAGTCCAGCAAAATTAGTCCAATGGAATTTTCAGCGCTTATAGAAAATTATACTGAAAATACCTTTTTTTTAAATTGATTCATACCCCTGAAGCAACGAAAGAAACAAAATCTGCCTATTTTTCTTAAACACATTGTCTACAGGACCCTTTCATTCTCAGCAATTTTGGTTGCTAACCTTTAAGTATTGTGATAATGGCTTTTCAACTCTTTTCATCTCTTAAATCACTTCTTTCTATAGCATTTAATCGTTTAAACACCCATTTTGAAAACATTTTAATTCTCCCTTCCCAGATTGTTTGATTTTAAACTAAAGAGTGACAATTTTCCAAAATCGCAGCCTTTCTCGCTGAGGGATGTCATTTTTAGAAGTCCTTGGGGATTTTATTGTATAAAACCTATTGGTGAGCATTTCCAGGTGGTATTTCGAAATGAAATTCAACTTCCGCTGAATCGGATAAAACAGTAGAAGCATGAATTGGCCTTAAATTCTTACCTGATTCCACAGAAGTGGAAAATGCACTTTTTCCTGTGATTGAGTTTTTTTCCGGGTTTGTTGTAGGGTCAACAGTACTGCACTCAATGCACCATTTGGTTTGAATTGCAATTTTGATAACGGCAATCAGTGTCAAGGTCGATAGTTCCCACCGAGCCGTTCCCCTTTCTATTTAAGCCCTTTCTCCTCGAAAATCAACTGTAAATGTCGCGTTTTGTACTTGCGACGTGATAACAGATATAATTTCATTTAACCATTTAAATTTTTGTTTATATTATTAATTTGTGAAGTTAATAGTGGATTCTCTTCTTACAGTTTTCCACGAAGAAAACGTGTAAATGGAATCTTGACTTAGCCCTGTGAACTGAGGGAAACTTGTCTCTGTTATCGCCTGAAGTCTCGAATCGCTACTCACAGAGACACTTGAGTGTTTTCATTGAAATACAAATTCATTTAGTTGTGTATAATGGATTGAAATTCATTTTTATAAGAAAACGAAAGATTTATGGTGAACTTATTAGCGATTTGAAACCGGCTTTTGTGTAGCTGTGTTCCATTAATTACGCCCGTGCCTGTGATCGAAAGAATTGATATGGTTCGCTCTTTTATAATCACTTATCATTGAGTTTGATTTGAATCGTGGTTTTTAACGAGTTAAATGAATTGTTGTTCTGAACAAGTAACTTATCATTGTGTTGCACGTCAATCTGAGGCAAGAAAGGCAATTGATTGCAGCTGTCGAATAAGAGTGAAAGTTATTTTTATCCATGTTGAATCCATTCTTCCACTCTTTTTCTTTGGTTAAGTTAATTTTGTTAAAACTGTTGTTCTGGTTCAATACAACTCAATGGCCACCATCAAGACATACCCCTCAGTAGGCAGCAACCCAGTTGACCATAAAAAAGCAGAATTTGTTTGTTGCAAATGGCGACCAAGATGGCAAAAATGGCGTAGGCTCTTCCCTCTCTTTCTCTTGCTCTCTCCCTTACATTTTCTAACCTCCTGCTATCTTAACCTGGCCGATTGAAGGCGTTTTAAAGTAACTATAGTGAATCCATCATACAAAGTGACTAGCTGAGTGACCTGTATTTCGAGGAATTATTCAATTTAAAGTAAATGGAGGTAAATATTTATGTAGTACAGGGGGCAGGTCGCCATATTGCCTAATAAGAATCGATATATCGCACCACGGCAATAATCGATGCGAGTATATTGCGCAGTATTGGCATACAGTATTTTTATTTGAATTGAAGTTATGACTTATTGACCATTGTTGGAAAGATTTGCCTCATCTTTTGAAATTTTTAATAATTGGTGATTGACACAGGCTATGACTCATAGAGAGACTTATCAAGTTATTATCGATATATCGAATGTTATCAGACAATATCTAATCAAGACCCGCCCCCTATACTACACTGCAGCCTAAGTGGGTTCAATTATTGCATTGAAGGGGTGTTTTTTTGGTTCTCTGCAAACACCTTAAGGGTGGGATCCTCAATGTCAATGTTATCATAGGGTAGGCTCCAAAATGTTCGCATAGATTTTGTTAGCCACTAAAACAACTGTAATAAAATTGTTCATTCTGCCTGACCATGTCACCAGAACGTCGTTTCATTAGGCAGTAATTAAAGGCGGTCTTAGCCTTAAAACGAGCAATTTATCTCGTTATATAAACCTGCCATAATGGTTCTCATGAATGATGGCGCCTCCTCAAAGAAGCTCAACTCACATAAAACAGCCCTAATCACTCAGGATAAAGTAGTTGAGCAGCAAATAAACGTTCGATTCATGGTAGGCATCACTAAAATGGATCTCGTTGAAAACCAGAGGGCAAATTGTGTTATACTCTCATTCAAGGAAACACCAAAGTGGAGCTAAAAATTGGATAGGCCATTGGTAGGTCTCATTCCGTTCTGCTTCTACACGGCAACTGTCGCCTATTGCAGAAGCAACTTGTTTCTTCAACAACGCCAAAATTATGCCAACTTGAGTTCAACAGAGATAGTCTAACTGCTTTTCCATTGGCTTTTGGCCACAATTTGGTTCTTTAACACTCCGCCATCCTACTTTCCTCAGAAAAATGTCCAATGGTTCGACTTAGACCGCTCTCCTACGTTGGCTTTAAACAAAATTGAACTATTTAAAAAAAAAAATTAGAAATAAAATTTGTAAAAATAAAAAATAAAAATCTTTACGAAAAGGCTGTGCTTTCAAGTTTTGAGAACAGATCTTTCACTTCGGATAAGGCTGTTGTTCTCCCGTTGTACATTCAATTTTTTTTCTCTTTTCCTTTTCATCCTGTTAATAAACAATTTTCACAATAACTTACGGGAAGCCTTAAAATGTAAAATTCCCCAATTGATAATGAACTCTTTAGGTGATTTGAGTTTACAATATGCGATTCTGGTGCGATTTACTCTCCCGTTGTCGAGGTTGTAAGTGTATTTTTCATCAATTTCCCTTTTCATTGTTAATCCGAGGCACGATAAAGTTACCAATTGGAACTAATGTGCCTTTTTTAAAAATGTGGTGTTGAATGAATGAAAAAAAAAAGGAAAGGAAACGTTATAACAGCCATTATAAACAGGATTGTGAATGTTCTGCTCTCTCTTTCTCTTACGTTATAATTGTAATTTTTGAATTTCTAATGAAAAAAAAGGGAACATTTTTTTTCTTCCAGTGTTAAAAGAAAGAAATCATATTCTAAAGATCTGCCTTGTGTGTAAATAGTGTAACTCCGTAGGTTTTTAGTAATTTGATTGTTATAAATACGTATATTGAAAAGAAGAAATTATACATATATAGATGAAACTAATATTTTCTAGCTTTTATTAATTAATATATTTTTTGATGAACGAAAATTTGTATGTGAATGTAAATAGCGATTATCACTTATGGTTTTTTTTTCTCTTTTCGCTATGGATTGCAGGAAATTCAAATTTACTCAAATTGGAACAATAACGAAAAAAAATTGTTCCTCGTGTAGTAATGCAACTGTACAATCTCTTTAATTTGTAAACTTTCCCTCGTCTCCTCAGCTTAACATGTTACGCTTGGATTTTCTGTTAATTTATTAGTTAATTTCAATTTCCACAGGACTCGCACATTTATTTTTGGTCGTGGAGGTGTTATGTAAATGAAATCAATTTTCTTCCAGGTACTTAGGGATTAGGTACCTTACGGACGGTTCATTTATTTCAGGAAAGAAAAATAGCAGTTGAGGGAATATTCGGAAATAACGTTATATTGAAACGAGAAAAAAGTTCAAAGTTTTAAAATAATTGATTTTAGACGAAGAGTGTTATCGTTTTTGTATTAGTTCTGTAATATCAATCTGTAATAATCCGTTTCTGAGGTGATCAGCCACCAGTGCGGCCGTGTCCTATAAGTAATGAGCGATATTAAACCCTGTTTTACATCCATTCGGTTATTTTGTCCTTAAACTCGCTTCGTGGAACGATATGGTGCGTTACCAGTGATTTTTTTACCTTTCATTTTGGTCGAAATTCTAATTTGAGGGCGTTGAACATACTTAGTCCTCTTCTCTTAGTTGTTTTGACTGGAAACCTGTGACTTGGTAGTTGTCGGCTGCTTAGGAAAGAGACGTATAGATAGAGATATCAACGACGCTTTGGTAGTAGAAAAATTTTCTAAAATCTAAGATTTTGGCCAGATGACCCGTTTTTGGCTTTAGTTGGTCCTCAAACCCTTTTCAGCCCGATCGGACCGAATTTGAGGGGGTAGGGGTCAAAATGTGTATTTCAAAAAATGGATTTTCGTGGTTTTTAGCGATCTAGGCGTGTGGGGTATCATTTTCGACTAAATTTTGGACGCTGAATCCAATGAAATGGGTCCCGGGACGATTGGCATCCACCGGAAGAGGTTATGGGTTAAAATGGGCATCTATCTACATATTCCGAAAATGGGTTTTCCAGATTTCAAGTACCTAGGCGTGTGGGGTATCATTTTCCACTAAATTTCGGACGCTGAATTGATTGGAATGAGTCTTCAAGCTCCTAGTCCGAGGAATAACTAACCCCTGTGATTTGAAAAATGGGTTTTCGAGATATTTGTTGATCTAGAAGTATAATTTTCTACTAAATTATTGACGTTGAACCTGTTCAGATGGGTCGCTGATCAATTGGCGGCCAGTGGTGGTGGGTATGGGTCTAAATGGGTACCTAACATACTCAACAGGTCCCCAAATGATTGAAGACCCCTCTCCCAAAGTGGTTATGGGTCAAAATGGATATCTATCTACCTATTTATGAAGTAGCTGTAAATTTCAGGCGCCTAGGTGTGTGGGAAAACATTTCTCACTATTTCCATTTTGTAGTCATCTGTCTTTAGTGTTTCACAGAATCCTCAGGTGCATTCAACAAACCAACAACGAAGGAAAAATGAGGCCTGATGGAATTCCATAGAAATGGCTGGTTACTGGAAATACAGGGATCCTTATCCTCTTCTTAGAAGATGAGTGGTGTGAGGGTCCTTTTTCAATACTCCCAGCTCACTGAAGGTTAATAAGAGATGCAGAACAGTGGACAAAACCATGTTCCAAGAAGGGAACTGGTAACTAGGAGTGTCCACCTTTGTGCCTCCTCAAAATTCTTTCTCAGAACTGATAGGTTCCCGTGTGAAACTTTCCCCTCCACCACAAGTAGGGTAGGGGTCCTGCAACATTCTGGTCTTCAGTTCTCCAGTCTCCTTTCTTCCACCACTGTGAGTGTTATGTCTACTGCAGATTAACTAACCTTGTTTTCCCTAATTTTTCTTTCATTCGCGATTTAAGTGCGCGTTGGGTACAAACTATATGAATATAGGTACTAGAATCGTTCTAGTACAGTGCCCAAATCTGTGTTAGTGAAAAGTGTGCCTCAGTTCTGGTCATCCATTGAGGAAGATTGCCCTCTGGAGTATGATGGTAAGTTACTTTGTCCCAACCATAAAGTTGAGATGGTCAGATACTCCATACTCAACACTTAGTGTCAACTGCCTTCTACCTACAATAATGAATACCCTTGGATAAATTTTGGGGCACCTAGGCGTGTGAGTTATCATTTTTCACTAAATAAAAATAGGAGATGCTAAATTGATTAAAATTGGCCTGGGACACTCCACACCTACTGTTTTCCCATGCTCCTGGTTCAAGGAATAACCAACCCATGCGAAATAATTTGCAGCGTTTTTAAAAAGGTTGTCGCAACCTTGATTCATTCATTGCCACTTTGGGCTGCGCAGAGGAATCAGAAAAGGTTGCAGAGATATCTTATAGTAGTATTTCTATGACTGCCAGTGAGATAATTGAAAGCATATCAGTTTTGCTCTTGAAAGAACCTAAGTACTGATTCAAAGGAAAGGACCTCCAACTAGGCGTATTATTTGACTATTTTAATCCCACCATGCACAAACATGAAGAGAAGCCATTCTTATAACCTAATTGAGTGCGGCTAATCTATACATCAGTGCACGCATCCCCCAAAATCGATATCTTGAACCAGGATGATTCGAGATTGCTTCCTTCAGTTTGTTTCTTTTTTTGATAATTTTTTTGCTTAAGGTTAGAAATTATGGGACCAATATTAAAATTTCCACAGTTTTGCGCATTAGAACCTTCTGTTGCGGCAATAAGTTCCGCAATTTCGGTCCTGTTTCAATCAAACGTTCAGGGATTGTGCTATGACCTTTGCAGTGTAATCAGGGCATTAGGAATGTAACACATACTTTTTTAGTAGCTTTTTCAGCGAGACAAAAGGCATCGTCCATTTGGCTAATGTATACATCAGTGCATGCACCCCCAAAAAACGATATCTCAAACTAGGATGATACGAGATTGTTGTGCTTGTTTCCTTCAGTTTGTGTCTTCTTCGTTCTTCTCTTTTATTTTGTATGATAAAGTTCTTGGAACGATGCGTATATCTAGAAAATAGCGGGAATCGTTTATCAAGAGGGCATGGAATGGAGCGATGTATCGATTGTAACGCAATATAGTTTTGGGGGTGCGCGCACTGATGTGTAGATTTACCGTGGTAGGTATCAGATTTTTTGTTTACTACTCCCATTTAGACGATTTTAGAAGGGGAGGAACAGCTCGTGGGACACCCTGTATGCTCTCATGTGCGAAATATTCTCTGAACCACAAAATATGTGTTTTTATGTTAAATGATGTGGGCATTATTCGATCTCATTTTGATTGAAACAGATGAATCAGTTGATATTCTTCCAATATTTCTAGAGAGAAACGATATGCGGTTACCTAAGTATCTGCCCCCCAATCACTGTTCCACCCAAAACGAAAAGTATTTCGAGATTCTTCAGTCGAGTTTAAGATTGTGTACCGGTTTGTACTTGCCATTGCATCGCCTAGTATGGTCGATATTTTTGGTTTCCATTGTATTGGCAGATTGGCTACAGTGGGTTTGTGTTGAGGATGATTAAACAAATACAACTTAACACAGGAGAGTTTATGCAAAGCGGATTGGAATTAAATCAAACATCCACATATTTACGTAGTACTATTATGCCTAGAGAATATGCTTGAGCCGGCACCCTTGACACTGCGACTCAATTTTCTTATCTTGAGTAAGTATAATATTGAAGTACGGAAAGCGACTCTCATGAGCTCTAATCAGTAATGAAATGTGTGGAAAACTTGGAGGCGGTTAGTCCAAGTTCATGTCTTCTTCCTCGTCCTTCTTGGGCTTTTTCTCGTCCTGCTTGGTCTCTTTGTCGTCGTCTTTGACCTGCGACGATGATATGGAAGCGGCTTGGAGTGCACGGACGAACTCTTCCATGTTTCCCTGGTTGGCCGCTACAACTGCGTCGTTGCCGACTTGAAACTGTGAGACGACGGGTCCTAATTGACCGGACTGAAGGGCTGTGCTGAACATGCTCAATGCCTAGGACAAAAATTGAAAAGGTGAAAATTAACGTTAGGTGGGCGTTCAAAGGAAACGAGACTTTATTCATAACCTATGGGATACTGATTTGGTTGGGACATTATACAACGTGTCCTGCAAAATGTTATAAATATTTGACCCCTCAACTGTTCTCTTTTTGAGAAATTCCTTGGGAGTGTTCGAAGAGAATACAAGGAATTAGCAATTCTTATCAGTATCTTCACAGAATGAGAATAGTGAGGGCCCTCATATGCTTGCATTGTCCCATTGTAGAATATAGTGCTGAACACACGTTCTTTGAGTGTTCCAAATGGGAGAGGGAAAGATACAACCTCTGGGAACAATTGGGAAAAAATAGGGCCAGTATCACCGGAGGAACTGGTGAATTGAATGTTGAAAAACAATGGCGACTGGCTAAGTATAGCCAACTATATCGAAGGAAAATGATCCTGGAGAAAATACGACAACTGGCCTTGAACAAGTGTCCAGACTCAGGACACTTGCTGGACAAGTGCTACTCTCTGAGAGGGACAGGAGACTGGACCGCTTGGGGGAGAAGGGGGAAACCTCTGGCACTCCATGAAACGGTAGTGATAGGTACAAAGCCTCTGCCATGGGGCTATTAGCCAGTTAGCCCTTATAGGAAGTTACGGTCGTCAGGTTGCTGACAAACCAGCATCCTTCCAAACGTGGTTGAGGCATACCCTAGCCGGAGGGCTTCACCCAGTGATGGTGCCTATAAAGGGAAGGCCTGTTCTGCATACATCCATGTAGGATGTACCAATACAGACCGGTTCTGGGAGTTGAGGTGCAACACTTGGGAACCACTCTGCTCAAGTGGTAGTGCGAGCTAGAACGCACGAATTACAGCAATTCGGTACTTGGGGGGAGCAGTTTACTACTTCCTATCTAAGCCCTGCTGAATGAAGGGACAATCATTCCAGCCATCTAAGGCTGTGTCCTTACTGCTTGCAGTGGTGGGGAGTAGCATAACCCGTGGGGTAAGCTCTCCTTATAATTGTGGCTCATTTCCTTGCATTGGGGTGAGGAACACATTGGACTCTGTCTGGACTCAGCCCGAAGTTATGTGCTAAACAGTCCTCAGGCTCCGTAGATCAAGGGAGGTAAGGTTTTAATGTGTGGACTCGCACAGTATCCACTAGAGTACCCACGAGATTAAATAACACCAAATATCTCAAAAGATTTCCTCACATGCCCGCGCAAGGGACTCAGCAAGGCGGGCATCCAGTTCCTGGTTAACAACTAATTTGATATATTCGTCACTAACCTGTTGAAATTGAGGAGACGCCAATGTAGACCTCAAATCTTCATGACCACTATCTCCAAATGCAGGAAGATGTCTCTGGAGTTCCCTTACGAAAGCAGGGTTGTTGAGAATAGCTTGTAAGCTCTCCTGATTCACACTAGTAGAAAGATCGACTAAAAGCAAAGAAAAATGATATGAAATGAGAAGAATTCAATAATTTCAAATTAGAACTATTAAGGTTAGGCCAACAATACGAATGTTACTTGATTACAATGAATTTATCCAGAATGTCAATACAGTGAAAACTAGTTTGGGTATGCTCGTTGTGACGTCACAGAACGAGGAAGCGTTTGCTTGAGTTGTAAGAATGAAAAACGGGTACGTAAGTACTTTCAAGCAAAACTGCAGAACATCGACGAGAAAGGGCACTAACCTCCTGATGCTGTATCAGTCGAAGCCTGACTGGAATTTTCAAAATTTTGGATGAAATAATTTTGAAGTTGACTCAGCTGAATGAGGTTGTCCCGATCACCCACGGAACTAGCGGAGGAGGCTGCTTCTGAAGACGTAGTGAGAGAGAGAACGTTGTTAATTGGATAAAAAGTATAATACCAAGTCAGGTTATGGCGATAAGTGACGTCATACGTACTGACGGGCGCTGCAGGGCGGGCGGGCTTGGGGATGGGGTTGGCGGGAGTCACTGGTGTCTTAGCAGCTGCCGTAGCGGAGGAGGGAGTGCTGGTTGCTGGAGTGCTAGCGACTGAAGGAGGGCCAGTGCTGGCGGCAGTCCCTGAACTAGATCTCGGGCTGCTGTAAAAACAGTGACGTATTGAAATGGTGACAAATAACCTTAATCATGTTGTGCCACAAGTTTTAGTCCAAATAAGACACATTCTGTAACACCAGGAGTAATGCGATAGGAGAACAACGCCTGGCTGAGCAGTGGATACTGATTTCTAATCAAGATTCCTTCTTAGCCTGATTTGAGAACAGCTGACATTTCTTCAATCATGGGCTTCTTCAGTCGAAGAAGTTCTACAATTCCCATGTATGGAATGATTTGAATTTCTGATTAATATACATGTAGTAAAAGTGCTATGCTCTCAAAATCTGCCATTACTGGACAGATTTCCCCTAGGTTTCCAATAACAGATCAACCTTTGCAACTAGTAACCGGACACTGATTACGCTGATAAGCTGAGATTAATGAGCTAATGAGTAAGCTGAGGTAATGAACAGAATACGTAGGAACTGCTGCCTGGCGGAGAAGAGGCACGTTGAAGCCAAGCGCTTAACAAAAAGGGAAAATTGTTGTTGCATTGGCAACACTGGTTTGGCGTTTGTTGCTTGTGTGCGCCGAGCGGTGCTTATCAATTTTTGCGAGTCGATTCAGTGCTGACGTTAGTAGGGGAGACAAATCAGTCAAATGGGAAATTTGCCCGCTTTTTGTTTCGCTTCTTCTCCGCCAGGCAGCGACTCCTACGTATTCTTTTCATTACTGACAAGCTATAATTTTTCGTGCCTTGATGTAGCAGAAAAAAACGGTCTCAAAAATGGCGACAAAAAGTTGGAATACAATAGTGTTTCAGTAAACAATATTTTACGTCCCAGACCTACCTGTGAAACCACAGAGAATGTATAAACTCTGAATAGGCTATTGATCTCTTCACCATTTTATTGGGCACATGTAACTCATAAATATGCTCACATTCAAGTCTTTGGAATGGGCACCTAAATTCTAAGTATAATTGGAAACGTACAAAAGTTTCAACACCCTGCCAGTTTTGGGTAATCGTACCAGGACCCATGTCAATCGATTCAGCGTCAAAAATTATGTGGAAAAAAAGACGTCCTAAATATCTATTTACAAAATACATTCATTCAGCCATTTCAATCGATTCGACATTGCTGAGGAATTTTGAAAACATATTTTCACCACTGTTTCCGTTTGCGGTAATCGGTTCAGTATTAGTAGATTAGTCTTATCGATACTATTGTAAATAACGTGTATTCCTGTGATCTTCATACATGATGGAACTGTTCTCATTGAACATGCAGCGACAATAGAAGAGGATAGGACCAGGTTATAGGTCGATTGTTGAATAACGACTAATGACTAAGGACTAATGAAGAGGATGTATGTTGGAATTGTTGGCATTACTGAACATCGTCGCCCAAGTGGCAACACCAGCTAATTCAGTTTTGCCCATTTTACAGGAGAGCCAAAAACCAGCTATTATTCTAGAGGTTTTCTGCAGCGTTTTGCATCTACCCTGGTTTTTCTAGTGATTTCAGATTGTTTATAATTCACAAAACACGCTGAAGGAAACCTCTAGAGCGGAATAATAGCCGGTTTTTTGGCTCTCCAGTAAAATGGACAATGCTGAGTTAGCTGGGGTAGCCATTAAGTGACGATATTAACCATACTAAAGGTCTACAGATTGCTTTTCTACAATAGATACGTACTTCATGGTGCCTAGGAGGCTCGAAAGGCCTCCGATTCCTCCGCTAACCCCACCAAACAACTGCATCAGCTGCTGTTGGGACATGTTGCTTAAGAGGTTCTGTAGATCTCCATCTGGAACAAACAAATTAACGTTGAAGTGGATTGCCTGACAATTAGCAGAAAAGTGATGGTTGCAATAAATCGCAATAAGTCTTCCTCACCTGGAGTAGCTCCTCCACTCCTCTGTGATCCCAGAGCAGGTGGGTTGTTCAAAATCTCGTTTACTTTGCGGCAGTTATCTTCATCCTTGTCGGTTTTTCGGCTCCTGGGAAAGTAAATAGTCTATAGGAACGAACAAGACTTGACATAACATTGAAATTAATTCAAAATCGAGAGAAGTGTGTTCATTTTATGAGCTCAATACAGCCTGGTGGCTTCATAAGTTGTATATACTTTGAATAAGAGTTCTGCCAGATTGCCTGTAGACTAGTCAGGAGCTATGCTATCATGTTCAACGAGCGGTTCTGATTGATATCGCTAAAACGCTGCAAATTCTTCCACAGATTTTCTAGGCGAGCGTGGGGGCAATTGTTTCCTTGATATCAGAATGTGCAGTTCAACGTTGCAACGAAACCTACAACTCACTGACTTTGTTAACTTGAATTTCCTGATATCTGGAGGACCATTTACCACTTAAAATATCTGAACTTGTTCACTCACTTGTAGCCAGAAGAAGAATATCCTGCTGGACGACTTAAACTTCAACATGTACACTCTCCCTGTAGTGCACTGGGGCACCTTCTTGAATTCAACGTCATCAGGAAAAATGATCAAATCCTGAAACAAAGCATGAAAAGACTTCAAATCATGCCTGCAGCTGAATAATTACGTGTACCTGGATAGAACAGATGACATCACACATGACCCACACAGCATGTACAGGCTTACTTCTTCGACTGAATTGTTGGAGCGGTCCTTCCAGCAGAAATGCATCAAAGAGTCGTCCGACTGGTAAATGTACACTAGGCCCTTCCTTTTGTCTGGGTGAACCATCTTGTCTTTCAGCGTCATCTTCCCAGCTTTGAACTCGACCAAATTCTTGGTCTGTCCACGGGACGCTGCACTTCCAAAAAGAGCTGTACCTCCTGGCATTGTAAGGACAATTTCAAAGAGGAAAGTAGAATGAACTGCACTGTGGTTGACGATAATTCCTTAGCAGTGCGAAAACATGCACTTCACAAAGTTAGAGATGAGAAGAAACCGAGAGAAAAGGAGTGACGGGCACGTTTAATGCAGAATCGGAAGTTACATTACAAGCAGAAAATTAGTGTGGTGGTGGTGTGAGGACGTGTTTCTACTTCGTGTACTTCCTCACATCATCTTTTTTGTCCTGGCCGTTGTGCTAGGACACAGCTCCTCGAAAATGATCTGGGTTCAGTTTTCTATGAAGTTTCACCATCAGTTTCAATAAAACCTGCCTCTCTCCCTAGCCTAGGTCAAATGTGTAAGAATTTTAGGCTCAGGATGTGGATTTCCTTATAACGTGATATTGGTTTAACTACTCCTACCTTGATCCTATGGAACCTGGGAATGATGATGGGATAGAAACAATATAATTTTAAACTCGTTAAATATCTTTCACTTTGAACTTAAAAGGAACACAGTTCTCAAAAGTCACCCGTATAAGTCATGGCCCCCAAGCTCCTCAAGGTTACAACCTTCTCCGCGAGACCGCAGCACTCATCTTACCTCCCTAGTTTTCACTATAGTTGATCCTCATACATAATGTCACCTAGCTAGGAGGTAATGTCAAGGATTGGGTAGTTGTCCTCAAACCTCAACACCTTAGTAGGGTTGCTCGGAAAATTATCATGTAACCCAGATGATCCTCACGTCCTACAGGAAGGACTCACCCATCATGCGATCGTGATGCGCTCTGGGAAGAAAGAGGAGAAACTTTTCAAGTAGTCTTTGGCTTGAGTGTCGTTCAGGTCCTAAGGTCATTGCTAGAATGTAAACATTACCGATTCAGAGGGTTTTCTGTTCTCTACATCGTCTAGTCATGGAAGAAAGCCAACATTTTTTAATGTGAATTGAGTACATGATTAAGGTTGGCCCGTGGCTAAATGGTGCACACTGGGGATACGAATAATTAACAATCAAGAAATGAGTAATTGTAGTTTATTAATAACACCACTAATTCCTACAAGAACTTTTGAAAAATGGTTCATAAATAAAGTAGTCACCTGAAAAGGTATCGGTGGAGAAAGTATTGTATTTTTGGTACAAAAATAAGTTTTGATAAATCATAATGTAAGCCTCTCTCGAATTAAAATGTGTTTGAATTTACTATAATTTAATTCGGGTTTCTTCGGAGAATTTGGAAGGGACCTAGCGAGAGGATACGGGATGTAAGTCCAAGACTTACGACTGAGCAACTAGGGATACCAAGGATGAGCATAAAATACATTGGTACAAACTGAATTATAATTGAAAACAAGGACACGTTGCAAAGGAGAATATGCCTAAACCTGGGCTAGAATTGATACAAGACAAAGTAATTCGACAAAGTAAATTAGACATGTGGAGCATAAAATACAATTAATACATGATACATGAAATTATGATATACATGTCCCAAAGGTACACAGTGAGGCTTAATTAGCTTGAGTCCTTTATCTCATGGGGAACACAATATTACAGCTTCGGTCAACTTCAGCACAGTAGCAGAGTTCACTTCAGAGCGAGCACAGGACAAAGCCAGGATGGACTGAGTGAGTTGCACTTGTAGGACAGGTTACAAAATATAAATGACTCCGACATGTTGGGCGCCTGAGCAACGAGTGCCGCCCTGGAGCTCTCTCCAAATGCAACATCCGGGCAGGAGCTGCGCGCGCATCCTGGCGCATGCTCCCTCCCTTCTGGCCTTCTGGAGGCAACAAGCCTGGGGGCTTACAATAAGTATCGTCGCATTGTAGCAGGGTAAGCGCTGGTCGCTTGAAGGAGTGACAACAAATGAAGTTTAGGGTGGCAGGGTGGGGGTATATAACGAGTACATTTGATGTTATCGTGTAATGGTTGTAAACAAGGGACAGTGCACACGACCATGGACAAAGTATGTAGGTCCATTCGGTACCTGCCATGTGTAATGATTACAAAGGAAACGTACTTAACTGTCGAGCCATCTAACCACTCTTTCTTTTAAATAAGGCATGATGCAGGACATCGTTTTGCCATCTTTTAGCAGAGATGCGTAATCGTTCACGAACCTAGGATACTTCTCCAGCTCTCTCTCAATACTGGCCAATCTAGGCGACTCACGCAAGTCAAAATCATAGAAGTCATGGAAACCCAGCTCGTTTTGGACTCCTCGTGACTCGAACAAACATTGGAAAGCTGAGATTTCTGGAGTCATTCTCAAGTAGAGGTTTCTCATGGGTTGGACCATCGCTTTGACGATGCCGATTAGCCAGTGTAGCAATGTGATGGTAACGATTGTACGGGGATGATCTGTCGTGTCTTCAGCTGCCGGTTGGTGGATTCCATTACGATTATCCCAGTGGTGTGGTATTTCCGACAGATTATCCATTAGTTGTAGGGAGAACGTTTCCCATTCTGGAATTTGTCTGGAAAATGGAGAAGTGGTGTTAATTATGTGCTCAGTTAAAGAATACGGTAAACAACTCTGTGCAATTGAAGAATAAAGTTGAGGAAGGAAGACCACCAAACATTATTTGAAAAGTACTTGTCTGCTAGCTTATCTAGTTGAAGAGAAGGGGTTTGGGCCCGCGAGATGTAAAGGCTTTAGATTTAAAAACCACAAGAGAATCTTATTGAATTCAGCGTCCAAAATTTAGTCGAAATGATACCCCACACGCCTAGATCACCGAAAATCCATTTTTCGAAGTACACATTTTGCTCCCCCCCCCCATTTGGCCCAATAGGGCTGAAAAGTTTCGAGGACCAACTAGACTCGGAAACGGGTCCCTGAGATTTTTAGAAAATTTGTTGAAATTGGAAATTCAAATCGGAGGCATGGACTTTTTGCATGAAAACAAGTTGAGTATTCAAGGAACAACTCTGCTTCCTGAGATAAAAGATGCCCTTTGAACCATCGCCGATTCAATCAGTCGGTTGTATTTATTAGGAATTAGCATCAAACGGTCGAACATCGATGCTACTATTGGAAGGTAAGATCGATAATTGGAAAACATCAGTTGACCACCATCAACGTTTTTACGCTTTCACATGATAGGTAATATAAACAAGGCAAATTACTACACCGATTTATTATTCTCTGTATAGATCACTCGTCTATGAAAAATAATTTCTCAATAGTACTCTGCCAACAACCATATTGAGAAGAAAAATAAAAATGTCTTTGTTTGTGTAAAATACAAAAACGAAAATATTTTGTCCCTAGCGGTCCTAGCGAGCTCTAGTTGATGTTATTTGGTTATAAATGGTGAGAATAATTATTATTTTACACTCAGAACCATTACATTTTTGGTTATTTATGGCGTTATCCCCATTTTTTCACCTCAAACTTCGATGTTAACGTCGACTACAACCATCAATGGTCGAACACTCACCATCGATTGCAAAAACATCGAACATCTCTTTCACTATCGATGTTTTGCAACCATTGACCATCGGTGTTCATCCCTAGTATTTATGTGCAAGGCGACGATGGACATCCTTATTCCACGTTTGTTAGTTGGCGTAGCAAAAATGTTCTATGGTAATTGTTGAAAATTCAGATGCCAGGCCTAAAAGCACAACTATCAGGTGGCTGGATTTCAGACCTGCCGCTTAGTCTGCTGCAATGTCATTTTACTGTGATACCAAGCTGTGGAGTGACTCCAGCTGAGGTCTTCTAAAGCAAAACGATTCTGCAGAATTCTTCTTTACAGACTCCTGGCCCCTCCAATGTGCCTGCAATGATTTATTATGCGAGATCGAAAAAAGCTTTGTCCCGTACCATTTGAGCACCATGCCAGTTATGCAGAAGTTTTTCGTTCATCCAGCGTTGTGTGCATTGTCATACATTATTGTCTGGAATTATGCTAGGCGGATGCCAGAGCAATGTTCCTATGACTGCAATTTTTGAGTGCTTTTGCCAATAAAAAGGTTTTTACATTTTAACCCATAGCCTCTTCCAGAGGGCACAAAGCAGACAATTTTCTAAAAATCTGAAATTTGGGTCAGGGGTCTGTTCCCGGCCTAGGACGGTCCTCGAAACTTTTCAGCCCGATCAGACCAAATTTGGGCGGGGTAGGGGTCAAAATGTGTTTTTTGAAAAATGGATTTTCGAGATTTTGGGCGATCTAGGCGAGTGGGGTATCATCTTCCACTAAATGTTGGACGCTGAATCCAATGAAATAGGTCCCAGAACGATTGGCACCCACTGGAAGAAGTTATGGGTAGGTATATATTACCCAATTTGGATATGTGTTTTCGAGATTTCTGGTACCTGGGCTTGTGGGGTATCATTTTCCACTAAATTTTGGACCCTGAATCGATTGGAATTGGTCCGGGACCCGCCACACCCACTGTTTCCCCCATTTTCCCATTTTAAAGAAATGAATCTCAATGCGCCTGGTCCGAGGAATAACCAACCCCTGTGTATGAATTTGCAGCGTTTTTAAACCTTACAGTCGATGCATTTCAATTTTCAACAACTGTCCAAGTCCTTGTTATCTCCAGTTACCCATCACCAGGCAAAACTACCAACCTGGGTTGTCCCCAGCCTCAAACAGTGATTTGCGCGATGACGAGGCATACATTCTCTGATCGTCATTCATTCTCTCTTGGCAATTTTAATCTTACTTTTCTTCAAAAAAAATGAATATTGTTTTCCCGTGTTCATCCTTCAACTTTAAAGCCAAACTAGCACATTGTACTTCCCCGGTGTGAGAGGAATCTTGCTCCTTCGCACAGCCATTGCTTCCAAAAACCTCTCTCTAGGTGTACTTATGTACTCACTTGTCGATGGAAGCTACGGAGGATGCAAGTAGATGAACGATAGACAACACCAAAGTATTTCTTCTGGAATCCACGAATAAAAAACGTCTAGCAGGCATGCTGACGTTGAAACATACAGTTCTTAGGAGGCTGGAAGACTGGCGAGGCCCAAAGTCGTTGACGTGAAGTGAAACTGATTTGAAATGCGGACATTTCTCTCCCATCCACTTCGCACCTCGATGTCAAAGTAACTGTGTAAACACTATCGCTGATTCAGATTGAACGATTCTCGAGTTTAACCTGTGGAGAAATAATTTAAGAATTTCGGGAAGTCCACAAAAGCAATTTACATGATTATTCACAGCCAAAGTGTGAAAACCGGAATCGAAGTATGTAGGTTATTCGGTGTCCGATTTCGTTGGAACTGAAAATAGCCACTATTTCAGGATAGTGCCTGCCAACCTGAACAACTATAGGAAGTAGCGTATTTGGTATATTATTGTTATTGAAATAATACATCCTTGCACATGAAATATCCAATCTCCCCCAATCTTCAACACAAAGGTGTCGTAGGTTGACTCAAAATCCAAAAAATGTCCTCCGCCTGGGATAAAAAATCAAAATGGACGCTCAAGTAGTCCAAAAACATCTGAAATTCGGCACAGGGTCCTAGTTGTCCTAACTGGGGGTTCCAGGGATAACCTTTTCCACGTCGTTAGATGTGGGATGTTAAAATAGGAAAATCGACAATCCAAAATCTTCCAATAAAACAATGGTCAGAGAGATCTAACTACTGAATGAGCCTCTTTTAGAGGGAATAGGTCGAGTTAGGGGCCCATAGAAATCGACTATACGAAATGGCACAATCATGTAAATTGAAGCATTTCTAAAGAAGAATTTGTTCCAATTTTTTTCAAATTCTGTGTTCTGATTACCCTATATTGGAGAGTTCGCCAACAATTTAATCCGATCGGATCAAGGGTTGATACCGGGAGGGAGTTAGGGGTCAAAATGGGTTTTTCTAAAAATTGGTTTTTGAGATTTTCGGCGATCTTGGTATCATTTTCGACTAAATTTGGGACGCTGAATCCAATGAGACGGCTCCTGAAACGATTAGTGCCCACCAGAAGAGGTTATGGGTCAAAATGGGTACCTACCTACCTATTTTGTAAGTGGTTTTTAAGATTTCTGGTACCTAGACGTGAAGGGTACTATTCTTCACTAAATTTTGGACGCTGAATCGATTGGAATGAGTCTTCATGCTGCTGGTCCGAGGAATAACCTGTGAATGAATTTGCAGCATTTTAAATTTTTTAGCTTTGTGCCTGAGAATTAGGCGTGCTAGGTTGGCAATATTTCAGGTTGTTTGAAGGATAAGTGGAGTCAATCTTTGTGAATTAAGATGAAACGAGAATTGGATCAAAATTTGAACAAAATTTTAATCGAGCTTGATCTTAATTTCCTTGTTAGAATGAAATGTGTTCGATTGTGGTTTTAGCTCATGGAAAAGAAGGTGTTCGATGTCGACCCCGACTGGTACCTTTTCTTTGAAAATCCACTTAGACCCACCCATGCCATGAATGTGAACAATTGATGGTGCTGCGCAGTTCTACAAACTGCTGAACAATGCACGAAGCTTCAGAGGCTCTCTTGACATTTGTAAAACCTCGGTAGTCAAAGTGGTTAGGGATGGTAATAGGGGGTTGGGTACGGTCACGACGATTAATAGTAAATAGAGAGCGTGCGGACTCGTCAAGGACAATGCTAAATAATTGAGCTTTACTACAATGAACTTGTAAGTATTGATCGGTTTCTGAGTATGTATCTTCAGTGCCTTCCTCTTAACAGTTACAGCTATGTGCAGTTCGGAAGGTTTCGTCAAGGGGCCAAAGCGAAGGGATGGGTGATAAAATTTACACCATTTCCATTTAATTTGAAAATCTTGGAAAACTAGGAGTAGACCTGGATGAGATTTTAAGGTGATGTTATCATGTCACCTGACAACCCCTTGGGTGGTAGTGATGCTCCTAAGGTGCTTTGCATCACCCCCTATTGCCGACCAGTTCCTTTTGGTTCGTTATTCTTTGAATACCAACCTATGTTCTCAAAAAAAATATCAATCTCTCCGATTTGCCCAAAAAAAAAAAAATTTTTTTTTTCTTCTGGGCGTTTCAAGGTGTCTAGATCAAAAGAAGCTAATGTCCGTCCGCCGTTTTTGGTAGTAGACAATTTTCTAGAAATCTGAAATTTTGGTCAGGGACCCGTTTTTGGCTCTTGTTGGTCCTCGAAAGCCTGATTAGATCAAATTGGGGCGACGAGGGGTCAAAATGTGTTTTTCGAAAAAAGGATTTTTGAGATTTTTGGCGATCTAGATCACTTATGGGGTATCATTTACGACTAAATTTTGGACGCTGAATCCAATGAGGCGGGTCTCGGAACGATTGCTGCTCACCTATTCCAGAGGGTGCCAATCGTTCCGGGACCCGTCCAATTGGATTCAGCGTCCAAAATTCAGTCGAAAATGATACCCCACACACCTAGATCGCCAAAAATCCAGTTTTTGAAATACACCATTTTGGCCCCTACCCCAAATTTCGTTTGATCGGGCTGAAAATTTTTGAGAATTCGAAATGAGATCGGATGAGATTGCCTTTTTGCTTGAAAACAGAGCTTGGTTATTCCTTGAATTACGGAATTCTTGCTTTATTGATCTATGTTCCAAAGACTTTGTAGGTCTTCTCCATGAATATGCCCTATAGTTTTGTGATTGTGACTTACCACAATTTCAATCGATTGCCTACATGGGCCTGAGTGTATTGGTTTATAATCGATAATATTTTACAGTTCCTTCATCCTGCGTATGGCTCTTTATGAAGCCCAAAAAATGAGATAAGAATGTATTCAGGAGGCAGATCGTTCAGATGAAGATGGAACGAGCCAACGTTGGTCTGGTCATTTATTTGTTCAATTCCCTCCATTTAAATGAATGAGGTGGTTGGATATTTATTTAGTACAATTTTAGTGCATAAACCTTCTGGATTAGTTCTGGTGAGGTCTTGGTACGTTAGAGGCAAGATTTTTGGAAACCCTCACGGCCTGAAACGGGTGGTGCTGAATCATTGTGAGATGGAGGGTGTGGCGGTGGGGTGTTGGGGGTGCACGGTGGTGAGCGAAGAGGATGGTGGGATATTTCCTTATTAAAGGGTACCCCTAGGGCCAGGCTGGGTAGGGTAGGTCGCCGGGGTGTCTGGGAAAACCCGGGCCAATGAAGAGCCTGCGCACTAAGGGGGGGACCCTTCCAACGTTCGCGACATCGGGGGCGGAGGCGGAGTGGGGGGCGACTTCGCGAAGCGCCCGCCTCCCCCCTGGAAACGCCAGCAACCCTAGAACCAGTAAGCTGTCCAGCCGCTTCCCAGATCGAAGTGACATGGTGTCGCTGAGGCTCCCAGACTCTGAAGAGTACATAGAGGCCAGAAGCAGAGCTCTGGACGCCGGTTTTTCCCCGACCCGCCCTTCAAACTCCACGCCGCGACGATTTCTCGTCAATTCCCTCCTCGTCGACTTCGTCATGGACGCCCTCGTCACCAACTCGACTCCGACGCCGGACCCGAATTTCGAGCCGACGAACCAAACTGTTCCCTACCTGTATTACAGGCACACGGTGGCCATGACTGTCGTCTACTGCATCGCATACTTCATCGTGTTCCTGGTCGGGCTCGTCGGCAACGTCTTCGTCATCATGGTCGTCTATCGCTCCCCTCGGATGCGGAACGTCACCAACTTCTTCATCGTCAACCTCGCCGTCGCTGACATTCTCGTTATCGTTTTCTGCCTCCCCGCCACTCTCATGGGAAACATCTTCGTCCGTGAGTACCTACTCTTCTAGCCCTACTTGAAAAATTGTAACTGCGAAGGGGGGTGGGCTGAGGCGGAGGTAAAAGGGGGGGGGGGCATACCCGATAAGGCTATTTTCCCTCAACCCGGTCAATGCTCAAATTCCTATGAAACCTACCAACCGATTAATCTGAGACATCATCGTCACCTCTGGACACATCATTTTCTCTATTTCCAAATCCATTCAATTTAGTCGCTGCAAAACTCAACCCAAAAATCAATATTCTTCGCGTTCGGTTTTGGTAGCTGTGCGTACTTAACCTACGTTTACCCCTAAAACCTTATGCATCATGGAGGTACGAGTTGTACGCCAGTGGTGCCCCACCTCAATTCCAATTTCAACCAAAGTTGAATTCCCTTCAAACGCTTCAATTATGACACCAAATTTGTTTTCCATATCAATGTAAACTTGACAAAAGTTCCATGAGATCTTGGCTGAACTCGGAAATGAACGTTAAAACGAAAGCTGTGTTTTCAAACGCTTCATAATCTTAATGAATGTTTTAGCGAAATTTTGCAGGTGAAATGAAGAAAATGTGATGAACATCAGTTGTCCAACACATTAATCAAAACTGAAACACTTGAGAGAAAAACGCTGCAAATTCTTTCACACGGGTTGGTTATTCCTCGGACGAGACGCATGGAGACTCATTTCTTCATCATGGGGAAAATGGGGGAAACAGTGGGTGTGGTGGGTCCCGGACCCATTCCAATCGATTCAGCGTCCAAAATTTAGTGAAAAATGATACCCTATACGCCTAGGTACTAGAAATCTTGAAGACGCATATACAAAATGGGTAGGTATAGATACCCATTTTCACCCATAACTTCTTCCGGTTGGTGCCAATGGTTCTGGGACCCATTTCATTGGATTCAGCGTCCAAAATTTAGTGGAAAATTATACCCTTTCGAGGACCGACCTAAGCCGGGAACAGACCCCTGACCCAAATTTCAGATTTTTAGAACATTTTCTACTACCGAAAGAAAACCCGGACGGCGGACGGACATTTGGCTTTTTTGATCTAGACACCTTGAAACGTCCAGAAGAAACTTTTGAGCCGAATCGGAGAAGTTGACCTTTTGCATGAAAGCATAGGTTGATTATTCAAGGATTAACCAGCCAAAAGGTCCATAAATTGTCTACTTGAACGCGTAAACAGTGTAAAAGCACGTGAAATGGGTGGAAATGTCAGATGGATTTCCAATTTGGACACATTTTAAAAAATACCTGGCTGAAACTACTAATCCCCAAATTCTCGGAGACCCGCTTGAGCCCTGCAGATATTCTTTTATCAGAATAACAGAGAAAACTACGGTTAGTTACATCGCTAGATAACGCTTAGAAACGCTGAAATTTTCATTTATATCAAACAAATCGTTGCCAATAGAATAATAAGATCACATGAACGCGAGGATTCGTACAGGATTTATATAAATATGTGATAGTGAACTCTATACCTCAGGAGTTGAAAAATGGAGTGGGGAATTCACAATCAATTTACTTCATTCATAGAAATTTAACTGATACGCTTGGTTTCTTTTTCCAGAGATCGTGAATTAGCAATCGATTTAATTTGTTTGTATATAAAACATTTTTCGAAGGTATTCCAAGGAACTATTATCATCTTTAGTCACTATTCTGTTCTACTAGAATGAGTTGACCGCCAGGAAGTTGAATTGATTAATTGAAAAATTCAGGCTCGCTCGATAAAAAATCCATAAAAGACGACGATTCATTCATTTTGTGCGAACGAGGTCACTATAATTTTGGATTCTTTCAACTCAGCATAATCTCTCTTCCAATATTGACCCTGAGGGCCTCGGTAGAAATCCCCACGTGGAAAGCGATTCGATCCTCCGATCCTTCGTAAGGTTCTCAATATAGGAAATTCTTCTGAGGTTTCTGCGCCCTCTACGGTCCTAATTGTTAATAAGGTTTCTTCTACCTTCCCACGTGGCCAAAAGACCGCCACAATGCGGTATAAAAAGCTTGATGTGATTCATCATGGCTTCACAATATTATCAACCCCCAGACTCACCCAGCGCCGAAAATTAAGAAGTATTAAGTTCACTTTTCCTCTCTATAGTCCATTTAGCTCGCTTATCTTATTTCAAGAGGGTGATTATCCTACCCAGCAAATCCTTCCTTTGACAAAAAATCAATTCTCATCCCTTTATTTAAAACGCTGCTAATTTATTCACAGGGGTTGGTTATTCCTCGGACCAGGAGCACGGAGTAAATGGGGAAAACTGTGAATGTGGAGTGTCCTAGACTCATTCAAATCGATTCAGCGTCCAAAATTTAGTGGAAAATGATACCCCACACGCCCTGATTGCCGAAAATCTCGAAAATCCATTTTTCGAAAAACACATTTTGACCCCTACAATCTCCCCCACCCCTCCATTTGGTCCGATGGGATTGAAAAGTTCTGAAAACCAACTAGAGCCAATAACGGGTCCCTAACCAACATTTCAGGCTTTTAGAAATTGTTCTACCACCAAAAACGGTGTGGACGGCAAACGGACATTGGCTCATTTTGATTTGAACACCTTGAAACGCCCAGAAAAAATGATTGGGGCAAATCGGAGAGGTTGACTTCTTTCATGAAAACATAGCTTGATAAATTCAAGAAATCACCAACCAAAAGGGCGATACCACAAACCCCCAATAACTGTCTACCATCATTATTTACTGCCAGCGTGTACAAAAGTATAAGAATACACGGTAGACATTTAATTCATCGCATTTCTTCTCGAGAGAAACCGGCAGGCAATGTGGAATCAGAAGAGGGAGAAACAATTATGATGCATTTGCACATTTGACGCGTGAGGTAACAATATATACGAACTTAAGGGAAAAAGTCGTAGGAATACACGGATCTTGTCAAGGACTTTGACACAGTATCTCATGCAAGGCTCGGGATTGTGGAGGAGACTGGAGTGGATAGAGGTTTCGGGCACAGCCAGTTATCTTGAGGATAAGCTCCAGTGCGCTACAATACGAAAGCTGATAAGTATAGCGATAGCTTGCTCATTTGGAATTCCGCAAGGAGCGGTTCTGGGCCCCATGTATTTTCTTGTATACCTGAATCGGTTGCTAAACATAAGAGTGGTGATGATATTCATAACTTTTGCCGACGACACTTTTGTCTATGGTAAATGTCACAGATTGAAATGACACCCAATTCAAGGTAGGGACGTACGATACTTGCAAGGTATCAATACCAGTACTCATTACTCATATAGTACGTATGAGTACTTGATTCGTATATTCGATACTCTCAAGTATCGATATCTTGTTTAGGCTCAAGAAATACAAGAATAAAAAGTAGGAAATTAGGTTAAGGTAGTGTGGGAGTAATATTTCGGAAATATTATTCAGAGGTAATAAGGTTCAAAAAGGCTGTTTACTGTAGAAAGTACTCCAAAATGCAAACATCCTTCAGTCCCTTTTCTTCCATCCCCATGCCGGGTACACACGTTGAGGATTCCGGAGAGGGATTCCTCTGAGGAAAACCTCTGAGGCGGCCGGAGCCGGACGGAGCATCCACACGTAGGGGAAAACCTCAGAGGCGGCCGGAGCCTTCGGTAAAAATCAAAAAAAAACGAGGAGCGACCACTGTGACGATACTCGAGCATCTTATACCCCTGCCTCAGGTGGCCTTTCCAAAAATTGGAAAGGCCTGGAGGCCTGTAGAGTCCGCCTCAACTGAAGGCCTCGACCCGTCCACACGGTCCGTCGGCCGGAGAGGTTGGCCTCAACGGGGAATCCTCTCCGGAATCCTCAACGTGTGTACCCGGCCTAACAGTACTGCGTTCGACATGTGTTGGTGATAGTCTCAGTTTCATGTTTCATGCAAAAAGTCAAATATCTCCGATTCGGCCCCCAATTTGTTTCTGGACGTTTCATGGTGTCTAGATCAAAATTAGCAAATGTCCAACCGTAGTCCACGCTGACTTTGGTGGTAGACAATTTTTTTTAAATCTGAAATTTTGGTCAGGGACGTCGAACGGTCAAAACGTGTATTTCGAATAATGGATTTTTGAGATTTTTTGCAATCTAGGTGTGTGGGGTATCATTTTCCACCAAATTCTGGACGCTGAATCCAGTCAAAATTTATTTATTTATTTATTTCTTAGCCGGTCTGGGAGCCAATGAATGTTTTACAAACGAGCGAGAACTTCTAGAATAATATACCATTGTGGAATACCGGGCAGCGTTTGTTACCCATTACTTTTGCCTACGAAGGTTTGAGTTCATCTGATGAATTTCGAGGACCCAAAGTTGAGTGATCACTCCCGTCCTACCACTCACCAACCCGAATCCCCCTTCTTCCTCAGAAGATAAAGGGAAGGGTCTTTGAAGGTGAGAATGGAAGCCGGAAAGTACGAGGAGACGGTAAATTGAGAACCTCCTCATTTGGTTGCCTGTCACCGGCAAACGGGCTTTTAGGCCTGGTAGATCGTTCGGTGATTTGACAGGTTTTAGAGTAGTGTGGAAGACGAGAGTGCCTGGTACCAGCACCAGGACGATTTTACATCGCGGCTTGGTGAGGAAGGTCATCGCAGGACTGTGGGATTAGAGATGGGCTCAAAAGGGACAGTCTACAGCCGAATCCGAACAATTCCTAAAGGTTTGTTTGAAATTGGACCAGAATAGAACAAGAAACATCTCTCGTGGTAAGGACATGTGAACACATTGACGCAATTCGCACGGGTGCAACGTTGATTTCACTCTAATGTATTTTGTATAAAACCACAAAGGAGTTAAAACAACTAGGAAAAGCGATAAGAATCTTAATCCCGACTTAGTTATAACAATTTTGCCCAAACAGAGACGAAGGAGTCTTTACAACAGATATTGTTCATTACTTCTGATCCGTCTTGCGTAAGGCACAGAATTTAGTCCTCCCCCCTTAAACTGCCGCCAGTAAACACTCAATCAATGGTTTTGAAGAAGCGACCTAGAATTCTTTAAAAACCTCGTCTGTGCGAAAGCGCTAGTTGGATGGTTATTCCTTGAATAATAATTAACTTATGTTTTCATTCAATAAGTCAATCTCTCCGATTCGGCCCAAAATTTTATTCTCGTCGTTTCAAGGTGTCTAGATCAAAATTAGCAAATGTCCGTCCGCCAAACGCCAATTTTGATAGTAGAAAATTTTCTAAAAATTTTGGTCACGGACCCGTTTTTGGCTCAAGTTGGTCCTTGAAAATTTTCGGCCCGATCGGACCAAATTTGAAGGGGTGGGGTCAAAATGTGTTTTTTGGAAAATGAATTTTAGAAAATTTTGGCGATTACAGCGTGTGGAGTATAATTTTTGACTAAATTTTGGACGATAAATCCAATGAGACGGGTCCCGGGACGATTGGCGCCCACCCGGTTATGGGTCAAAATGGGTATTTATTACCCATTTCGAAAGTGGGTTTTCGAGAGTTCTGGTACATAGGCGTGTTGAGTATCATTTTCCACTAAATTTTGGGCGCTGAATTCAATTAGACGGGTCCCGGAATGATTGGTGCCCACCGGAAGAGGTTATGGACGCTGAATCGATTGAAATGGGTCTCCATGCGCCTGGTCCGAGGAATTACTAACCCCTTTGATTTTTCCTTAGGAGGATTGACAATTCAAACCTAATCTATTCGTGCTGTGCCGCATCCTACCTAGCACCAAACTCCATTATTACGTAAAATACTGATCAACATGTAGTTCAGATTGTTTTAAATTACATGGAATTTCTAATTTCTCTGCAAACGTCGATCATTTCCATAAGCATGGTTGGCAAGTTATCCATTTGTGGATCTTACCTCATTCTTTGGTCCATCAAAACTCCCGAAAAACCTAATATTTTCGACCTGCGTAATCCGATAGTTGCTACAGGAACCATGGCAATTGCGATTTTCTAGATGATATTTACTTTATTCGGGGGTTGTTCGTGTGTAGCAGTGAGAATGCAATGAAATTAGTTGGCTCGTAGTCTCATCCTAAGATCCCCTAAACAGGCGAAGACAACTGAAATGACCCTCAATGCTTTGAATTAGGGGCATACGATTCGGATTAATTTGAGCTAGTATTGAATGTTTCTTGGTATCGATACCACAGAGTTGAGTATAAACACTGGTATCAATACTTAGGCCAGTATTGATAAAATGGCTCACATGGGGTCAAATTACAAAAATTGGATGTTTTTTTCAAGATTCAAAATCTGATTTATCGTCACTAAATTCCAACTTGATCCATGATGTCCACCATAGCCCGTCCGGGTCTCCAACAAGCTGGAGATTTTCTACCAAAGAACACGGTTGGTTGGTTATTCCTTGGACCAGGAAATCCGAAATCCGGTAAACCTTTGAAATTTTACGTGCAAACACGCGCTAAAAAAATACTTTTTCGAAAATTTTGGTCATTATTCAGCAAAAATTGAGTCGAATCAATCAACGCACAGCATCACGTGAATTAGCGTTAAAAACAGTGAAAAATCATGGGCCACACATTAGGGTTTACCATTGGGGGTGCGTAACTTTGCGTGCTCGCAGAACCGGTTGCGCGCAATAAAAAAATTGGATGAGGGATCAAGTTTTTATAACATTTTGGGTAGAATCCGAATCTACAATAAAAAATTGGGGTTCCCACTTCAAATAAAAAAGTTAGTGTCACTTGCGCATGGTTCCGCAGTTGCGTGGGGTGCGCAAATATGACATTATTTGAGATCCTTGCAAAAAATATGAAGATTTAAAAAAAAAAAAAATTGTGTACTCCCATTCGGCCGATTTTGAAACCCGTGGGATACACTTTATTTAGCGTCCATCAATTCAGAGCTAGTCACGGACTTAACTTTTAGTCAGGCACGTTGCTCCCATGGTGGGCCTAGCTGGGAAGGCATTCGGACGTGATACTGACAGGTAAATTCCCATTCACTACAAACGACCAAATCCCATAATCGCGTCCATGTGTGAGCTTCGTATGCCCAATCGTGCTCCATTGCTATTTGATTGTCATATTCTACCGGCTGTCTGTTTGGCACGCTCCCAGGGACCAAGTTGACTTAGATGCTGGAGGGCTCTGGCAAGGTATATGCATAAAATGTTCAAAGGTGAGCTTATCATGATGAGGGCCTAGCAACGGGTACTGTAAGCACTTGGGACCGGCTAGCAAGCAGAATTTGGAGCCCAGCCAGAAGTAATTTGATTTTTAGAGGGTCAAACTCCCCACATATCTGGGTCGGTCTGGAGATTCGCACCTGGGTTTCCAGAAATGTCCAAATCCCATTTTCTTAATTCCACTTTTCCATCCTCACAATAACATTATTTCCGGAGCTAAGAAGGTAGGACCAATCAGAGACGGAAAGCTATTGGCTAAATTGTATAATTTTTGAAAAATAGCCGCTGTCAAAACGGCATGGACTGCTTCAGCAACATTATCCTAGGCTGAAGGGGATAGGTTTGCCAAGTTGGTGACTGGGAACAGGATTGTTCATGTATAGAACCTCGTCTAGAGCTGAAAAAGGAAGGTCCTGATTGTGGGAAGATGTGTATTTCAATCAATGGATTTTCAATAAGCGTCAAATTAAATCAGAACTGTCCTTCTCTGTTTTTTTAAAAAAGTAAATGGGTAAAATAAGATAGGTCCCAGAACGATTGGCACTAACTGGAAGAAGTTATGGGTCAAAATGGGTATTCATCTACCCATTTTGAATATGTGTTTTCGAGATTTCTGGTACCTAGGCGTGTGGGGTGTCATTTTCCACTATATTTTGGACCCAGAATCGATTGGAATGGGTCCGGGGCCCACCACACCCACTGTGTCCCCCATTTTCCCCATGTTGAAGAAATGAGTCTCCATGCGCCTGGTAGAGGGATAACTAACCCGTGTGTAAGAATTCGCAGCGTTTTTACTTTATACAGTCATGAGGGCTGCCACAATAGCCAATAGAACTGTGCCCAGTAAGTCATTAGCTCCTGTGCAACATATTTTATACCTGTTACAGCGTCTTGAATACATGCCGATGTTGCTTCTCATTTCTATTTACATTTTTTCCACTCTGTAGATATTGTTAACCTGAAGCCGGCCATCGTTTGTCATTGGCTGACTTTGGTATTTTATAAGAGGCTTGTCTGTTGACTGGGCGATTGATCAAGTAGGAACGGGAAGACGAGATGGGAAACTAAACCTATCGAGGAAGGGAGAATGTGAATTCCAACGCCCTTCACAAACCCATCCGTTTCTGCTGAGCCAGTTAGACACGGAGCTGATTGGTGGCTTATAAAGTCAGTTATCCCCTTATCCCTTCCGCCATCCCTTCACTACTTAGTTAACGGGTGTAACTTCGTCAATCGGGACGCAGTTTCCGGTTGATGAGGTTATGCAATCGACCTTGAGAAATCCCCTTTTCCCGTGGAACAAATTACTCTGGAATCTTGAACCGCAGAAAACAATTTCCTCTCATTTCTCCTCACGGCGGCAAGGGCATCAATGCAGAAAATGTGTGCTCAAACTGAGTTACGGACGAATATTGGGTTCTGTCTCAAGCTAGAGTATAGAATCCAAATGGATTCAGTTTGTATCCAATAATGAAACGGTGGTTTCTCGAATGATACCAATTCGTCCTGGCACTTGAAATTGGTGACTCCCTTATTAAAGTATTCCTGCCCATAGTAGTTCGATAATCCAGTCACACTTGCATTATTGCCAGAATCCCTTTCGATTGAAGGAGCGAAAAACAAGGTAGCCTCGCAGGAATGTGTGGACAAAGGGCGAAACTTGGGTAATTTCACATCATTTGGGTTGGTTTGGGAGCCTATTCTCAGCACTGATAGTCAGACTGCCCACCACCAAGATGAATACAGACGTTCTCTTCATTGCTCATAGCAGAAAGTCTGGCACAAAACCAAAGTTGTTCAGGAGGCGCTCTGAAGCGCAAAACGTGGCTGGAAATCTTGATTTTGCAGCGACTTTCTTTTTTTGTGTCAAAAGCGAAACTAAAGCTTCTGCTTCTACGAAGTCTTGAAACTAGAATGGTAAATTTTTTGTTGATTAAGAGCAGCTTATAGAAAATGGCCATATCCGACCAATCCCCGAAATCTTGGCTGTAGACGGGGAAGTAGAGGCTTTATTACCCCACAGAATAGAGAGTCCAATCACGGTCATTTCTCAAATTCTGCTCATGATGTTGGTAGTAGTAGCGGAGATGGCTAGGGGAAGGGATGCATCAAAATACCAAGTTTACATTGACAAAAGGTTGTATAGAGGGGTGAAAAAGATTCCCCACATTGCTCCAGCAATACTATCACGCTCCTCAACCATCCTTTTTTCTTCACCCCTCAGAAGTTTTGCTTTTCCAACATTCTTTTCGCAGTTATTCCTCAACATCCGATGGAATTAGCTCCCCCTTCAAAGCTTTCCCCAACTGGGGTCGCGAGAGAGAATTCCTTTCATTCTGAGGCCATATTCAACAAGAATTACGCAATAAACAATTTGTTAAAGACCGACACCAATGAGTTTTAATGTTCCATGACAAAATATATCAGCAGAACTTCATAGAACATGGTTCCTAATACTGGTTTGGGGATGGCCTAGGATGAGCAAAACGACATTAATATCAAAGGTATGGAGGCAACCTACAGAGGGAGCTAGTTTGAACTACTTTGCTCAAAAATCTTGAATAGGTGGGCGAAGCGATTGTTGTTATCAGTTCAGTTCTAGGCCTGACATGCCAGAGGGCGCTCGCGTATCGCTCCCGCTAACCTCATCAAACAATTCTCTAATATCAAAAATGGGTCAACACTGTGTACATGAGCCCACTAAACGTCTAGATTTAATCTAGATCTAATGGGCTGCTGGCGAGGATGTTTCTTGGCGTGTGCGTCGGGGGGCGTGTTTTTACCTGAGCGGTGGGCGGCTCGGGGATCAATACGGGGTACGCGGCACCCCTACCTGACTGAGCCGGTCCCGGGTACGCGCGATTCCCCGGACCAACTGCGTTGTCCCAGTCCAGGAATACACCACCCCCACCCCCATTACATAACCTCTCTTCTTATTTATAATTTTAATTGATTCCGCGACCAAAATATAGTGAAATCTGTACCTCCACAAACAATTATGATTGCTTTCCAATTCCCAAAATAATTAGCATCGTCAAATATAGATTGCAGATCATTTTCCAATAATTTTGAACGCTGAATCGAATCAGATGGGTCCCAAATCGGTTGTCAAACACCGGGTATGGGCACCTAGGAATCAATTAGAGTATTTTGGATATTTGTACCCACTTTTGCAATAAAGAAAAATTGTTCGTTTCTGTGAATTGGTTGGCCCTACTCCGATGAACTACCCCTTTCCCGCACAAGAAATTGTGGACTTGAATCTGTCCTGGGACAATGTACCGTTGCAGCGTTTTCGTTTAATGGAATAATGTTTTCATGCAAATAGTCAATCTCTTCGATTTGGCCCAAACATTTTTTCTGAGCGTTTCAAGGTGTTCAGATCAAAATAAGCAAATGTCCGTCCGCCGTCCACGCCGACTTTGGTGGTAGACAATTTTCTAAAAATCTGAAATTTTGATCAGGACCCGTTTCCGGCTCTAGTTGGTCTTCGATACTTTTCAACCCGATCGAACCAAATTTTGGTGAGGTAGGGGTCAAATTAGTATTTCGAAAAATGGATTTTTGAGAGTTTTTGCAATCTAGGTGTGTGGGGTATCATTTTCCACTAAATTCTGGACGCTGAATCCAATGAGACGGGTCCCGGAACGATTGGTGCCCTCTGTATGAGGCTATGGGTCAAAATGGGTGCCTATCTACCCATTTCGAATGTGTGTTTTCGAGATTTTTGGTACCTAGGCGTGTGGGGTATCATTTTCCACTAAATTCTGGACCCTGAATCGATTGGAATGTGACCGGGACCCGCCACACCCACTGTTTCCCCCATTTTCCATGTTGAAGAAATGAGTCTCCATGCGCCTGTAAGAATTTCCAGCGTTTATTTTAATGTATCAGGGTGTGAGTGCTATATAACGATGGATTAGGTATGAAGGAAAAGTTTGTACTGATATTACGCACTAAATTATTATATTAAGTTTTGGTCCGAATCCGCTCAAGCTCGACGGCGTAACGACAAGAGTACATTGCTGAGCAAATTGGTATTTTGATGCAATAGAAAGCGATTGGGCTTCCTTATTAGAGCTAAACCCGGACAATTCCTGAAGGTTTGATGAAAGCTGGACAAAAATTGTGGAAAAGATATATTGCTGTACCAAAGAAATGTGATCGTCAATGAATATTGCATAGAACCTCAAAGAACCCGTTATCTGCATCATCCCTGAACATCTCAGAATCTGTTCGAAATTCGCGTAGTGACAACCTCAACAAAACGGCTGCGTTCGCGCTGATTTGATAACGATGAAACTGTTAGAGGACCCTTTGAGGCTAAACCCACACGATTTCTCACAATGTGATTACAATCGAACCATAATCATGGAACTTGGCGCTGTGGTAACGAAATGCGGTTAGGCTGACAGACATGAAACCAAATACGTTCAGAAGGGATCTGAATAGCAAAACGCTTGTACGTATTTCATAGTTTGGAACAAATGTTTGCTTCTGAGGCAGCTTAACAACCGAAGCATTATTTCACATTTGAAATAAAAAAATGTTTTTTAATGCTTAAAATTAGCGTTGTGAGCTTTAGAGCCTCCCAAATAATGTTGGCTTTGAATCCGTGTGCACACATATTCTTGTTTCAGTGATATCATTCGCAATTGTGATTCAATTGTAACCAAATATTCAGAAATTTTGTAGGTTTTGCTCTACGTGGTCCCCTATTAGTTTCATTATGATCAAAGCAAATCAACAGAACAAGCTGAGCGCGGATTTCTTGCTACCATGAATTTTGCCAGATTTCGACCAGGGGCCTATTCCAAGAAACTCTTCACTCCTCACTCTCCAATTTGAATGTGCAAACTCCATACTCTACAAAAACTTATCGTTCCTAGAAAGTGCAGAGCTGTATGAATATGTAGAGTGAAATGAAGAGTCAAGGTTTGCAGAGTTTTTGGTCTTCTACTCGGTTTCTGTTCCAAGAAACTCTTCACATTTATATGAAGAGTAGAACTGTGGGTTTTTTAAATATATATATATATTTTTTTTTTTTTATTGGCATTACAAAACTGTATACAGCCATAATATTACATTATGCTTCGTCACACTTTCAATTGACATTCATTTATAAAATTAAATATTCCTAGAAGCCAGAATAGTGCGATACTCTATATTAATGTTTGTCTTTCTCGCAATAAAACTGAACAACTTTCTTCTTGGACCTTCATAATCTTGGCACTCCATAATTGCGTGTTCGAGTGATCCTATTGAAGCTCCACAGTTTCGACATTGGGCCGTTTCCTGTTGGTTGATGAGGTATAGGAACGCGTCGCAGACTCCATAGTTTACCCTCAGGCGGAAAATGGTTCGTCCAAGGGATTTCTCTATGCCTTTTTTTGAAAACCACGGCACTTGTAGGGGGTTGGGTTGGATGGTTTTGTAGAATTGGGCGTTATTGGACCCGACAAATCTCCTCCTCCATTTTTCCTTGTTGATGTAGGGTATCAAATCTTCGGCCATGACTAGGAAACCTAGCGGGGGTCCATCAACTGCGCCTCTCTTAGCCCACTGATCCACTTGTTCGTTTGCCCCCAATCCTGCATGTCCCTTAACCCAGATGAAATTTAACTTTCTTTCTTTTTCCATGCAGCGCCTCAATAGTCGGAGTATTTGAACGATGATGTCATTTTTGGCTCTCTGGATACTGCTTCTTTTCAGTAGCTGCAATGTACTGAGAGAGTCGGTGCATATTAAGTATTCATAATTTCTTCCTGATCTGTCAATGTATTCAACGGCTTTTAGGATCGCGGTTGCTTCAGCATTGAAGCTGGAAGTCATGCTTGGTAGTTTGTACGTCTCATAGTAATTGTTGGAAGCGTCAAAGAAAACACATCCAACTGAATTCCCGGATTTTGAGCCATCAGTAAAGATTTGTACGGCCTCTGGCCATTTAGAGTGAGTGAAGCTCTTGAACTTATCGTTTGCATTCTGCTCTTCCCGATTTCCGTATGTGAAATGATGAGTTTTCACGGGAACCATCAGCTCTGGGTATTTCAACGTGAATGGTGGTGGCTTACAGGAGCAATGGAGTTTTGAAATATCTACGTCTTCTTGTGTGAAACTGCTTGCAAGTATCGGCATGTTCATCTTGGAGTTGGATATCAGCATGTTTCTACTTAGCCGACACAAGTCTTCGACTATAGTCCTACTGTGGGATTTGAGTTTCAAGACGAATCGATCGAAACTGTGGGTTTCAAATGAAGATTCGTCCATATTTTTGGTAGCAAAAGGGAAAACAAACAAAAATTTTGATCAAAAAAGGATAGTTAAAATGGTTCTAAAATGTTGAAATGAGGCAAGTTTGTGGCTAGATAGCCCTCATTCTAGCTCGGGAGATGCTCATTCTCATGAGCATTTGGGTTAGTCATTTCTCGAACCAGAAGCATGGAGACTCATTCCAATCGATTTAGCGTCCAAAATTTAGTCGACCCACAAGACCCGCCTAAAATCCACTTTTCGACAAACAAATTTTGACCCCTATTCCCCCCAAATGTGGTCCGATCGGTCTGAAAAGTTTCAAGGACCAACTAAAGCCAAAAACGGGTCCCTGACTAAAATTAGTTGTGTACCAAATTATAGTGAGTATGCCTGTAATCTGATTAATTACAACCAATTACGTTAGCAGGTATCATTCCCATATGAGCCGTCCGTAGTCCTCAAGACGAAATTGAAGTGAGCCAAACCTCTGAGCTTGCTACTCTCAACAAATCACCAACTCATAATTGAATGAACAAAACATTTTTTTTTCTACAATACCCGAGCTCTCACAGGAACCAGAAAATTGGAATTGGGATTCAAACCACAACTCCAACACTTATTTCCTGACCCTTCAGTATATTATCAGAAACGGCGTTGATGGCGGATGGACGTTTGCTTATTTTGATCTATCTAGAAACGCCTAGAAAAACGTTTTGGGGCAAATCGACTTTCGAATCGAGGTTGACTTTCTGCATGAAAACAGGTTGATTATTCAATAAATAACCTATCAAAATGTTGAGATATATTAGAAACACTGAATCGACTGATATAGCGCACTGACTTGGTTTTTACCCTCTCTTTAGTGAGGGTACTTTAAGATGTGGAGAAAGTTGGTGAATGAGAGCTATTTTATTTGTGTATGAGCTAAGTGCCCGTCGCTCCCAACTACATTATATATGAATAATGGGCACAATTATCACAAAGACGTGATTTTGTGGACGTCGATGCTCAAATTCGTTTGTCGTTTAGAAATTGAGTTGCCCTTTCTTGAAAGGCTGTCAAAACCTGTTGGTCGGGAGGAAATGAGGCTTCAATGATCCAATTGCGAAGTATAAAAGGTACAGCCTAAATAGATTGGAAGTGGGGGAGGGGGGGGGGGTACTCGGTCGCCATGAAGCAACGTCGGTCGGCGTCCGTGCGGCTAAAACTGAAGATAATTCGATTCATCAGCGGTTGCCCCGGAACAGGTCGTTCTCGTCGGGTCTACCAAAGTCGTTTTCGTTTTCCACTTGTGCGGTTGAAAGATGAGGGAAATCTTGCCTCGTCGTATCCAACCTGTGCAAAACAACCAAACGACCAGATTGTTTTACTCGATAACATTTGCGGTATTGATATTGGTACTGATTTGATATAATTGGTAATAATTATTATCATGAGATTATTATTAGACTCGGAGGCTCCACAATTGCAGTTGGTTAACCCATTTTTGGTTTAAATGGCTATAAAAACCATCATAGATGTAATCAGAACCCTCGATGTTGACTGGCTAATGTAGAAGAAATGCTTCATTTATTTATTTTTGCTGTTTTATATATTTTTGTCAAGGTTTCCAACGAGCATTAGCTATTGAGAGAAATAGTGGAGGCTTGTTCGTCATTTCGCACCCGTCGTGGAATACTGTCACTTCGTGAAAAGGACCAGATGGGTTCAAGGTTATTACTGGAGTGAAAGATGTATCAGTATGCAGCAAATGCAGCAGGCGAATCCCCTCAATTTGAAACTGTAACTACCGCTCTCCGCGGCCAACTACTGGACTGCGCTTGGTGCTCTATTCTACGAGCAAATTAGACGCTGCCGTCACTAACAGAAAAATGAATTTTTTAAGATGTGACAGTATTCCACGACGGGTGCGATTTGCTCTTCTTTCCGGCTCTAATTGGTCCTCAATACATTTCAGAATGATCAGCCCAGATTTGTTGATAAGGGTGAAAATGTTTTTTTCAACCCCAATTTTCGTGAAGAGGAGCAAACTAAGCATGATGGGTATAGTTTTCCACTAAATGTTAGACTTTGAATCCATTGGGATGATTATTGGACTGATTGGCGCCCACTGGGGGTAGTTATTGGTTGAAATGGATTCCTATCTACCTATTGGAGTCCTGGACACTCCACAATCACTTTATTCCCTAAACTCTTCCTCTAAGGGTAAATGAACCCTAGTGAAAGAATTTGCAACTTTTTTTTTTGTATTGTAACGATTTATATTTTTAGTAAATAATTTATTACAATTGTTCACTTGAATGCACTGTTCACATTCACACACTTACCCAATGACACAATCACAAGTTGTCACAACACAGTTGTTACGCAGTTGTCGCAATATTTATAACACGGCACAATTTATAACACGCATCTAAATACAGACTCCAAACTGAACTGAACTTGCGCAGCGTTCCTGGGTCCGTTTTATACTTGCTGCCTTGGCCGAGAACGTTCTCGAACCTTCCCTGGTTCTGGGAACTCAACGTGTTGTCTCGAGCCAACGGGAAGGTTCCAGCCAATTCGATATGACGCACAATTCCTCGAAAGTGACCCTTAGCCCTCCACAGGTCGTTGATCCTGCGACGCCGGCAGCCCATTTGATGGGCGCAGGTGCCAGCTCGCAACAGTATTATTGTAGGATCAAGGAATAGACGTACTTCGTGGTGGGCGATTGCCAGTAGTAATCTCTTTTAGGTTGGTTATTCCATAAATAATTTACTCATGTTCTCATGCAAGAGGTCAACCTCTCCGATTTGACCTAAAATTTGACGGTATTCGTTTCAAGGTGTCTAGATCAAAATAACCAACCAAAACCCAAATGTCCGCCCGCCGTCCACGCCGTTTTTGGTAGCAGAGAATTTTCCAAATACCTAAAATGGTGGTCAGAGACCCGTTTTTGGCTCTAGTTGTTCCAAACCATTTAAGCCGATCGGACCAAATTAGGAGGGGTGGGGGAGTCAAAATATGGATTTTGACAAATGGATTTTCAAGTTTTTCGGCGATCTAGGGGTGTGGGGTATTATTTTCGACTACATTTTGGACGCTGAATCTAATGAGATGGGTCCCGGAACGATTGGCACCCACCGGAAGCGGTTATGGGTCAAAATGGGTGTCTAACTACCTATTTCGAATGTGCCATTCGAGTCATGAGTCATTCAAGATGTCAAGATTCATTCAAGATTCAAGATGTCGGGTATCTAGGCGTGTGGGGATCCTTTTCCACTAAATTTCGGATCCTGACTCGATTGGAATGGGTCTGGAACTCGGCACACCTCTGTTTTCCCTGTCAACTCCTGTTTTTCCCCATGTTCGATATTTTCGACGATTTAGGCGTGTGGGGTATCGTTTTCCACTAATTTTCGGGCGTTCAATCGATTGGGATGAGTCTCCACGCTCCTGGTTCGAAGAATAACCAACCCCTGTGAACGAGTTTGCAGCGTTCATCAAGAAAATGAGTGCCACAAATTTTTTCTCTTCAGTGGAAAGAACTTTTTTTCGTCTCATTTCATTTCACATGAGGTGATTTGACTCAATTATCATTTGGTTCAGTCACACTCACCGTAGGGTGGATTAATGTGGGGACAGTCGCATACGCAATGGCGCGTGTACAGTGCATCAAGACTACCATAGGGCAACCCGTGGAGGCGAACAAGAGCTCTCGTTCCGAAGAGGTTGAGTGCTTTCGAGCTCCTCGTTGCTTCCACATGGCATTTCGCATTCATGCGACCACTTCAAATGCTGTTGCGGTGACTCGAGGTATGCGGCAGGAGGGGACGAGGGTGGAAAAGGTGGTGAGAGGACGCGCAGGGTAGGAAATCGCTTCGTCGACAGGAAAAAGGGAGAAAGGAATCGGCCAGAACCCATCGCTAGAGTGGCCTCTTCAATTATTGTGCCGGCTTTGCTGTATGTGTAACTTGAGTTTGGTTGCTCTCGACGGGATCAATTGAGGATGGCCCATGACACTTATGTATTTTTCCATACTGTCGGTAACCAATGACACGAATTCCTTCACGACCAAAACCTTTCTCAGAACAACAACCCGTTGTGAAATACCTAGCTGCGTTTTCTTACTTGTTTTTACTCAATTTACCTCATCCCTCCTTCTTGCGCCACAACCGTTCTCACCTCATCTACCACAAACACCCACACTTAATTGTCTGCCAGCCCCGCTGCCAAGAAGCACGATTCCAGCTGCTCCAAAACGTGACCAAACCGAGAAGTCGTCTCTCGTTCGCAGAAGCAGTAAATAATTCTACTTGACAAATGTACTCCACAAATCCATACCGCACTCCGTACCCAGGGATCCGGTTGCGCATAAATGAAGCTAGTTCACGAAGGAAATACTATCCTGGATATTTGTGGGTCCTAGCAATGATGATTTTGAATTTATTGAGTTTATTCAGGACTCCAAACATAATTCCATTATGATCAGCATTTCTTGGTTTTCGGCATTTTTTTCTTTTTACATATCCATCTGATTTGGTACTTTTAGCGACTCATTCCCAATAGTTCCAGTCTTGCCTATTGTTGGGAAATGATACATGCAATGATACACTGCAAAGTCTTTCACGAGGGATGGTTATTCGTTGGATCAGGAGCATGGTGACTCATTTCAATCGATTTAGCGTCCAAAATTTAGTCGAAATAGACAAACCACTCGCCTGGATCGCCGAAAATCTCAAAGACACACATTCGAAATAGGAAGATGATATCCATTTGGACACAACCTCTTCCGATGGACGCCAATCGTTTTGGGATCCGTCTTATTCGATTCAGCGTCCAAAGTCGAAAATGATATCCCACACGCTTAAATCTCTAATATTCATTTACTACTGCTGCCATTTGCCTGTCGTTAAGAAGTTTGAAATGTTATTAATGTGGCCAGCGGCGAAACAGGTCGAAAAGCCGATTAGACAAAAGCAAACGTCCACAAACAAACAGCTGCATAGTGGCCACTGTTTGAAAAATTCCTCCAAAGAATCTTTGAGCTGCAGAAGAACCTTTGAGCAGACGTCGTGCAGCTGCTTACAGACGTTTGCTGTTTTCCGAATAGCTGATCCAACTCTTGCTGTTCCTATTTCCATCCCGTCTAGCGGTCGGCCTGGGCTTCAAGACGAAAGCATTCGTATCCAGCGTCAAAATAATGAAAATGACGATAAAGATGCTCATGATTCGAAGCATTCTTTGGTTGTAGATTCGTTCAAATTTCAGCTGATCATTCAGAGCATAAGACCTGTCCAGTACGATGGCTTCCAAGGCTGGAGTTTTCCGTAATCAAGCCATTACAACCTGGTCATTTGCTTGTGCTTAACTGTAACATTCTCTCAAGACTCTTCTGAATTCAGCCATCGAGAGCCTGTGGGTGTAGTCGTTCAAAGGAGGCAGTTGAAGGTTCGGCTGGTTTTGCGGCATAGTTGTTTTAGAGCCTTCCAGGATTAGGATGTTTCTCAAGAACCCTTATTTCAATCTCATTCATCTCCTCCGCAAATTAGTACTTCTTGAAAACTTCTGACGCACGGAATCGTTGTATGAAGGATACGCCATAGTAGCAACGTGATGTCCATCATATTCCCCTTGCCAGTGCTGGTTGATTGAAGGTTGTGATTCAGTTAGGGATATGCCTATTGGCGAAGTAGATTTCGAATCGCTATAAATATTATCGCTAAGTCTTGATACTGCTGAGTTGTAGCACCTCGTCCAGTTAAACTACAATCACCGGCCACCTTCTTGAAACTCCTACGGTAATATCGCAACCAGTTATGTCAGGTCAGTGGCGAGTTTATCTTTTAATAACAAGGTCCTCTCGCAGGAAGGCGAAGGTTGAGGAAGGTTTGAGGATCGGTGATAAGACCCTGGCCTGAAGACAGACGGTGGCTGCGACCTCACCAGGGGCGACTCGCGTTATCCAGGAATCGCAGGGCATTTCGGTTCATCATTTTTGCCAGACGAACGCGTTTTCGAAGCAATTTCACCTTGACCTGGGGCAAACTCGTATCTGGACCTACCCCAGAACTTGTTACTCGTATTCTGATAACTCGACGAAATAACTTTTTCCTGATGGGAAGAGCGAGAAACAAGAAAGGGATTGAGGGGAGAGGAGGATGTGTGCGAGGAGAAACTCGTTTATCCAAGAAACCGTTCCACACATCATACGAAACATTGATTCCAACAGCAGGCGTAATCACTTCACCGAACATCCTCATGTGCTGCGGTCGCTGTATCGCTATTCTCTTCTACCTCGACTCTTCTACTCCATTTCGGGCTGTTGAGCAATCTACCCCTTTTTCCATGCAGACTCTGAGTTGGAAAAGATACTATTCCTCTCCTCAACAGCTCTATTGCTTATCTTCTTTACATTATTTAAATTGAGTCTTCTGTTTCTTTTCATTCCCTTTTGAACAAATGTGCACATTGCAATAGAATCCGCTCGATGCTTCCTCGTTAATTATACCAATTGCCAACAATTTCCGCCCGTATCATTCCCAAAATGCCTAAAACCAGTCGCTATTTTACAACCTTGGAAATTACTAACAGGTCGCATATGTATTCTCATAATCGCGCATCACTCATGTCAAAAACGCTGCAATTTCTTTCACACGGGTTGGTTATTCCTCGGACTCGGAGACTCATTTCTTCAACATGGGGAAAATGGGGGAAACTGTGGGTGTGGCAGGTCCCGGACCCATTCCAATCGATTCGGGGTCCAACATTTAGTGGAAAATGATACCCCACAAGCCTAGGTTCCAGAAATCTCGAAAACACACATTCGGAATGGGTAGATAGGTACCCATTTTGACCCATAGCCTCTTCCTAAGGGCACCAAGCAGAAAAATTTCCAAAAATCTGAAATTTGGTTCAGGGGTATGTTGCTGGCCCTAAATGGTCCTCGAAACTTTTCATCCCGATCAGACCAAATTTGGGCGGTGTAGGGGTCAAAATGTGTATTTCGAAAAATGGATGTTCGAGATTTTTGGTGATCTAGGCATGTGGGGTATCATTTCCCACTAAATTTCGGACGCTGAATCGAATGAAATGGGTTCCAGAACGATTGGCACCCACCAGACGATGTTATGGGTCCAAATAGGTGTCTATCTACCCATTTTGTATATATTTTTTCAAGATTTCTGGTACCTAGGCTTGTGAGGCATCATTTTCGATTAAATTTTGGACGCTGAATCGATTGGAATGGGCCAAGGACTCTCCACACCCAAGGTTTTCCCCATTTCCCCCATGATCCTAGTCCGATGAATAACTAACCCTTGTGAAAGAATTTGCAACGTTTTAAAATGCGTAGAATTTAGCAATAGAGGGTACAATCCACACTTGTGATTGAGAATGGACGGTAATTTATTCCTGTAAATAATTATTATCTTAAAAATTTACCTTCTGAAATAATGCCCAATATGATGCAGTTGACTGTTAGTTAGTCTTAACGGCATTTGGATCCAACCTAGGAAATACAATTCTGGCAAACGTTCAGTACAAATAACGCATTGCCGCTAATAACTTCCTCGAACAAATGGGTGCCTTTCATGACCGCAAACTAGCACATTTTATCGCCTGCTAATCTCTATTTGAATTCAGATACTCGTTCTACCTGGAGAACCTGTGATTTCGATGGAAACATAATCACGTTGAATTCGTACAAAATCTACACACACATTAGTGCCGCTACACTTGGATTTGCTAGTAAATTGCTATTTATCTCTACCCGTCTCTCAATTTGTGAAGAGGATGAAAATAAGCGCGATAAATATACATCTATTTTGGGGGCACGTGGTTGATCCATTGACCTGGACAAATATCCGAACAAATACTCCGCCAACTGAGTGATCTCCCCAGGAGATTCCTTCACGAATTCCCTCTCCTCGACTGATCCATCTTCCAATAAGGGCATCAATATACGTAGCGTAAGTGCATACGACCTCACTAATACGGCCGCGAGACTGTAGGGGGCGTGCAAATAGGCTGTGCTTGATATTATGCCTGGGAGGGGAAGGGTGAGCAGCCCTACATCCCGGAGGTCGCAGGTAGGTCGCGGAAGGTGGAGAATTGATAGCACGTGCGAGGTCAGGGGTTCACTGACCCACTGGCACACTCCACTCACCCCAGAGTCCACCCCCACCCTACACTTAACCCTCTTCCCCCTCCCTCCACCAACTAGCCTAACTTTAATAAGGGAGGTTTTACCTTCCTCCGAAAATGGGTATTTTTCAGAAAATAGGGTCTCCCGAGAGGGGCCTACCTTGGAAAGCCCCTCATTGAAGAGGCAGTAGACGCTCTCACAACTTAATAACGACTGTTACATAGTACCAGAGCTCAACCAAAGTCCCTCAAACGCCGCTTTACCGCTATTCGAAACCCTCAACCTATCACCACTTACCAACCCTTGACAGCGAGGGTGGTCCCCCTCTTAACATTGACCCGACTCCGCCACTGGTTTCACCTACTTATCGACCTCGGGTCGATGAATCGTGTAACTTGCTGGCAGTGCTATGCTCGAGTAAGACGAGCAAGATTTACATCCATCGTGGGAGGATCCTAATCAACAATGCGGACTATAGTTTTAAAGCACAACAATCGATGTGCTGCAGAACTAGATGTTTCAGGCCAACCATGTTTTGGGTTAAAACTCAATCAATCAATCAATAGGTATTTATTGTAAAAACCGTCAGGTGTTACAAAGGTTGGCTCAAAAGTGTCTGCGAAGACACATTACATTACTTCCGTTATCAATATAAAATAAAACATCTCTTCATTCAAAATAGGTGAAAAACAATTAATAAAAATTCAAAAAAGTAGTCTGGTTCTTATGCATGAGGCCGCGTAATAAAAAAACTGCTTCACTTCTACCAAGGTAACTAAATTACCGAGAAGACCATAAAAACGCCCGATTGAGAGCACATCCTCGTTATAAAGTCTTCGTCTTCCTTCCCGCACCATGGGACATACACAGAGGAGGTGCACAATGGTGTCCGCTTCCAACAGGTCGCACATGGGGCAGTCTTGGTCCTTCTTGAACCTCACAGAGCCTTCGGGGATGCTGAGGCGTGCAAACTTCTCTCCTCCAAGTCTAATCTGGGCCACCAATCTCTTCATCTGCAGTCCAGCGTCCAGGCAGAGATACGGCGCGCTTCCAAGACCAGCGGGCTGTATAAACTGGTAATATGGGTTGAAGCGTGTGGTCCGCACTCTCTCTTCGTCCACCATCCTCGAAGCCATCCTCATCGCCTCAATCACCACAGGTTTTTCCCTTTGTAGCCGAGCGACGTCTTGAGTGTCCCATATATCCGCCAAGCCCGCGTCCCTGAACACCGCCGAAAGCTGCGACACCCAATTATACCTCGGATCCGGTTGACGTCCGTGGAGAGCCAGTAGACGCTGGAAGCAAATACGGGGAAGTCTTTCTGGGCTCATCTTCATCAGCTTCATCCACCACCCCAAAGCCAGCTTGAGAACCTCGCATCGAGTGTGACTCAGGTAGCACTCCGTTCGCACAAAGTGGTCTGGAGTGCTCCTCGAGAGAAACAAGAGCGTCTTATAAGTTCTCACTTGGACTCTTTCAATATCCTCGGTGTGGTTCATTCCCCAGACCTCAGCTGCGTAAAGTGCTGTCGATTGTACGAGTGACTGGGCAACTTTGGACCAGGACTGCAGTGAACCTCCCCCCGCCTTATGAATCAACTGCAGAACGGATCTGATGGCCGCTTCCCCTTTCTGGGTTAAAACTCATTACCCAAAGTTTGGCGTTACCTGAACTTGCAATAACTGTACCATAGGTACCTAACCTTGTAAGTAGAATATTGAAATTTTGTTTTCCCTCCAATACTTCTGCTTCATTCCAACAATTCCGATTAAAGATCCACTCATTTTGTTATAAATTCCCATTGGGAAGAAAATGTATTTATTCAATAAATCCGTCGAATCTCTCCTTGGTCACGAATCACACGGGGATGGACGATTGTCGACTTCAGAAATCCCATTCTCGGCTGAAGTTAGTATGTTTAATCCTAAAGCATAACAACTGAAAAGTATTTTTTAAATATTTTGTTGGTTTCCATGTTCCCTACCGGAAAACGCTGAAAATTCTTACACACGGGTTGGTTATTCTTCGGACCAGGCATATGGTAGACTCATTTCTTCAGCATGGGGAGAATGGGTGAAACAGTGAGTGGCAGGTCCCGGACCCATTCCAATCGATTCAGGGTCCAGAATTTACTGGAAAATGACACCCCACACGCCTAGGTACCAGAAATCCCGAAGACACATATTCAAAATGGGTAATAGATATCCATTTTGACCCATAACATATTCCAATGGGTTCCAATCGTTCTGAGATCCTTTTCATTGGATTTAGCGTCCAAAATGTAGTGGAAAATAATACCCCACTCGCCTAGATCGCCCAAAATCTCGAAAATCCATTTTTCAAAAAACACATTTTGACCCCTACCCCGCCCAAATTTGGTCCGATCGGGCTGAAATGTTTCGAGGACCAAATAAAGCCGGGAACGGACCTAGACCCAAATTTCAGATTTTTAAAAAATTTGCTACTACCAAAAACGGCGGACGGACATTTGACTGTTTTCATTGCTCTTTGCTGCTTTTCATTTCATTGCTCACAAATATGAGGTACTTGATTACTTTGTCAGTGAAAAACGAGCACAATCATGCGCCTCTTTCTGACCAACTGCAGGAGAGAAGTAAATTTAGCGTTCATAAGAGGAAAGCGAAGATGATATTCGGTTCAAACCCAATAAACTAATTAGGGTGGAGTAGGGATAGACATCATAGTCCAATTTGGAACACAGCGATTTGACTAATTCGTTAGAGTAGGTGAGACAAAACTGCATAGGTACTATGTCCCACAGTTGTGCATTTTTGTTGAGAATTTTTCCCGCAATCCTGCTATATTTTTAGCCTCATTCCCGCAATCGTGTTGTGCATAACTGCACAGGACTCTCTTGGTTTCGGGGTTTGTTCCATTACAATAACCAGCGAAGAACATGTTATTCATTACTTCCATTCATTCACCTATATTTCCCTTAGAATTAGATCGTTAAATAAAAAGATAATCGATTGGTTTGATCAAATCTGACATCTTGATTGAGACAAAAACTAGAGTCGAGTGAAAATTACAGTGGAGTCAATCTTCAAAAACGTCCTCTTTTTGGATCCCCGCCAAATCTTCTCGTCGGCCAAATGATGTGGAACGGGGGTGCTGCTTTTTTCCCTCGGAAAATCATCACGTGTGGTCTGAGTCTACCTTTGTCAGAGGAAGGAATGAAGAGAAGAGCAAGGAAATAGGAGGAAAGCTCTTGTTCGAGAGGGAGCGTCCCAAGGGAGGGAGGGATGACCGGGCTGAAAGAGGATGCCTCCGATCTCCACTGCGTCCCGAGCCACCCTTGCGCACCAACCGCATTCCTTTCTGTTTTCTTTTTCTTTTTTTTCTTTTTCTTTGGCCAGAAAAGTTCCGCTCGCTCTTTCCATCTTTCCACGACTTACAGAATCAAAATCTCACATCAGTTGTCCTTTGCTTTTCCTCGAGAAATAAGTGGTTCTTCATCTCGAATACAATCTCGCGCAACATTAATTTGAATGGAACCACGTGAATGTATTATAGTTCGAATCTGTGGTAAGTCAGGCCACAATAATCATGATGTGTACACTACATATAGGGAAGATTGAATTTAGGTAAGAAATACTTTCACATCCCCCCTTAATCCAGTCAGCAGCTCATACCTTCCTCTCAGCCCCATCGGCTCATCGATGCATAATTACTATCATGCATTTTTACAACCGTCCAATACATTTTCGTACGGCCTCTTGTTCTTTATTGGATCCAGGAGGTGGCGAAAATTCACGCAATGACGGAATTTGTCGATGTTTTACTGAAAATTTGCAAAATTCCGGTGCCTGGTACATTGAAAATGTAAAAATTACCCCCAAGGAGCCTGAAGGGCTTGTGAATAGCGTAGATTGTTATGATACGGCCTGCACATCTTGGGCTTATTGGCGCTCATCTGTATTCCCCTGTTGAGCCGTGGTAGATACCTCCTAGGCTGGGAGTTTACAGTGTCCAAGCCTGGCGGTATAGGCTGGGCTGACGGGCAGGTTGATGCTGATTTCGGTGCTATGACAAGCAGAAATGAGAGCCAATCGATTAACGAATACTTTGGTGAATCCACCATCAGGATCTGGGACAGGTCAAAGAGACTCTTCAACATGAGGAAAATAGGGAAAACAGTGGGTGTGGCGGGTCCCGGACCAATTCCAATCGATCGAAAATGATACCCCACACGCCTAGGTACCAGAAATCTCGAAAACACATTCGGAATGGTTAGATAGATACCCATTTTGACCCATAACCTCATTCAGGGACCCATTTCATTGGATTCAGCGTCCAAAATTTAGTGGAAAACAATACCCCACACGCCAAAAATCTCGAAAATCCATCCATCGAAATACACATTTTGACCCCTGCCCCGCCCAAATTTGGTCCGATCGGGCTGAAAAGTTTCGAGGACCAACTAGAGCCGGGAACGGGTCCCTGACCAAAATTTTTGGAAAATTGTCTACTACCAAAATCGGCGTGGACGGCGGACGGATCTTTGCATTTGCTAATTTTTATATAGACCCTATGAAACGCCCAGAAAAAATGTTGGGCCGAATTGACTTTTTGCATGATAACTTAGGTTAATTATTCAAGAAATAACCAACCAAAAGTAGTTGTAAGAGTGATCGAATAATGATCGTAATCGATTACATTTTTATTCGCGCGTGGCGATTACTCTTCGAGACTTCTTATTAATCGCCAAAAGTAATCGAATACTATTGTAATAAAATAAAATTGTAATTGCTTACTTTCGTTATTTAATTGCAAGTGTAAACTGTAGTTTCGAGATTTTCGGTGATCCGACGAATAACCAACCCCTGTGTAAGAATTTGCAGCGTTGTTTTCAATTCGTATGCATTCTCTCCATGTCCAAGATTTGGGTAACTTTTTTAGCATTCTTGAATCCATTTGTGTCAAAAGTTTAGAAACATCAAGTTTATCTTGCATTCTTCATCGGGATTTAAACAGGATTGGGTTGATTCACGGTCATATCCCTGGCAAAAACTAATTGATCACGTTGTTTGATCAATAATGTTCTCAATACAAGCCACCTGTGAAAACATTTGAATGGTTGCGTTCGATTTTATAAAAACACGTGGTACCTGATAGAATGAACCGGATAGAGGGTGGAATATTATTCTTTCGAGTCGACAACGAGCTAGGGGAGGCTAGCAGTATGGAAATGCCGTCTCCAACTCTGACCTTTAGGCATCTCTCCTAGCTTTTATAAAAATAGACTCCCATGTAATCAAAGGTCCCTTTCCCACTTCCATTTGCTCTCTACCGCTGCTCACGTCAGCCTGGAGAAGTTTAATGGTGACTCGAAGACCGAGCACGGAAAATTCCGAGGAATACCCATTAACTGCAGCTCGTCAAAAGCGCAGCTTTTACTTCTCTACGTGCATTTGATGGTGTTTTCATCATTTTAATTTCGAACGAAAACACGGGAGACCAATATTGTATTCCTTCAAAAAATATCTACGAACTAAAAATTTGAAATTTTGGTCAGGAACCGGTTTCCGGGTCTAGTTGGTCCTCGAAACTTTTCAGCCCGATCGGACCAAATTTAGAAGGGGTAGGAGTCAAAATGTGTTTTTGGAAAAACGGATTTTTGAGATTTTGGGCAATCTAGGCGTGTGGGGTATTATTTTCGCCTAAATTTTGAACGCTAAACCCCATGAGACGGGTCCCTGAAACGTTTGGCACCCATCGGAAGAGGTTATGGGTCAAAATGGGTATCTATCTATTTCGAATGTGTTTTCGAGATTTCTGGTACCTAGGCGTGTGGGGTATCATTTTCCTCTGAATTTCGGACGCTGAATCGATTAGAATGAGTCTCCAAGCTCTTGGTCCAAATAACCAACCCCTGTGAAAGAATCTGCATTTTTTAAAGAAGTTTCCATGCATTTTCAGAATGTCCTTTATGACCCGCTAAACTCACTTAGGGTGTCAGCAATCGGTTCGGGACCCATCGTTTCAGCACCACAATTTTCGTTATAAACTAGAACGACACCCCTCAAATGTTCTCGGCCCCAAAAATCCTAAAAACCACTTTCAATATACGTACAAATTCTAACAAATTTTAAAAAAATATGAATTTTACTAAAAATTTTGAATTTTGTGAAGGATATGCAGTGAAGAATTTCTCTTTTTCACTAAGAATTTTCTCTTTTTTGAGTCATTTCTCAAAATTTACAGGGGCGATACATTTGGTAGCTCAAACACCTGAAATCGCATCAGAATGATGTAAATTGAAAGTGCGAATTGGGAATATTCACATGGCTGAAAACATACAATACGATGGGGGTAAAAACGCTGCTAATTCTTTCACAGGGGTTGGTTATTCCTCGGACCAGGCACATGGAGATTCATTTCAATCGATTCAGCGTCCAAAAATTAGTGGAAAACGATACCCCTACACGCCTAAGTCGTCGAACATGGGCAAAATGGGGGAAACAGTGGATGTGGCAGGTACCAGACCCATTCAAATCGATTCTGGGTCCAAATCTCGAAAGCACACTTTCAAAATGGGATAGGTAGATAACTATTTTGACCCATTACCTCTTCTGGTGGGTGCAAATCGTTCCGGGATCCGTCTCATTGGATTCAGCGTCCAAAATTTAGTCGAAAATGATACCCCACACGCCTAAATCGCCAAAAATCTCGAAAATCCATATTTCGTAAAACACATTTTGACCCCTACCCCCTCCAAATTAGGTCCAATCGGGCTGAAAAGTTTTGAGGACCAACTTGAGCCGGAAACGAACCGACATGAAATTTAGCATGAAAACATAGTTTGATTATTCAAGGAATAAAAGGTGGATCTGGGCAGGCAGATGGGGACACTTATACAGAAATGTCCTGTGCCTACTGTATGCGTACTTTCCAACAAGAAATGTTACCATATTGATTCTGTTTGCAGCATGGGTGCTCGGATGGTGGATGTGCAAGACTGTTCCCTACGTTCAGGGAGTGTCAGTGGCTGCTTCAGTGTATAGCCTCATCGCTGTCACACTGGACAGGTAAGAATTTATCGTCTTTTACTAATAAATTATTTGCCGTAATGTAAAAATACGACTGATTGTCTCTATTGAGGATGACTTACCAGTTTTTTTTATCTGATTGCTGACTTTCCTTCACCGATAAGCATCAAAAGGCGAAAGTTATCGTCTCTCGTTTGCCGACTAATTCTTCAAGGGAAACTCGTTCTAAAAATAATAAAAATCCCCCTAGGCTTCCTCTGTGAACGCTTCTGTTATCAAAGGTCGATGTCATTGAGGAATAACAATAGGATGAAAATCGACAATAAGTTTGACGGCTGAAAGAGCAAGATCTAGAGCTAATTTCGACCTATGATTGGTTGCCTTCCATCGACTCATTTGGTGTTCGATTCTATGGAATAAAAATGGAGGCGGAAGAAAACGAGAAAGGGAAACCGCGAGGGATTCAACGTTCCAAATGAGAAACCTTAATTCCGAAAAGGAAAATTACCTGCCGCCTCAAGAGGTTGTTCTTTGGATGCATAATCAGGATATAGGATGGGATGAATAGGCAGGGTGACCCGGCAAGGGCTCCCATTGTTGGCCTTATAATAACCTCGGCAGATCTTCCCGTGAATATTGAGCAGGAGCCAAGGAACGATGGACGAAAATCAGCCGGCTCGTTTCCTACGTCAACAGGCCATTATTTTTGAAAATTTAGCCACGACGAGTCTACTTCTTTCATTCTTACCGTGTTGCTGCTGAATCGAGGGAATAAATGTTACAATTTCAATAGAAAACGATGGACAAGCAATTCTTGCCTTTGGTATCTACGAAAAATAAATGATACTCTTGCCCCCTTAATAATGTTGAGTCATAAAATATAACTACGCGACATCAATAAACATTTCATAGTCACCACAGATGGATTGCTAAAGAGAGGACCAAGTGCAGAAATGCCTAGCACTATGTACAACTCATTTGCACGCAATATTATGATATTTCGATCATATTTATATCTTTAAATTGAATGTTCCCGTGACGAAGCGTTACGAAGTACTCAAAATCGTCTTAGAGAATAAAAATTCAAAATCCAATGTTCCAAGAAACACACTTGGTTTCTCTTCCATTCTTCCTTTTCTTTCATAGCTAATTATTTCATTGCTTATTTCTTCTTTCATTGTTCTTTAATTTACTGTCCCTGACTGATTGTGGTGTTTTTTAAAAATTACATTGAAAAGAAAAACGCAACATTGACTGGTCTAACTTGTTATGATCCCACTAATAGGTCGTTATACTTTCCAAACACCTTGAGAATTCTCACTATTCCGGTAGTACTCCTAATTACGTTTCTGCTGTAATAATATGAATAAGTAAATAACATTAACTCTGATTTTAATCATGTTGGTTATTCATTTTGTTCTTACAAGTTTAACCTTCAAAAATGAGGGCAAACGTGTTGTGATATTTTCTTAGTTTTTCAATGGTTTCTGGAGAAGTTACGAAAATGTTTTTAGTTTTGGCTTGGTAGCTAATATACCTCGTCTATTAATACAAAAAAATAACTATAATCCAAAATGTATTTTTCTCTACGATGAAAGTAATTACACTGATATGGTAAGATGATAATATTGCCCCAGACTCGTCATTGATATGAATTGTAATCGGCTCCCAATTGTTGTAATTGAAATTTTAACCAATACACCATAAAGTTGTGGTCTTGGTTATAGGTTAGAAATCTAGATAGATTTTGCTTCTTCATCCGAAGTTACTCTTAAGTATTCTTTACGTCGGATACCAAATCGGAAAGGTGTTTTCATAATCAGATACAGCATGTTTTGTATTTTCATATGAATTTTTTAATTTTTTTTATTCTACTTTATAAATATTTTTATAGGAAAGCATTAGGGGAGGGAAAGTTTTTAGTGGACAAGGACGGGGGCAGCATGTACAACGGGGGCGGAGTGAACGACGGGGTGGACAGCGTGAACGGAGTGGACGACAGGGGGCGGTCCTGACAACGGGAACGACTGGGTGGGCGACGACAGGGGGCGGAGTGGACGACGGGGACGGTCTTGACGACTGGGACGACGGGGTGAGCAGCAATGACGGGAGCGGGGTGAACGACGGAGGTCCTGACGATGGAGGAGTGGCTGGTCGCGACGGGGACAGCGTGAACGACGGGGGCGGCGAGCAAGCCAGGGGCGGCGGAAGCGGCGGCCACAACGGCGGCGAGAACGAGCTGAAAGCGGAAACGGCGATTCATCCATGAATATGTTATGTATTACATACCCTAAAGGAAGGCTACTACTATGTACTAGCTCATTCATTACTTATGGAATGATTGACTAGGTATCGTGTACAATATTAAAATTCTCCCAAATTCAAAATTTCTGGCTTCAACGTGAACTTAAATTGGTTGTTTGGAACAATCATAAAACCAACAGAAAAATCAATTATCATGAACTAATTAATGCCAAATTACCCACGGAATACTCTACTATTCTACATTAGTGGAAGCATTCGTTGAATGCGCTCACTCCATGAAATATGTTAGATATGACGGATACTCGCAAATGCATGTTCTAACGGAGCCAATCCCGTACATTTGATATATTAAATATATAATTAACATTGACCCTGAAGTCTCTCACTAAAAGAAAACACAATTTGGGTGGCATTTTTCTATTATTGTAAGAAATTTCCCTCAAATTGCTTGCTTGAACAGTCACAAGTTGTGTAATTTTGGGGGTTGAGCTCTCTTCATGAGGGTGTAAAGTGTTGAGGCAGTTTGAATAAAAAAATAATGGTCGATACCTGCACAGTGTGAAATAAAATAGTTAAAAGATCGTGATACATTCGAATCGACAAGCACAAGGCCTCGAGGTAATCCTGACATTGAAAAAGTCACCTCACGAGCCTCTTCAAATCAGATTACAGTTGAGATCATCTAATCCCGACTTGTTTGTTGTCGAGTAATCTTATTCTGCTACGTGCCTACCCAATTGTTGTAATCTATAGTTAAAGGATTATAGCAGAAAGCAGTATAGCAGCATTGAGTACTAGCTTCCTTCCGTGTTTCATGTTCTCAATACCTTTTTTGTATTTTTTATATATTTTTTTTTAAATGTAAGAGCGCCTACAACAGTTATTATTCACAATTTTATTCGGAAATCGATTGCCAACAAAACTTATAAATCGAGAAGTGATCGTAGAGTGACACAAGACACTACATTATTCTGCTAGTACAACTGAGTAGTTGGTATTTAGAAATTTTTAACTATTTATTCCCTTTATTGGTCGTCAATATTGCGATTCTACAGAAGAATGACGTACCTAGTTTATACTTTGCTAACATTACTAGGATGATGAGACTCTTTCATGAAACCCCCACATGTTTCCTAACATTGTTTTACAGGGTGTCCCACGAATTGCCCCTCCCCTTCTTAAAATCCAAATCCAATCCAAATGGAAGTAAAACAAAAAATTTATTTCTGAATCTTCATATTTTCTTGCAAGGATCTCAAATATCATGCACGCAACCATGCGCAGGTGACACTGACTTTCCTATTTTAAATAATAAGAATTTATTATTGCAGATTCAGATTCTACCCAAAATGCCATTAAAACTTTATTCCTCAACAGAAAATTTTTTTCAAATACTTTTTTTCTTTGCCTAAAATATTATTTGAAAATGCGGACGCAAAATAAACAAATGTTGATCATTATTAAAATTGAGTCGAATCAAGAAACCGATAGCATCACGTGAATTTAGCGTTAAAAACAATGAAAATTCATGCGGTACTATGTTAAGTTCACCCTTATCTACTATTTGACAATTTTAGAAGTGCGCAACTTTGCGTGCTCGATGAACAGATTGCGTATAACAAAAATAGTTGAGGGATCAAATTTTTATAAAATTTTTAGGGGAGAATCCGAATCCACAATTGAAAATTGGGGTTCCCGTTTGAAATAAGAAAGTTTGTGTCATTTGCCCATGGTTGCAAGGGTTTGCAAATATGTTATTTGAGATCCTTGCAAAAAACTATGAAGATAAAATTGAATAAGAAAATTGTGTTCACCCTCATTTGGACAGTTCTAAGAGGGAGGAAGGGACAACTCGTGGGGCACCCCTGCATATTCCATGTGTACGAGATCAACCATGATTGTAAAGGACTTCCATAAATCGTGAATTAGAGAAGAATGATCCCTAGATGAACAAAGAGGTAGGAGTATCAATAAAAATCATAAAAAGACGCAACAAAACTGTACGATTTAAGACAATTTCAATGAATCATGAAAGATTAAGTCCTGAATCCTCTTGTATTTTCATAATACAAAGATATAATTTGTGATAAGCACAGCTAAGATTGGTCAATGTTTTCGTTTTACGTTAAGATTCATCTGACGATGGTGAAGTCCTTCTTTATTAATTGATAATTGTTTGATAGTCGTCTAATCATCCTAGTCGTGTTTATGGGAGTTGATGGCACATTTCAAACACACATTCCTACGGATTTTCCTGAGCATTGTATTGATGAAGAGGACAATTTGATTAAGATCTATTCTAGAGTGTTGAATCGAGTCTTGAAAAATAGTGTCGGACTAATGTGGTTGGGAGGAAAGAGAAGATTATCAACATTTGATGAGAGGACGAAGAAGTAAGATGTACTCACGAGTTTGTACATGTTGAAAGTAGGGGGTTTTGACGTGCGGTTCAGCTGACTGCAATGTGTTCTGGTCGACTCGAGTCGGATCTTATATAGTGAGGGCAAGTTGAGATGGTCCTTAGGAGGGATGGCATTCCCTCTCGAAGAACGCGATCACGAGGTGGGAGACCTCTGAGCCAAGGACCAAGGACCTCGTCGCTTCCTCTTGCGATCCTGTGCCTTTGGAAGGCCTGTGGACCTAGGAAGCATGTAGTTAATCAAAGATTTACCGAAAGCTTCCAGCTCGAGGTCTTCCTCGACGTTCCCATCTTATAGCGTTCCTATCTTCAGGTTGCTCATCTCTGCTCGAACGACGAGTCTTGGTTCATTGTCCGTCTGATGAAAAACGCTGCAAATTCTTGCAACCAGGAGCATGAAGGCTCATTCCAATCGATTCAGCATCCAAAATCTAGTGGAAAATGATACCGCACACACCTAGGTACCAGCACACGTCTTATGTGTTACCTACGCAATGATTGAAAGTGGCGTGTGTTCCCCACGCTAAGATGGGAAGTGGCGTGTGTTACACACGCAAAGATGGGAAGTGGCGTGTGTTACCTACGCAAAATGGGAAGTGGCGCGTGTTACCTACGCTAAGATGAGAAGTGGCGTGTGTTACACACGCAAAGATGGAAAGTGGCGTTTGTTACCTACGCAAAATGGGAAGTGGCGTGTGTTACCTATGCTAAGATGGGAAGTGGCATGTGTTACCCACGCAAAGATGGGAAGTAGCGTGTGTTACCTACGCAAAATGGGAAGTGGCGCGTGTTACCTACCCAAAGATGGGAAGTGGCGTGTGTTACCTACGCTAAGATGGGAAGTGGCGTGTGTTACCCACGCTAAGATAGGAAGTGGCGTGTGTTACCCACGCAAAGATGGGAAGTGGTGTGTGTTACCTACGCAAAGATGAGAAGTGGCGTGTGTTACCCACGCAAAGATGGGAAGTGGTGTGTGTTACCTACGCAAAGATGAGAAGTGGCGTGTGTTACCTACGGCCTCCCCCCTTGCCCACCAAATATGAGCGATGTCAACGAGCGATGCCGTATTATTGGCTTCTGGATCAGTTGAATCGTGTCTTTTGTGCGGAAGTCCTGATATATTACACTTTGGGGGATCACGACTACGAGCACAAAACGGTTAACCATTCTGAACATTTCGTCGATCCCACCTGTGGTTCTCACACTCAGCCAATTGAATGTCTGTGGAACGACGTCAAGCAAAAATATAAAATTAAACGCACAGGACACAGGACAACTTATAGAAGAATGGTGGAGATCACTCCAGTCGGATGTTATGAGCTTTCGGTTTCAACGAGATACATCTAATCCCTAAGCTCACTTGATATATTTTTCCAAGGATTGGCCAAGCTATCATGGGCCAGTCTGGACGGAACTTATCCAGAATCCCCGAAATTCTTAAGCCCCGATAAATGTCTGTGTCTCTCACAGATGTCTTTGAAACTTTTTTAACGACATGAAACCAACGGTTCTTTGATCCACATATCCCTACAATGACGAACTTCACATCACAAGAGAAAAATACGCATATGAACGACTGTCTCCAGTTCAGAGCTCACATAAAAATGTGAGCCGTACATTTTGAGTAAGTAGGTAACACACGATACCACCAATTGCCTGCACACATTTTGACCCATAACCTATTCTAGTGGGCGCCAATCGTTTCGGGATCCGTCTTATTGGATTCAGAGTCCGAAATTTAGTGGAAAATGATACCGCACACGACTAGATCGCCGAAAATCCATTTTTTCGAAAAACACGTTTTCCTTAAATTTTTCAGCCCGATCAAACCAACTTTTAGAACGGGGTCTGAGTTTTTCGAAAAAATGGATTTCCGAGATTTTTTGATACATAGGCGTGTAGGGTATCATTTTCCACTAAAATTTGGACGCTGAATCGATTGGAATGACTCCGGGACACTTCACACTCACTGTTTTCCCTTTATTTAGACATGAGTCGTATACTGTCAATTTTTGGCGCCAAACCGGAGAGATTGACCTCTGGCATGGGTACATAGGTTGATTATTCAAGGAATACCAAAATCACTTGATATTTGTTATTTTTTTGAAATTTCTGAATAAATATACACTTTGATCAAGTCATAGAGTTTAATTGGGAACAACCCAGAGGTAAAAATAGTCTACAGATGTTAGATCCACATAAGCACGGGGTGTCGCTGAGTTCGCCGCCGTTCGAGGCGTAGGAGTAACAGCACTCGCCGTTCTCGGGGATGTCCTCCGCCGCGAAGATGCCCACTTTAGGCGCGACGTTGTCGTACCGGATCGGAACGAGGACGCAGTTCGGAGCGCACGAGTGGTTCAAGTATCGGCCAACGTTGGCAAACTTCGTCGCGTCGATGCACGTCTGCGTAGTCGAACCTTCGGCGGAGACTTCATTTATCGTTACGACGTAACGCCAATCCGCCGTTCTCGAAGGGTTCCCACTTGAAACTTCACCGGCGTACTCACAAAGGAACGTCCCCTTGGGGATTGAAGTCGTAGCGATAACACCATGACCTTTGTTACCTAAAGGGACGATCCGTAAATGAGGCGACGGTCCTTTCTGGGACACCTTGTTCGTGCAAGTGACGTCACACGAGCACCAACCGTTGCATTCGAGCACTGAAGCGCTCGAACTGAAGAGTTTGTCATCCGTCAACTTCCCATTGAAGTAGCTCAAATGGGTCACTTTGACGCATGCGCATGACGAGTCGTTGCAAGTGACGTCGCCTCTGCAGTCACAATACAAGTCGAACCGTTCGTCATCGCTGAACTGCGACGTTTGTATATAAACGCAGTCGATACCTTCCGGATGGTCGTAAGGGTCACTGAATGCCGTCATAATTATATCAAGATTAGTTGATTAGCCAACATCACACGAAATTATACCAACTATGATTAGAAATAACACATTACTTCATCACTGCTGCAGATGCCGCGGAGCCGGTTGAAAAGATAACGTTCCGTTCTAAGATAATGCTCGTTCCCTATTCTAAGGAGAGCACATTGTGGCTAACCAAAACATCCAACCGCTTCGATTAGACACTATATTGGAATAAAATCAAAATCGATACGTATGAGCATAATGAGAAAACATTAAAACATTCCGTCCATTTTCGATCTGTTCGTAAACTTTTTTCAGTAACACGCGATTAAAGTAATTCAATTCATGTTCTAGTAAGAAGCAGTCACACACGGGAGTGAGTTAGCACAAAGTCGGCTAATCCTTGAATAAATAACCTATGTAATCATGCCAGATGCCCGTATACGTTTCATGGTGTCAAGATAGGAACGCTGGGTTGGTTATTTCTCGAACTAGGAGACTCATTCCAATCGATTCAGCGTCCAAAATTTAAAGGAAAAAGTTACCCCTAGTACCAGAAATCACGAAAAACCACGTTTGCAATAGGTAGATAAATACCCATTTTGACCTTGAGTTAATTTTTTGGTCGTTGAAGTCGTTGGTTGAGTCATCGATCTTGAAAAACGTAAAGTTATTTATTAATTACAGAATGATATGCCAAGAACGGCAAATAATTGCAGTGATGAGAAAGCTCTGGCCTCTCCTGACGTTATGTTAAGATTTTAGCATGATTTTCAAGTGAAAACCATATCGTAACTAAATGATTTGATGTACTCGTAGTTTACTCAGTCTGAGAACATCCTTTGGTAATCGTACGTAGTTTTAATCCTCAGATTTCGATAATCCATGTTGACTAAACACATGATAGCTTGTTCGAGGTTTTAATAAGATTTCTAGAATAATATATTGTCCTCCTTTTGTGGCTCTTAAATTAGGTTTTTTTTAAATGATCACCAACTATAGGTGGACTACAACCGACTGTTTTATTAGCTCAAACAAATACGCTGCAAATTCCTTCACAGGACCAGGAGCATGAGGAAAATTGGGAAAACAGTGGGTGTGAAGAGTCCTTGACCCAATCCAATCGATTCAGCGTCCAAAATTTAGTGGAAAATGATACCCCACACGCCAAGGTACCAGAAATCTTGAAAATCCGCGTGTGAAATAGCTAGAGAGATACCCATTTTGGCCCCATAACCTTCTAGTGGGCGTTAATCGTTCTGGGACCCATTTCATTGAATTCAGCGTCCAAAATTTAGTCGAAAATGATACCCCACACGCCTTGATTGCCAAAAATCTAAATTGTCCATTTTTCGAAATTCACATTTTCACATACACCCTTCCTTCTCTCCAAATTTTGTCCAATTGGGCTGAACGGTTTGGAGGACCGACTAGGGCCAAAACGGGTCCTAGACCGAAATTTCAGATTTTTGGAAAATTTTCCACCTTCTATAACGGCCTGGGTTCTGTTCCAAGAAACTCTTCGGGCATATGAACAGTAGGTACTATACATTTCAAATGAAGATTTTTTTCAATTTTTTTGCAGAGTATCCAATGACTTTGCCATATTGTTAGGTACTCTTCAAATATAATTTAAGAGGTAATTTCTATACAAAATTGATTTCGGATGAATTTATCAAAAGAGGCAAATTGAATGTTTTGATTGATAATTATGGACAAATTATTTTTGTTTTGGTTTTCTCACAAAAAATACAACAAAACATTGATAGAGATATTTCATAAAAACAATGTACCATTGATCTTTATCAAGCTGTGATAGTTTTTATTTAGATATAATAGTGCATTTGTGCAAGGAAGGTTATAACAAAATAGATTACTCTTCAACTCGCTCTGCGTTTTGAGTAGAGTAAGAGAGTTGTGGGGAAAAGTTCCAAGGAACAGGATGTTCTTGTACTGTTCACAACTTTCAAAGTGAAGAACGTATGAAATCATGAGTTGCAAGGGGGGGGGAGTGAAGAGTTTCTAGGAATAGGCCTCAGGACGGCGGTCGGAAATTTGCTAATTTTGATCTGGACACCTTGAAATGCCCAGAAAAAATTTTTGAGCCCGGATCGGGGAGATTGATTTTTTGCATAAAAACATAAGTTGGTTATTTGAGGAGTAACCAACCAAAACGGCTGCAAATTGTTTTAAATAAAAACAATAATTAGACAAATCGCCCGCCTTTACCGAAATTGCCAAGTTATTTAGATTTTTTGCTCTGATGGTCAGATCAAAGAGGCCGTGGTTGGTTTTGAAGTGCGGCCTCGAACGAAATCAAGATGTTGGGCTTGGGAAAATGAGGTGGACGTGATTTTTAGTTAATTCAACCGGAGAGGAAAACGTATGTTTAATCTAAAGGAGCCGGTCTGCAACGGGCCTGAGAGGGTGAGGGAGGATATTGAACCACTTGTTTTAGTGTTGTGCTTGTGCTGCTGAGGAATCCGCACCCCCTCCACCCCTTTTCCCTACCCTTTTACCCTTCTACCCCTTTCTTGCGGAGTTTCCCTGAATAATTCATCGCTGTTCCAGCATATTGGGTCCTACAGGATTCGCGTTTAGAACCGGGTTATTGTGAGCTTTTCTTCGCCATTCAACTCCTTTCAACTCAGGTGGAATGAATCACTTGATACCTCAGTGGATCATCCCCCAATGTGAGAAGCACGATGACTGATTATTGACCACGCACCCCCGCTGACCCTATCGATAGAGGATTTGGGGCAATAAGATTGCAAACCTAAACCCCTCCAAAACAAAATATCAGTAATTTTCAAATTTTTTTTTTCTTGTTTTTTTTTTTTGTAAAAGGGTAGTTTTAACAAAATCTCAAATACCCCTCCGTCAACTGGCCCAAAAAGGCCATTCAAACTGTTTGGCCCCAGGCCTCCCTATAAGATCAAAATACGCCAAGGAACAGCCAGTTCAAACCCGCCGTCAAGGAAACCTCTCTAATTGCTTTTCTGTACTGTTCTCGATCACTGTGTTCATAAAGTTCTGTATCCCTTTGCATCCGTTCAATCAGTCATTAAAACTTCAATTAACTGTTAAAAGTTCTTCAGTTCCAACCCACGGTCCCACACAAACGCTCTAAAAACGGGAAAAACCATCATTTTCTTTACACCCCTTAACCACCATATTCCAAATTTGATCTATGTACTCCATCCGCTCATATCCATTGCATAGAGCTATGGTTTTAATTAGTGATTTTTCTTTCAATAAATTATCCTCATTGGTAGCGAAAACAACATGTTTGTGGACCTGTCGGTGGTTAGAAGAATTATATATTATGTAATAATTGAAGATGAATGCATCAAGTTCCTTTCACTTACGAGATCTACCTAGAATAGGAAACAATTGATAGATAGCTGGCGGTATATTCTTGCAGGCTCTGCCCCCTCTAAGTCCATACTTACAGGCCGTAAGATTTGTGCGTTTTAATTATAATTTTAATCTGATTCTAACAATCTCGATCAAACTGAAATAAGGCCCCGTGTCTGACGAGGACGCCTTCATACTAATCGGTTTCCGGACATGACTTAATGTACTTTAGTAGCTGGACGTATTCGTAAGAGTTTGCGTCGAATGGGCCTTGAAATCTACTTTTGATCAAGGTCTCTAAGGAATCTTTCCTTCTCCGTGGTTTAAAATCGCTCTTGACAACTTCCTCGCGATGTTTTGAGGTTGCCGGAAACTTCAAGAGTCCATTCTTCAGCCCAATGGCTACAAATGTTTTTTTATATTAACACACCTATCTTTCTCTTTTAAGAAAATAACAATCTGCAATTTGTTTAGAACGTTCAGAAACGAATAATTACATATCATCAAAAATGAACCAATACCTGGTGATCATTTATGATAATCGTTACGGGACCCGTTTCAGTCGATTTTGCATCCAAAATTCAGTAGAAAATGATACGTCTCATACCTGAGCCCCTTAAAATGTTGAAAACTCGTTTCCAAAAAGCCTATTTTCACCCATATTCTGGCTCTGTTTAAGGCAATCTGTCCCTAACCCACTTGAATCGATTCAGGGAGCATAATTTTAGTGGGAAAGTGGGAAAATATGCATTGCCATCCACTTTCAGCCGCCATTTTGAGCGATTGGGCTGACATGTTTTTATGGCCAACTAAAACTGTAAGGAAGACTGTCGACAATCATATAAAACTCACCATGTATATGTGGCCCTCTCGTTATCAGGCTGATACTATCGAAAGGGGTCAATAATCGATACATGCCTGCCTATCAGGCGGCATCACCGTATGAAGATGTTTACTTTTTCAGTTTATTTTTATTTTATTTATTTACTTTATTTTATTTGTATATTTTTATTTATATAAATTACCGCCTCATGAATGCCATGTTACGGTCGGAAATAGATGGGTAGGTCGGGTTTTATCGATTATTGACCGCTTTCGATAGTATGGGTCGTGTAAGGGGCCAACTGTACCTTAGAAAAGACCTAAGAAAAATCTAGGCACCTTGAAACAAAGTGAAAAACGCAACAAATTCATTCACAGGGGTTGGTGAATCCTCGGACTAAGAGCATGAAGACTCATTCCAATCGATTTCAGCGTCCGAAAATTAGTGGAAAATGATACCCCTCACGCCCTTGGTACCAGAAATCTCAAAAACACACATTCGAAACGGGTAGATAGAGACTTTATTTTGACCCACAACCTCTTCTGGAGGTCACCAATCGTTCCAAAACCCTTCCGATTGGATTCAGCGACCAAAATTTAGTCGGAAATATACCCAAAACATTTCCCACTAAAAATGGACGCAAATCGATTGAAATGAGTGGGTAGTCCCCTATTTAATCATCAAATCAATGATTGATTGGTTTCCCCTCCATTTTCTCCAGGCTCATGGCCCCAGGAGTAACCAACCATGTGATAACGTGCAAAGTTTTATTAGCATGTCAATTTTCAATGAGAGGTTGACCTCTGGCATAAGTACATCGGTTGATTAATCATTCATTTTTTTTTTTTAGATTTTAAAATTAAATAGGCACTTTAATCATGTCATAGAGTTCAATTTGGAACAACCCAGAGTTAAAAATAGTCTGCAGATGTTGGATTCAGCGTCCAAAATTCCGAATTTAGTCGGAAATGATACCCCACACGCCGAAACGCCAAAATTCATGATACAAATCGCCTGTATTTCTTTTTATATTGGTAGAATTTCTTACAGATGGCCTAATTTGCATTCGTGCCTACCACCCTAGGAACTCCACCCACGTTGGTATTGGCATTAAATAAGGTCACCGAAACAAGAATAGTCCTCTAAAGTCGCTCTCGAACTTGAGTGCCCGTCTGTCCTGTCAAGTTTTGGCGCACTCACCGCCCGTCGAGCACGAAGGTCTGCACGGCCTCCTTGATCCCAGAGCCGGTCCAATGATGTAAAAACGACCCTATCATCCACAATGTTGATGTAGAGTTTCGGTACAAGGACTGTTTGTTTACTTGCGAAGGACAAGTCCAGCTACCATAAGAGGTCGAGGGAGATGAGATTATGCGGAAGGTTTGCCTTCTTGTAGAAGGGTGTAACTCTGAAGGGACAAATTCATGTTATGCATACCTACAGCATGGCGTAAATGTTCTAAAAGTACCATATAGGTACCCTTATTACACCCAAACACCGTAGGAAGGTGACAGCTGTCCGACAGAGAATGATTTGGAGACTAAAACAGGCGAACGATACAACCAGCAAGTATGGAGTTCCATAAATCCCACAAAAGGTGATACCTGGTCAAAGATGAATACATTTCGGGTCCGCATAATCTCAAAAGACGATTTAATACAATACAGCTTAAATGTAAACACACATTCGAAATGGGTAAATAGGTATTTTGACCCATAACCTCATCCAGAGGGCGCCAATCGTTCCGAGACCCATTTCATTGGATTCAACGTCCAAAATTTAGTGGAAACACACCTAGATTACAAAAATCACGAAAATTTATTTTTATTTTTCAAAATACACATTTGACCCCTACCCCAGCCAAATTTGGTCCGATCCGGTTGAAAAGTTTTGAGGACCAACTAAAGCCATGACCCGTTCATGACCAAAATTTCAGATTTTTAGAAAATTTTGTCGACGTGGACGGCGAACGGACATTTGCTAATTTTGATCAAAACACCTTGAAACGTCCAGAAAAAATTTTGGGGCGAATCGGAGAGATTGAATTTTTGCTTTTTGCGGATATTTTTAGGTATTTAAGTGTAATTTTTGATCAGCACTTGAAGTAGCAGTTAGGGTTGCGACAATTTCACGCAAAAATATGTATCTATTCTCTCGGTTAAGATCATTATTGAATTTAAAATCACTGAAAATCGTTTACTTTGCCCTAGTTTATTCTGGCCTGGTGTATTGCCTGCCAATTTGGGGAAGTGCCTGCGACTCATCATTATTCCCAGTCATCTCAGCACAAGAAATAATAATTGAAATAATCATCAAAAAACGGATCATTGATCATTCCCTACCACTTTTTAAAAAATTGCATATTTCACCTTTCTCGTTAATGCAAGACTTTTCATTCATTAAACGCTTATTGAAAGATGGCAACCTGCAAACTCCATTCCATTCCATTCCGATAAGATTTCGAGATAATAATAATTTACGTTACCAATAAATCATGAAAAAAATGAATACAATATACTCATTATCACCGATACTCAGCCTCCGTTTCGGGTAACTGGACTGAAAAAGAGTAGGACCAAGGCACGACTAGGAGCCAAATTGTAATTTCAATTAATTGTTTATTATTCGTAAGAGTACTAGCATGAACTTAGCGTCCCAAATTTAGTAGAAATGATACCCCGCACGCCTAATTTCCAAAAAAATACGAAAAATCGTCACATTTTCATCCGAAACTTCCCCAAATTAGGGCCGATTGGACTGAAAACCTACGTAAATCTCCTTCCGCCGTCCTTTTGGTAGTTTAACATTTTCCAGCAATTTGGAATTTTAGTTAGGGAGTTCTTATCGGCTTTAGTTGGTCGTCAAGTTCGGAGCAAATTTGGGGAGAGGAAAATTGATAATTACATTTCTGAAACTGTAAACTTTTGGGGATCTAGGCATGTGGGGTATCATTTTCTACTAAGTTTTGAACGCTGTATCCATTGAAATGGAGACCAGAGCAATTGGTACCCATTGGGGGTGGGTATGATCCAAAATTGGTACCTATCTACCAATTAGGAAAGTGAGTTGGCGATATTGTTGGCAACATAGGCGTATGGGGTATCATTCTCCACTAGATTTTGGACGCTGAATCCAATGGGACGGGTTTCAGAACAATTGGCACCCACCAGAAGAGTATATGGGTCCAAATTGATGTTTTAGAAGTGGGTTTTCGAGATTTCTGGTACCAAGGCGTGTGGGGTATCATTCTCCATTAAATTTCGGATGCTGAATCGATTTGAATGAGTCGAGAACACTCCACATTCACTGTTTTTGCCATTTTCCCCATGCTCCTGGTCCAAAAAATAACCAACCCCAGTGAATGAATTTGCAGCATTTATTGATCCTGACATCTTGCAACGAAAATTGTCAAATTTGGGGACATATCGGTTTGATTATTTGAAGACCAATGAACCAAAATGAGTTGATCTACCAGTTAGATGTAACATGTAATACAGGAGGAATTCAGGTTTGTAGAATGGCCTACAGACTAGGAGGTGGGCGTAATGGGTGGCACCTTGAATATTCTTTTTGAAAAAACGACAATATAATCGACAACCTTGAGTGTTGTCAGGATTTATGCATTTCTGAATTTACTAGCTACTAACTTTTCCAAGTCAAAAAGGGCTCACCTACTAAAAGGTATTCAGTTTAACACGGAATGTATTGTGGCTATCGATCTCACTGATAAATTCCTGAAAACCATTCAATCAGAAATCGTGCTGCATGACTGAGTCGGTTTCCAGGCCGTCCCAAGACCAAATCGTCGCTGAAGAATATTCTGTTTTAGACCTATTATTGTTCCCGTGCCTCGTATATCGATCCATCCGCCCCACACTTTCCTCGCTCTCGTATTTACTACCGTAGTAAGGGATTGGATTGGGTTGAGGAGAGGGGGAAACTTTAGAAGATTATTGGGAAATTGTACGCTGGTGCTCCACGTGACGGCAATTCCCTGATATCGGGAATTTCCCTTTCCCGCTCAACATGTTTAGCATCGGTTCGATTAGCACGGGTTTCTCCATGTTGTCACTCAGTGGAAGGGCGTCCCAAAGGGTGAGTTGTGTACAATGGCATACCTGTGAGTTTCTCGTGCTAGAAATGCTGGAATGCTGTGCCTCAGCTCATGTTTGGCCGAGTGTGGGCCTGTATGATTTGGATTATCAATCAATCAAATCATTCGTGTCAAAGATTGAGCATCCCTTCTTGGTTGGTTATTCCTTAAATAATCACACTATGTTTTCATGCTAAATGTCGTGGAAAGTCTGGACATTTCATGATGTCTAGAACGAAACGCTGCAACTTCTTTCATAGGGGTTGGTTATTCCTTGGACCAGGAGCATGGGGAAAATGAGGCAAACAGTGGGTGTGGAGTTGTAAGCCTCTCTCGAATTAAAATCTGTTATAATTTAATTCGGGTTTCTTCGGAGGTTTTGAATGGACCTAGCGAGAGGTTACACAATGTAAGTCCAAGACTTACTACTGAACAACTAGGGATACCAAGGATGAGCATAAAATACATTGATACAAAATAAATTATAATTGAAAACAAGGACACGTTGCAAAGGAGAATGAACCTCAACCTGGGCTAGAATTGGTACAAGACAAAGTAATTCGACAAAGTAAATTAGACAACATGTGGAGCATAAAATACAATTAATACATGATACATGAAATTATGATATACATGAAATACACTTCAATGAGCAAGTGCAATGATACTGGCTGACAAAAACGTCGAAGGGAAAACTGGAGGGGGCACACTGTCTGGAAGGTACACAGGGAAGCTTAATTAACTTGAGTCCTTTGTCATCTCATGGGGAACACAATATTACAGCTTCGGTCGACTTCAGCACGGTAGCAGAGTTCACTTCAGAGCGAGCACAGGACAAAGCTAGGATGGACTGAGTGAGATGCACTTGCACGACAGGGTTACAAAAATATATATGACTCCGACATGTTGGGCGCCTTAACAACGAGGGGCGCCTCAGCAACGACTGCCCAGTTGGGCGCCTTTGCAATGAGTGAGCGCTGGGGCTCTCTCCAAAATGCGATGTCCAGGCAGGAGCTGCGCGCGCATCCTGGTGCATGCTCCCTCCCTTCTGGTTTTCTGGAGGCAGTAAGCCTGGGGGCTTACATCGTGTCCTGGACTCATTCCAAGCAATTTACCGTCCAATGTCTAGTGGAAAATGATATCTCACACACTCCTGGTTCAAATTCTGAGCCCCGAATCGATTATGATGCGTCTCCGAACAATATTAACATAATAATATAATAATAATAATAATAAGATATTACAAATCTGTTCGCCATCTTCATTTCTTTGTTTTGAACAGGTAGGAACTTACTTACATTAAAACCCTCTGGATAACCTTTTCCAATATAACAAATTATACAATTTTATCGAAAATCTGCAAATCAGGTTTGCAATTACTTAAGGCTCTTTCAGTCGGTGCTCAAAATTTTGTGCAAAATATTACATTTTTAATTTAAATTATTTAGGGAGGATTTTACATTGGTGTTTTAGATATCTGGATATTAATGTCATTGGTGTCCAGTGATTTAATCGTAAAATTGCCTAATATTTGTATAATCTATCGTAATGTTTAGTGTCTATGATAATGGAAGGGTACCTATCGTTCTTCACTTAATCCATTGGATCGAAGATGAATCTATTGAGGTTAGATGTGGACCAAGGGCGTACATAGGGTGATAAATGATGTGATTTATGAAAGTATAATGTTTATTTATTTTTTATTTTTTTATTTATTTATTTTTTTTAATTCTTTGGTTTTTATGCAGAAAGTTTCTCTGATTCGGCCCAAATTTTATTTCTGAGCGTTTCAAGGTGTCTAGATCAAAAGCAAAAGTATATCTAAAGCCGTCTAGGCCGATTTTGGGTAGTAGGAAATTTCCTAAAAATCTAAAATTCTGGTCAGGGACTTGTTTCTGACTCTAGTTGGTCCTCGAAGATTGTCAGCCCGATCGGACCGAATGGAAGAGGGAAAGGGGGTCATAATGTGTACTTCAAAAAATGGATTTCCGAGATTTTCGGCAATTTGGGCGTGTGGGGTATGATTTTTCAATAAATTTTGGATTTTGCATTTTCCACTAAATGTTGGACACTGAATCGATTCGAATGAGTTTCCATGCTGCTGGTCCTAGGAATAATCAACCCTTGTGAATGAATTTCGGTCCCCTGGCCAATTGGTGCCCACCAGAAGTCTGTATGGGTACCTACATACCTATTTCAAATGTGGGTTTTTGAGGTTATAGGGTACCTAGGCGTGTGGGGTATTGTTTTCCACTAAATCGTGGACACTGAATCCAATGAATAGGGTCCCAGAAGGATTGGCACCCACTGGAAGAAGTTATGGGTCAAATTGGGTATCTATTACCAATTTTGAAAGTGTTTTCAAGATTTCTGGTACATAGGCGTGTTGGGTGTCATTTTCCATTAAATTTCGGACCCTGAATCAATTGGAATGGGTCCGGGACCGCCACACCCACTGTTTCCCCAGTTTGAAGAAATGATTCTATGCGCCTGGTTCGAGGAATAACCAACCCGTGTGTAAGAATTTGCAGCGTTTTAGATTTGATGTCAATGTTGTTTATACTCGAAGTATTTGATTACTCTATCCCGAAACTAAGTGATTCACCGGCTACGTATTCATTTATTAAGGTCAGGATTTGTCGGTTTAGCGTAATCCGTGTTGTTCGAGGCATCGAAGGTTTGTCGCAATCTGAACCCGTCCAGCGAGAACGTCTGCACGAGAGAGTTATCCGCGACTGCCCTTGACTCGGTACCCCGTTGAACTTGATCTCCTGAGCCTGTGTGTGCAGATCTCAAGTTTTCGCTCGGTCCTTGTCCCTTGGCCGCCTTAGAACGTCTTGCGTAGGTTTCCAGATGGTGCAACCTTTGGGTCTATATCACTTAAGATCTAAACACTGGATAAAACTCATCGGCGACAATTTCGACGCGAGAAAGTGTCTTGTACAATGGCCGGGCTAATTACAGTGGACATACTTAGAACATGAGTAGACCTCAATAAGTGGTAATCAGCGTAATCACCTTCCAAACAAGTGAATTCCGAAAAGGCGGAAAATACTGGGGCTATCAAAAGAATCGCCAAGGCAACGCTAGGAAAAATCCGAACAAACTGCATTAGTAGGTACGTGTAGTGGGTCTCCCGGGGGTTGTTTCCCCTCCTAAAATCGTCCAAATAGGAGTAAATATGGATTTTTTTTTCAATCATTTTGTGCATCATATTTGGGCATGCCCGCCGCAAGTGACACTAACTGTCATTCGTTGGTCAATTTCAAAATGTTATGATCCATCAACCAATTTTCTTTTTTTTCGGTGCGGCAAACAGTTCAGCGAGCACGCGAAGTGGCGCAACCCCAAAATTGAAGAAAATTCCCATAGTGGATGATGGTTAACTGAAGTGTGACACTTGAACTTTCAAATATTTATTTGTTTTTTCATCACGATCGGACCAAATTTGGGTGGGGTAAGGACCAAAATGAGTATTGCAAAAAATGGATTTTTGAGATATTTTGCAATCTAGGCTTCATGCAAAAATTCAATCCCTCTGATTCGGCTCAAAATTTTTTCTGGACTTTCTCAAAGTTTCTAGATCAAAAAAGTCAAATATCCATCCTCCGTACGCTGTCCGCCGTCCGCGCCGTTTTCGGTAGTAGGAAAATTTTTAATCTGAAATTTGGGTCAGGGGTCTGTTCCCGGCCTAGGTCGGTCCTTGAAAATTTTTAGCCCGATCGGACCAAATTTGGGAGATAATTGTATTTCGGAAAATGGATTTTCGAAATTCTTGGCAAACTAGGCGTTGTGGGGTATCACTTTCAACTAAATTTGGCACTCTGAATCCAATGGGATGGTTCCCAGAACGATTGGAGCCCACCGGATGAAGTAATGGGTCAAAATTGGTACCTATTTACTCATTTTGAATGGTGTGTTTTGAGGTATTTGGACTAGCGTGGGTGGGGTATGATTTTCCACTAAATTTTGGGCGTTGAATCCAATGAAATGGGTCCCAGTACGATTGGCGCCCTCTGGATGAGGGTATGGGTCAAAATGGGTACATATCCACCCATTTCGAATGTGCGTTTTCGAGATCTCCGGCACCTAGGCGTGTGGGGTATCTTTTTCCACTAAATTTTGGACCCTGAATCGATTGAAATGGGTCCAGGACGCGCCACACCCATGCTTCCCTCATTTTCCCCATGTTGAAGAAATTAGTATCCATGCGCCTGGTCCGAGGAATAACCAACCCGTGTGTAAGAATTTGCTGCGTTTTTTTGTCTAGAGACCAAATATATGAAATAGTTTTAAAATATCAATTTTTCTCCCTCCTGTTATGGGGTCCTAGGAAAAGATTACGGAGGAGAGGTGGGGTGGGTCAAATTTATTACATCCCTGTGAAATAAACTCCACACTCTCTGTTTACCCTCAATTTATTTCATGATCCTGATCCTAATCCGAGGAATAACCTTTCCCTGTAAGAGAATTTGCAGTTCAACTCGTACTTCCAGGCGCCTCAAGAACTTGTAACATTCACGCTGGCCATGATTCCGGACGAGACGAAATAAAGAGCCACGATTCTCGCATCATGCTCGAACCTGAGGACGACAAGGTGTACGAGCTATTCCGCGAAAAAGTGCCTCATCGGTCGAACGACCGCTGTTGCTTCACGATGTCCAATGAAGGAAGCTGTGATTAGAAAAGTGTCCTACTTCTCTCCTAATTTGGAACTGTCGGGGTAATTAAACTTCCATGCTCGCCAAGGAACAGATTACAGCCTTGTAAGACTCTTCGGACTATAACGACAACTACGGCAGCGTCAGTACCTTTCAACCTTTGGGGATGAGCTGCTGTGATGTTAGGTAGGTATGCTCCAGAGCGTTGCGACTGTGTGAACGCTTTAATCTGGCCAGGGACACACAAAATGAACGATCTAAATCGTTAGGATGATAAGACTGTTGAAAATTCGCATCAAACTTATTTTGATACCCCCTATACAATCCACGTAAACGTAAAATTCATGGATTATGGCTGGATTTTATATACAGTTGAAAGGTTAAGCAGACTGTGGACATCAACAAATACATGATAATATATTGAAGACGAGAAAAATATGTACTGGGTGACCATCAGCAGTATCTGAACGGAGCACATCACAAATCTCTCATTAGCATGGCTAGATGCTGACTGAGCTGCAACACTCTGACTCCAAGATGGCCGCGCTATCCCCGCCCCTAGCGGACACAGACGAAAACGTAATCTAATTTCTGGATGGCCCTCGAGATACTATTCGAGATATTTGCTGGGGTTCCACCTAAACTCACTTGAATGCCCAGAATTCCCTTAAATACAATTTACCTTTAGAAACTTATTATACTATTGGAAAGGGGACTGAGTTTCCTATCTCTCTAATGTACAATTGAACTTTGGTTGGTTATCCCATATATATATCCCATGATAAGGGATATATTACAATAAATGAAGAAAGAAGAATAAACACTCAACTCTTTGTTTTCTTGAGTTAATAAGGTTATGTGTTCAGGCTTTACTCCCCCACTATGGCATGCTGTAGGAAATAATGATATCTAGAAGGACCTTTTTTTGGCTCTTGGGGTTCTATGGGGTATCATTTTCGACTAAATTTTATATGCAGAATCCAATGAGACGGGTCCCAGACCGATCGGCGCCCACTGGAAGAGTTTAGAGGTTAAAATGAGTAGGTATCTTTCTAAATTTCAAAAGTGAGGTTTCGAGGTTTTTGGTACCTAGGCGTGTTGGGTATCATTTTCCACTATATTTTGGACTCTGAATCAATTGGAATGAGTCTCCGTGTTGCTGGTCCAAGGGCTAACCAACCCTTATGAAGGAATTTGCAGCGTTTCTTACATCTCTACTCCAACATCTACATTCATCAACGTTTAACTTCTTCAATATTGAGCATTGTTAAAATTATTCATCTTTTAATCGTCTCAATCTCCAACAACGCTAATTCCTTTGTAATGGTCGTGAAATATAGCAATTAAATGTTAAAATACAAACATTATTACAACCAGGTAGTACCTAATCTACTCCTAGATTCTTAAGAATGCTCAGGGTTGAACCTTTTCGTCTCGTGATACATAATTAAGCCCGCAGCACGTAATATGCAAATTTAAATGTTTCTCGTCGCGCTCTCATTAGTGGTGTATTCTCTATGAATGTTATTACGGTGCATACCTATTTTTGTACACTGTGCTGTATGACGTAAGGTTTGTGGAGATTTTCATTGATTTAATTACAATTATAATAATTATTTGAACGATAATATAAATTGGATTGGTTTTACTGAGCAATTTCAACTTTTGAACGATCCTCGCGCACGGCAATAGTCTCAAAACCTGGGTTTTTCTAAGTATGAAAGTCGTGATGAATATGTACGTGAAAAAAAATATATTTTTGCTATGCATACATGATTAGTGTACGCTCAATTTACTTGTTGTGATTCATATAAATTTCTTTCAGATTCTATCAACACCTGTTTCAGCTTGTTTTATTCAAACAGTTTACCATATTTTATCAAGAAATGGTTGAAGGTCAATAAAATTTGTGAAAATAGTTTTTGCGGGATATTTATTGGAAAGCAGCGCAACACACAGGATACGCATATGAAAGTGGATGCTGTGATAAAGGCTGACACAACTACCACTGGTCGTGCAAATGAATTTAAATTGGCGCACAATTGCAAAGCAAACGTCGGTTGTACCAAATAAATAATCAAGAGGTAGAAACTCATTCAAAGGATCTTCAAAA
>CM034003.1:10504472-10634857 GCA_019603395.1 Cyrtorhinus lividipennis | reverse complement strand
TGTCGGTTTTCCATTCGCTTCGAGGTCCGTTCACTTCGAGTCCCGGTCACTTTACTTCGATGTCCCGGTTACTTCACTCCGTTCCGCCGAACAGAGATTTCTTTTTCACTCTTCCTTCTCTTGAGTTGGATACGACTGCTTGATGTAGTTCTCTCAGTCCCGCTCGTCGTCGCCCTTCCCTTATCTGACTCTCCCTGGGTGTCTGTGCCGCCGCCCATCTCGACCTACCCAATCCAAAGATGGGCACGCATTCCGCCCACGCTGGGGTTAGGCGTTTGGAGGGGGGAGCTGCGGATCGTTACCGTCCCCAGAGACCCGAAGTTTCTTGGACGGGGCGCTTGAAATCTGCCGCCCCGTACACCCCTCCGATCTTCGGAGGCCCGAGGTTTTCTACCTCGGCCAATTTCCTTCGGTGGGGGGGTGGACTGGTGCGATGGGCATTGCGTCAGGTCGTTTGGCTGATATCCACGCTTGGCTGTACCGCCAGCGTCTGCAAGCGGCACAGGCTGGTGGGCGGTCCTTCTCGTGTTCGGCGCTGGAGCAGGGCTTCGGGTAGGCGGGATCTGGGTAGTAGGTTCCGGCACTTCTCACCAGCCGATTCCACATCACTTTACAGCCACGCCAGCGGAGATAGGTTGTCGGAGGGTTGCGTTCCGGGTGTTGTCGTTTCGTGCAGTGCGCACAGGACGCTCCCATTCGTCGAAGGGTACGCTGGCGCGGGTTCAAGGTGTTATGTTGGATGGGCGCAGGGGCCACGGTGAACTAGAGCCAGCCCCCCATTCAATCAGATAGGACGACCTTCACCGGCCGAGGGTGGAAGCCCGGGAGGAGACGGAAAGCGGTTGACCTGGGCGTGGGTCTGATCCGTGCGGTTTCTTCAGATGACGAGGAGTCCGAGGACGAGGGTAGACGACCGTCGGCAATACTCGCTCGGCCGCGGCGGGCGCGATTTTGTGAATGCAGGGGCGGGGTATCCTTCCACGTTGCGTCAGGTGGTGGGTCGACGATCCTCGAGAGGTGGCGCGGTTGGTGCCGTGCTCGACCCGAATGGTCGTGAGGGTGGGTCATGCTTGCAGGCGTTGTGTTCATCACTGATCACTCGGCAACGCAGGGACTCGCCTCAACCGACCCACCCACTCGATCTTGATCTCATGTCCACACCCGAGTCAGCCAAAGTTCAAGCTTTCCCCAAGATCGTTATAGGCAGCGCAGCAAGACTCCGCCTCTGTGTTGGCATCTGTGCAGGAGCGACCCAAGCTTGCCCGCACCATGGATGACCGTGGAGGTGACGGCCAGCCACTCCGTATTCCGGGCTCCAAGTCCGGCTGCCAAAGACGAAACGGTACCAGCGGCCGAGGTCCGGTCCCGGTAGCGCCATAGGTCTTATGGTGTTGTCGTTGCGCTGATCTCCTATTTTCCCACTATACCCTGAAAAACATTAAAACGGCCCTTCTGTTAGTCCTCTCACGCTCCGAAATCACCCGTGGTTGTAAGTCAGTCAATGGCTCATGTATCATGCAGACAACCTCCCTCTCTGCACAGAGCCGAGCATGAAACAACAATCCTAGATTTTAGCTACATTACAAGGAAAACAAAGGAAAAGAGGGGGAGTGGCAAGGCAGTCCTGTCCGACCATGAGGCACGGTCATTAACAAACCAAGGTGAGTACTGGGGTGTGCGTTGTATCTTTAAGTAAGACATTCACTAATTCTATTTCACAAAAATACGGAGTATACAACAAAAACTGAAAATTAATATAATATATTTTTTTTTTTTTTTTTTTTTTTTTTTTTTTTTTTTTTTTTCATTTTTTTTTCAATGCTTCGTCCCGTTCGATGGTGTGGACATCTCCCCGCGTGGAGCTGGCGCGTAGCGATCGTTTTGAGCCCTTGGTCTTAGACGTCATGGAACTGGACGCAGTCCATAATCGGAATCGGGATTCGGCCTGGAGGATCCTTCCAGGGGCCCTGGGCCCCAGCGTTCAGGATTTTTATTCGGTCCGCCGTTACTGGTTAAGAATTCCAGAGGGTCTGACAACCACCCCCCCCCCCCCACCCCACACCACCCCAACCCCCCCCCCACGTCCCTACCACTATATTAGCTAGGGGAGGGGCAGGGATCTCGGGTGGGCGAGAATTATAAGCTAGTCGGGGGGTGACGGCGTCGTTGGCACGCTGTTGAGAAACGCTGGCTTAGCTGCTGAGGTGGTTAACGCGTGTCTTTCCCAGGACATCCTGAGACCTCGTTAATGGGACATCGGTCAATTTGCGGGTCACCACGGGAGCGGTCTTTCCAGGGACTCCAGAACTTCTTCACTGTACCTGGTGGGGGACGAGCTGCGGGGCATCCACTGTTGGCCTATCGGAACTCCCGAGGTGGCGTCGCTTGTTGATGCCTGCTCGCGGCGTGTGCAAGCGCGCCCTCAACATGCGCCTCGGCTTATCAACGAGACCCGCACCATTCCTGGTGTTGATCTTCCAAGGCGATGTTGCTTCCCGTTTCATGCTGATTTAGGCTAGGTCGGCATTCTCAAGCTCTCGTCCGAAAAACCAGGTGCCTTTGGAGAATAGCCGTACTAAAGTGGGAAGGCCGCGGTAGCAGCTAGTGGCCAAGGCAAGGCGGCTTCCCAGTCCCGGGTTTTCGTCTCAGTTCGCCACCAGGTTTGCCAGACGTGCGATGGAATCGCCTAACAACCCGTTGGCCGGTGGGTGGTAAAGCGGGGTGTGACGTGGCGTATCTCCCAGGTATCGCAGAGCTCCTTGACGACCCCAGAGATGAAGGCGGGCGCCTCGGTCGGAGACGAGCCTCTCCAGGTGCGCCATGGGTTGGAGGTACTCGTTGGTCAATACGCGAGCGGTTGTAAGGCTGTTGCAATCTGTGGGACATAAGTCCTCTGCGTACTTGGGAGAGAACTGATCGATTTACCGTCAGGATGTATTTGGTACCCCCCTCGACCAGGTAGAGGCCCAAAAAGTCAATCCGACGATTTGACCAATTCGGGTCGGTATATCGGGTTTCTGGATTGGTGGTGGTCAAATTTGGGGGGAGTGGTTCCTCTCCTGGCAACTCCTGGCATTTCTGGAGACTCTCGGATGTCAAGTACCATCTTCTTCGTACCCGTACAGCCTTGCGACACGGGTAGTTGTTTCTATGCCAGGGGCAAGGACCACTGATGTTGATGACATGGTCGGAACCAGCGCCGCAATGGGGATGGGATCAGTGGCACCGTGATCCGCTGGCCATCCAATCGACCTCCTTCTTCCAGACTCACTTCCTCCTCTTAGGTTTGCTACTTCTCTGGATCCGCCGTCAGGGTGGAGATCCAGGTGCCAGGATTGGGCTGCCATCAGAAGTTCCTTCGGCATGATTAGGGTGATGCGCAACGGGAACACGACTCAGGCTGTCGACATGAGCCATCTGCGATCCGGGGCGGGGTACTGCGCCGCATCTCGTACTCCGTCAGCCGAAGGGATCCATCGTCCGATGCGCGAAGTTGGATCCGTTAGATCATGGTGCTGTGAGTGCTGCGTGGTCGGTCCTCAGGACGAACTCTTCCCGAGGGCAGGAATTGCTGGAAATGCGTCACGCCCCAGACTACAGCAAGGGAAAGCTCACGCTCGTGGTGAGTAACGTGTCTCAGCCTCGTGAGGGCGCGACTCGCGGTAAGCGAACCCGGCGCCCGGCCCTGATGTTCCCTGGGGCTAGTTTAGTACTGCTACCATAAGCGGTTCCTGAGGCGTCCGTGGATCAGGCTGAAATGGCTTGTCAAAGTCGGATAGGCGAGCACGGGGTTGGGTCTGAGCGCTTGATTGCGTTGGTCAAAACGCGCTTGTCTGCTCTTCACCCCACGCTGTACTCCCGTTTTCCTCAAGAGTTGTGAGAGGGGCGCTCATTGCGAGTAGTGCTCGAGTGATGATGAAACGGGCGGTATAAAAAACCGGCCAGTCCCAAGAAGCGATCGGAGCTCGCGACCGCTCGTCGGCGGTGAGGGTATTCTTCCTATGGCTTTGACCCTTTTACGAACTCCATCTCGATTTCCTTCTGACGTGATAACATGGCCTAGGAAGTTGACGCGAGACGCATCAGGAACGAGCACTTCTGAGATTAAGGTAGAATACAGTCTCTTCAAACTCCCAAAACGGATCGCAAGTTGTAAATGTGACTGCAGTCCTCAAGTTGAAGATGATGACACGTCGAGGTATATTAGACAAAATCACCCAGCAGTCCGTCGAGTAGTCATTCCATGGCGGCTTGGAAGGTTGCCGGGGCATTTTAAGCCCGAAGGGCATTGCGCACATACTCGAAGTGACGATTGGAGTGCTCCACGTGAACCGGGTCTTTTCCCTTGATTCGGACGGACGGGGTATTGGTGATATCCCATTAGTCCAGGGTCCAGGTTGTGTGAAGATCTTATACGCCCATATGGCCGGGTTCCTGCAAACGAGGGATAGGGTACTTGTTACCCTGGTTTGGCGTTTATTTTTCCCGATAGTCAATGCGAATCGGTACTGCTGTGGCTCACACGTGGAGGGGTCTTCTTCTTGGAGATGATAATGGAGGTTTACAGGGGCTTTTGGATGGAACAAATAACACCGTCGGCAGCAAGAGTAGACTTGGTCTTCCACGAAGCCCCTCAGGGATGCGCACTGGATAGGGCTTCTGGCCGTGGGGCTGAGCTTTCTTTTTTTTTTTGTTTTGTCTTTCTTTTTCGGTGTCAATTTGTGAGCCACCTGAGGGGGGAACAAACCTCCTTCCCGGGCATTTCGAAGAGATGCAGCTTCTGGGTCAGGCAAGTCCTTGACCAATGGTAGTACGGGTTCCCGCAGATGAGTCAGATGCTGATGCACTGGCACTCCAATCAGAGGTTGAAGGAGGATTGTCCCCCAGATCTAACGGTTGGGAATTCTGCTACCTCCGGACATGGGGGATTGTCCCCGGGTCTGCTTTCTGGGGTGGTGCTGTCTCGGTGGTCAATTGGCCTTGGTGGTTGTCAGTCGACGCTAGGTTCGGGGGCATCGGCAGATTTATGGACCGGCTGTGGACCCGCCCTGCGCGTTGTGTTGCGGTGTCGGGTTAGTGGCTCGGGCGGTTTCCTGGGCTTTTTGCGCCCCTCCTGTTCGTCTTAGTTGACGGACGGCCTAGGAGTCCTCAGGGTCAGGGCAAACCACGCCAATGGAGATCAATCCTCCCCGGGGCGGGTTCTTCATCTCCCACTGACGCCGATTGTCCGGGCGTATGACCAAGGGGTAATTTCTCAGGAGTCCAGGTCGATCAGATCAAAGCACGGAGTCAGGTCAGTTGGAAGACACAGAACGCTAGTGCAGTGATCGTAAACCGGACCGATGGGATAAGTACATCTGGATCCCAGGCACGGGCTACGGGTGTGTCCGTCGGCAACCCCATAGCTCCATCGCTTTGGGACGGATGTCAATGCCAGGCACAGGTCTTGATAGGACAGAACTGCAGCGCCTAGTATCACGACCATTCGCCGGGACTCCTCCAAGCGGCGGGTGGTGATCAGGTATCAGGCATCCTGACACCATCAAAGCGTAGGGTAGGTAAGACCAGCAGTCTCGAGGACGTAGACGATTTGGTTAGTCCGTTAGTGTTGTGAGAACTGGCTGGGTTCTGGGTCGTAATGATGTTTTGACATGGTGTCATTGCGGATTCGAGATGGGCAGGGTCGTTCTTCTTCTTCAGGCAATCAGCCTCCAGATGGTCACGGGATCCACAGAATTGCAGAACAGGCCGCGTAGAGTACGTGGGGGCAACTCAACTGGAACAGTGGGACATTCACCACAGTAACATACAGGGCAGCACTGGGAAGGCAGGTGGTAACTCGTCGGCCACCGGTATCAAACTGGTGATCGCCCGAACGTGGCCGGTTTTGTTTGGGTAGGAGGGGCTTCGGGTTTTGCCGGCAGTTTGACTGCAAAATGCCCGGTCTCCGCAAAGAAAGAGTAGCATTTCTTGGCCTCGAGGTCTTGTATCACGCTGACCAGCGGTTATGTCCCACTCGAGCATCGTAGTCTGCTTCGCTTCTCATTACGTCTCCCATCCCTCAGCCCGCTGCACTGCATCCTCCAAGGTGTTCCGGACGGGTTTACCTGCACAGAGAGAGGAGTTCTTTCGGTTGCCCGCGGACAAAAGCCTGAGTGCCTTCGTTCTTGTCCATTCCCGACGTTGGGCTCGTTCAGGTTGGGGTTCGTTACGGACAGACGATGTGCCGTGGCCAGACAGTCGTTCTGCGACACCGTCGGATGGACTCGTCGGGGGTCTCTCTGGGATGCCAGAGTCGTATGGTCGCATCTTCGGGACTTTCCTGCCATACCATGCCAGTATGGCCTTCTTCAAGGTCGGTATGGGGGTTCGCCAAGACCATCCTGAGAGGAATCGCTTGTCCACCTTTTAGGCGGGGGTGCGAAGGAATCGCAGTCTCTGTGTTCGTAGCTCTGGGTTGCTTGCTCCACTTCCTGGGAAAAACAGGATGCCGGTTGATAGCATCCGAGTCATCAGGGTTCCATGTGCGACTTCTCATGAACAAACGACCCGCGGGAATGCCGGAGGCGCAGAGCTGCGGAAGAAGGCGCCCAGTTTGTTCATCGCTTCCGTTCACGGCGTTCATATGGCTTCGCCCCTCGACTGATGGGCTGCTGTTCGTTGACATGGTCTGCGAACTCACTTGTTGTACAAAAGAACTAAATAAAAAGAATTACAGAACCGATTGATCACTTTCTGCGCACCAAGGACCGATAATTTCCCCACGATCGAGAAAGGACTTCCCAGTTGGTAAGGCTATGACGGGTCTGGAATCGGGATGTCAATTGGAGCTGAAGGATCGTCGGAACAGTCCCGGAACGAGGGCCTCGAGACAAGTGCCGGAACAGTCCGGAACAAAGGGCCTCGGGACAAGTGTCGGAACAGTCCCGGAACAGAGGGCCTCGGGACAAGTCTCGGAACAGTCCCGGAACAGACCCGGAAACAGACCCGGAACAGGGGGCCTCGGGACAAGTGTCGGAACAGTCCGGAACAGAGGCCTCGGGACAAGTGTCGGAACAGTCCCGGAACAGAGGGCCCGGGCAAGTGCGGAACAGTCCCGGAACAGAGGGCCTCGGGACAAAGCCTACGGAACAGTCCCGGAACAGACCCGGGACAGTCTCGAACAGAGGCCTCGGAAACAAGCTCGGAACAGTCCCGGAACAGACCCGGGACAGTCTCGGAACAGGGGGCTACAGCGAGAAGAGAGTGATGCTACTAGATAATGAGCCAGTATTTAAATTTCGATTTATGGAAGAAAGAAAAATGATAGGATTTGAAGTTAATGACTCTCACTCGCTTCATCACACTCGGGCCGATTTGTTTGTTTCTTACAATTTTAATTTCAGAATCTACAACTAGCACATTTAAATTTCAAGATTATAAAAACGCGACCCAACTTCTTCAGAGCTTTTTCACCAATATTCGCCTGGTCAAGATCAATTGTTGTGGATACGACAAAATCGAGATTCTGTGAAATATCCCACGCTTGCCACCAAAAGATGTAACCCGCCGTTTCACTAACGGGTAGGGATCCAAAAATAGACCTAGGCGAATAAATTAGTGGGAGACTAAAGACTTTCACTTACCGTCCGGAAGTCGGAGATGGTCGGTCATAGACTCCAAGTACACCTGAATTACTAAGCTCTGAGGAATGGGGTGGTTCGTGAGTGAAAGACAAGAGTTCAATATCGGTTTATAATAAGCAATGTTCGAAATATGAAATATGGAATGTCTCGGCCGAGAAGGATACTGACTATGACTTAATCTAATTAGTGGTAGGTAAAAGTGAAGGGCTGAAGGCCATGAATTTACGAGGTAGCTGAAGGCTCAGGAGTGTGTTTGATTTGGAATAACGGAAAAAAATATAAACTGATTCACTAATGTCCTCCCCTAATTCCCTTTGCTTTTTCTACGACAGACAAAAATCTAAACACCTACGGTTACAAGTTACAATTCTCTGATCAGCTTTCTGGTGATACACGTCAGGGCTTGGGCCAGATTTAAGGAGTCGACTTTCGCGTTGCTAGGGTACGAGACAGAGGTATTTCGCCACTTACGTGCACCAACTCCTTCGGATGGAGAACACAGGGTGATGTGCTCTTCGCTGCTCGGCTTCGGTCAGGGGTACGCCGTCCAGGTTCGGAGGAGGCGAGCTCTTTCCGACGGAGGTCCGAGACTGGCGGTGCGTGGAAAAACCGGACTATTGGCCGTCGAATCGGGCAGCGAACGAATCAACACTCGGGTTCGACGGGGGGTTTTCAGTTGTATAAGGGTCCACTGTTACGGGATAGGAATTGGCTGATCTCCCAATTCCCGAGTTCTCACCCTGAAGGAACCACGATACACTCGTTCCTTCAGGTCACTTTCACAACACGGGTCACAAGGGGTAGACTTGGTACGCGTCGGGTGTTCCGCTTCGATGTTCGGTTCACTTCGCTTCGATGTCCCGCTTCACTTCGATGTCCCGGTTCACTTTACTTCGAGTGTCCGGTTCACTTCACTCGTTCCGCGAACAGAGATTTCAACTTTCCTCTCTTGAGTTGGATACGACTGCTTGATGTTAGTTCTCTCAGTCCGCTCGTCACGTCGCCCCCCCTTCTACTCCTCCCTGGGTGTCTTGCGCCGCCATCCTACCCAATCCAAAGAGGGCACGCCTTCGCCCAGCTGGGGTTAGGCGTTTGGAGGGGAGAGGGGTCGTTCCGTCCCCCGCCGCCGAAGTTTCTTGGCGGGGCGCTTGTGAAATCTGCCGCCCCGTTACAACTCATCAAGTGTAATAACTAATGCCCCAAAAGTGTTGGCGTTTCCTGCGTTTCCGTTATGTACGTCATTGGTGAGTATTTCTCTTCAAAGGAAGTCTTACCTCTCTCCATCATCTTGTTTGAGTTGAAGACAGTTAACAGATTACCTAACTCCTAGGTTAGCCCCTCGTGTCAAATTTGGAGTCAGTTCCTACTTTTCCAGACCTACCTGACAAGATGAAGTCCTTTTGTACCTCTGTACCGACCTTTCTGCAGCCTTGCTGCTTCTCCATCTGTTAAGAGAGACATTATAACTGTATAGGAAAATTGACTTTACCTCATCATTGTAGATTTGGAAGGATGGACCCACAAAGCTGCCACGTCAGGGTGCTTTTTCCCAAAGGGTGAAAAGTTTACCAGACACACTGCTGGTGACCATGGTTTTGTAGATAATAAACTAAAGAGTTTGTTAATCTTGGACCAGACGCCAAATTCACTTCAATTGTGAATTTGGATGGTTTTTTGAAACCTCCATTCTAAGGTTTTTACTGGTGTTGAGTCCAGCTAAGGAGGATTCCTCAGACAACTCAAAGCTGAAGATGCCCTGACTAAGCACCGTTAGTGAATACCACGTCGATACGACTATGGTGCCTAGTAAATCTTAGATGAAGACATATTGAACATCCAACCAACAAAATATAATCGCACTATTGTTCACCATCTGAAGAATGTATTCCGAGGCGGTCAGTTCTTGAGAGGAAAAGGTAATTTGCTTGAGAGCTGGCTGACTTTGAATGTCTAGAAGCATCTGTTTCGACCACAAAAATGTGCCCAGTCATTGATTGTGCTCACCACTGATTTGGAGATTGCAATTTTCTAGTTTTTTGGATCTATAAAGACGAAAGGGGAGAGGTTTCAGCATCCAGCAGAGCACCAGTCTTTTTATCGTCGTAGTTCGGTATTTACCGACTGACGTCCCGATTGAGCGACCATGAATCTACCCTTATGTCACCAGGAAGGGAATTTCCAGAAGAGATTTTACATCTGGAACAGGGAATATAGTAAGCCATTGGCGAACAGAGAAAGCTTAACAGTCAAATCAAAATCGTAAAAAAGGGCTATGCCTAAAGGTAGATTACAAAGAGATTGTACCTTCAGCGAATTCCCGACATTGCTTCTAAAATACAGTTGTGCTCTAATTGTTTCTTGCTTCGTGGCTTATAAAGGTTTATCTCAAAAACAGTTTTATTTTGTAGTAGTTTAAATACGAGAGTTGTGAATGATGCAACTTGAAGATGACCAAATCAGATTTTGAGGAAAATGAAAAAGAGTAGACACAGAATGATTGAAGACACCCATCCAGAATATTGTAGGATTCACTATTGTGCAATACTGTAATCTGTACTTGTTTTATAGTCTTAATAATATGTCGTCTCATTTCTTCAGCTGCTCGGGCGTCATTCTGACAAAGGCAACGTTCCTGAGCAGAAGACTTATGGGACAAGACTTAGTACAACGCTTGTTGCCTACCAGAAGATAACTTCGTTGAACAATCGCCAATGATGTTTCAGTGTTCAAATAAATTTTCCGGATAGTTTACTCTTCAACTACAATGTCTCCTCAGTCTCAGTCTACAACTTTCCTTTCTCCTTTTACCGCCAAATTCGCGGATAATCCAGCTCAGAACCTAAATAGCATGTAGAGTGCAAACAAAGTCGGAAATACGGGAAAATATTTCCAGCAGTTGACAATCTAATTTGATTCGAGCAGCGTATGAAGCCAAAATTTGCCTGAAACACCTTGATTGATTCCCAATCAACCCGAAATTTGACAGTTAGCGTTTCACGATGTCATGATCAAAACACTGCAAGTTATTCCACAATGGTTTATTCCTTGGAGCAAGAGCATGGGGAAAGCATTGAGTGTGGAGTTGGATTGGACTAGGTCCAATCGATTTAGAGTCCAAAATTTAGCGGAAAATGATATCTCACATGCCTAATTCCCGAAAGTTGGTGGGTAGGGGTTTTCAAAAAAGTCACGTTTTAGAATTTTCACCCAATTTTGTTTCGAGGCTTTATGAAGGCAACCGGGTATCCAATCAGGGCCTCCTGGTATACACATTCATCAGCGACATATATACGCCTTAGATGGAATGATAGAAAGATAGGACAATGGCTATTGCTAAAAACTCAAGCCAGATACCTACCTTTGACGAAAAGTCTTGATACAATCCTATGGAGTAGCCCTTTATACTTTACCCACTATATTGCCATACTTATGTAAGCCCCAGGCTTGCTGCCTCCAGAAGGCCAGAAGGGAGGGAGCATGCGCCTGGATGTGCGCGCAGCTCCTGCCCAGACGTCGCATTTTGGAGAGAGGCCCAGCGCTCACTCAAGGTGCACCTCTTGCTGGAGTGCCCAACATGTTGGAGTCATATATTTTTGTAATCCTGTCGTGCAAGTGCATCACACTCAGTCCATCCTGGCTTTGTCCTGTGCTCGCTCTGAAGTGAACTCTTCTACCGTGCTGAAGTCGACCGAAGCTGTAATATTGTGTTCCCCATGCCATGATGATAAAGGACTCAAGTTAGTAAGCCTCGCTGTGTGCCTGTGGGACAGCGTGCCCCCTCCTGTTTTCCTTCGACGTCGACGCCGTTTTTGTCAGCTGGTTATCGTTGCACTTGCTCATTAAATTGTATTTCATGTATATCATAATTTCATGTATCTTGTATTAATTGTATTTATGCTCCACATGTTGTCTAATTTACTTGTCGAATTACTTTGTCTTGTATCAATTCTAGCCCAGGTTGAGGCATATTCTCCTTTGCAACGAGTCCTTGTTTTCAATTATAATTCAGTTTGTATCAATGTATTTTATGTTCATCCTTGGTATCCCTAGTTGCTCAGTCGTAAGTCTTGGACTTACATCCCGTATCCTCTCGCTAGGTCCCTTCCAAATTCTCCGAGAAACCCGAATTAAATTATAGTAAATTCAAACACATTTTAATTTGAGAGAGGCTTACACTTACCTGTACTTGAATTTGGCTGTGAATGCTTACGAATTTTAGTTGAAAACATCATTAATGGTGATGTTTGGAATCGGGAAATTCTTCGGATAGTGCATGGCCACGGCTTCTAGTTTCAATGAGTCCGTTGTGGTATTTCGACATGAGTGTATAAAAAGCGCTCGCTCTTCTTCAAATGGAACACCTTTTCGCGTGATTTAATCCTTAAGATCTACCATTTTCATTCGACAATGAGGATATTTTGAGTCGATGAAGAAACATCAGTTTTAAGAGAGCCGCAGGAACGACAGTTATCTCTCCTAGGATACCCAAAACCAATATTGAAGTTTATTACAAAACTAGTTCGAAAGGGTTCGTAGAAATTTTATTTATTTATTATTTATTTTATTTTTAGAATCCCTCAAAAAATAATGGACTTGCTTCTCCAGCACGACTGAATAAGACCTGTGACACAAATGTTCTTACAGTTTGTTTGTTAGTGTTTTTCTCTCATATCGATGAGGGATTGTTTAGTAGCCAATGTCTCTCAATCGTTGCACCCTTTGGGCCGTGATCCCGTGTAAAGATAAAAATGCTTCGCAACAGACCTAAAAATCATGCCATCAACATCAGCAAGACATCCACACTGCGCAGCCGCCTACATATGATATTAAGCCACAGAGGTTAATTTATGATTTAAAAATTACCATAAGCATTAAATTCTCTTATCATTCCATGGAAGAAACTTCCTTTTTTTCCATGTTATCATTCTTTTCCTTTCGTTTTCTCCCACCATTTTGTGACAACGGTAACGTTTGCATTCACAGTCAGGTCCCTAACTCCTGAGTCGATACATGGACAATTTCTTTCATAGTAGATACCACATTTGGGCTGTGATGGCTATTTCCAGTTACAGGTAAAACTTGTTCCGGTTCCTTTTCAGTACCGGATACATTTAACTGATACTTGTCCTAGGTAAGAATTTAGGTTTTCCTTGGCCTAAGAGCAACCTCCAGATCCCTTTTCATCCTCCTGTCCTCTTCCTAGAGACAGAAACCTGAGAGCTGCTCAACCTTTCTTGAAACTGAATGATTGAAAGATGCAAACACATACAGGATTATCTTTCTGCTATTGTTTCCCTAGAATCCTCGAGTATTTCTCGGCGTGAAGACTAACTCTAATCGGCTAAACGCCTACAAATAATAGTACGACTGGAAGGGTTCCAGCAGATCAGGAGCACTTCTAGGACTTAGGAACATAACACTTGAGGATTAACCTGAGGCCACAGCAGAAGAGGAACTGGCAACAGTTGAGGATGAACCCGGAACTGGAATCCTGGATACATAGTTCGTGTCACATTTGAGTCCCAGTTACTTTTCAGTACCTGGTACAGAGTATCAGATTGATACAGAACAACCCATCTCTATTCAATACCCGTAAATGCTGCCGTCACTATCAATTTTTCATCGGTTATTGGTAGAAGGCCCAGGCTTACCATTTTCACTGCTGCCAACGCAATCCTTTCCCATATTTCGTAACGGGCAAGAAAACTGAAAATTACTGTGAAACACAGCCAAAACCACTAAATAGGCAAGATAAGGATAAGAAGTTAGCGAGAGTGGTTGGGCAGTCCTCACCACCTGAACTTTGTACTCTGATATTTCTTCCCCACAACCGCGTGGGCCCTGATGATCAGCACATCAGCACGAGATTTCATTTTCCGTGTCTTTTGAGTGAACCCTACTAGTTCCCCCCTCCCCTCTCCCAGCAATAACTACTGCAGACGTTAGTACTCCTGAAACGCCACTAGATGGCAACATTACCAAGAAACTGACGGTTTTCCCCAGAACCCTTCATTTGAGATCGCAGACCCAGCATGTACCAAATGGGAGGGAATTAAGGATACATTTAAGAGTAAGATAGAGTTGAAGTGATCAGACTGCGAACTGTGGCTTAAAAATTGAGTTGTGTATTACTAACAATTTAAGGCGTACCTATAGCATTGATATTTTCATAAATTTGAGTAGCAATGTAGCAAACACCTAGTTGATTGGTTCGATTAGAGGATAATATAAACTCTCACCATGCCAAAAGCTTTTAAGGACAATTAAGGCATTTGAAACTGAAAAAATAATTTAAAAAAGATAAAATACAAACAATAAAATGTTGCACATTCATTTTTCTGATTTCTACGAATAATATAAACAGAACTATGAAGCAGATACAACTTTCGATTTTTGTATTTGATATTCTTTTCGATGAAAAAATGAATTAAAAAACTGAAATTTACTGAAAATACAATCTTCCAATTATTTGGATGTAATATGTAATTGAGTTTCTGTTACTATATTTAGGACTTGTTGGGGAACACAGTATTAATCCTCCCACCTCTCCTTTCATTGAGTTGTACTAATTACAATATTTTAAATTTGAATGGGTATAGGTGCCCTGATTCCTTTTGAATGTATCCAACTAATCTGAAACCCCTAGATACTGATCTCAAGATACTCTTGTTTTCTTAAATTAAATAAACTAATACATAAAATAAAAATTATTTATTTATGTTTGTATGAATAATTTGTTGCTTAGTTTTTTCGTAGTGAGATCTAAATATATAAAACGCTTTTTATATATTTAGATTTAGAGATGTACCTAACACTAATTTACTTATCACAGTGATTCCTCCCTCAATAACCTATCAACTTTTTTATTTATTTTACCTATTTTGATTTTAGATGCGAGCACAAGACGAGCACAATAAAAATTTAATTCAAAAGTCCAATTTTGGCTTACCCACCTCAAGCAACTAAGCAGAGACGTGCCTCGGGGAGCACATTTTGCTGAACGACCCAACCAAGATCAATGTTGAAGCGCGACCAAAGCGGAGGAACTGAATGGTTGGCGGGCTGTGGAGGAGTTTGAATGGCACGACCCGTCGGTAGAGGGGCGGCCGAGGGATGAACGGGGCGAGGGATGAACGGGCAGCGGAGGGTGAACGGGAAAGAGGCTCAGCGGCGGAGGGGTGCGGCGGTGGAGTGAAGGGGGCCTTTCAGGCGTGGGTGGTGGCAGGGATCAAGGTACACTGTACACTGCGATCGGTGGCGGGTGTTTAGCAGCAGCAACGGATGGCAGATCGGCGGGGACAAAACCAACTTGCGCCGAGAGCTCTCCTTCCGGGGACTGCAAGTGGCTTATCATTACATGAGGGCCTGGGGAAATGTTATCATTACGTCATAAACAGAAAATTACAGCTGATTCTGTAATGCAGCTGATCACATGCCGCACAACATGATGCGACCGTCCACAGGAAAACGTACCATTAGCTTTAGCCTACTTAGCTTCTGAATTTTGATATCGGGGTTTTTGCTTATCCTACTAGACGAGAAGTTTTTGAACATGATGCCGTTTTCAAAATTTCGATATCTCAATCCATTGGAATGTTTTCATTTTTTGAACCTCTGAATTGCAAAAAAGTATTTTTGAAAAAAACGCTGCAAATTCTTTCACAGGGGTTGGTTATTCCTCGGACCAGGAGCTTGGAGACTAATTCAAATCGATTCAGCGTCTATAAATTAGTGGGAACAATAAATACCCCACACATATCGAACATGGGGAAAACAGTGGGCGTGCCCCGAGCTCATTTTAGTTGAGTGCATGGAGGCTTGAAGAATACTATAGTTATAAAAAAGGAATACAAAAGCCAACCCAGTGTAGAAACGTTACAATTTCAAATTTTAAAATCAAGGAATTCAATAATAGGTGATCTGATGGCCCTAAACCTATACGACGTGACAAAAAAAAAACCTTAAATATTAGGTAAAAAAAGTTTGTAAATGAAACGTTGAGGATTTTGGTGTTTTGTTTCAATTTCGATTTTCTATGCCTATACGTTTCAAATTTACATTGATTCAAAATTCAAAATTCGTCCATCTACCGTCCTGGGTGAATAAGGCTCTTCTCTGAGAGGGGCCCTAGTTGTGCCTCATCCATTTACTGCCAGAACGCCATCTAGAGACTTCCCTAGGAACTAATCAGCTATAAACGAAGGCGGGTATTTGGTAAAAGGTTTTTTTTTTTTTTTAGAATTTTGGGGCATGGTAGTGTAACGTATGATTTTTCATGGAAAATGTTTTGAATAGAAGGGATAAATCAATGAGAAGTAGAGGAATATTTTACAGAAGGACCATGATTGAGCAGGATGTGGCAGCGGGCGATTCAGGATGGCTGCACTTTCGCGGGGGAGGGAGGCTTGGTGGCTAGTGCAACGCCTGTGATCAATATCAACACCCCCTCTCCCTTCCATGCCAATTCACTTTATAGCTAACCTTACTCAGGCCAAGTGATAATTATACCAGCCCAAGTCCTGCTGTTTCTAAGCTTACAAATAAGGAAAAGTCGCAACTTGTTCAAGGGTATTCAGCTCCAATGGACGTCTTCAGGTAGTTTTTATAGAATTCAGTTCCCCTGTCCGCGCAAACTATGGCTGGAATGAGTAATTTTGGCTGCGCTCAAAATTCCTGGAGGTGCCTACCGTAAAACAAATTTCAGGCTAGCAGCACCTTATTTAGCGTCAAAACTGAAAGAATGTCATCTTGGACGCTGAATACATTGAGACGAATCACGGACTGACTGGTGCTCTCGGAAGGAGGGTATGGCTCAAAATGATTACCTACCTATTGATCTCGAATGTAGAGTTTCGAGAATTTCGGGTACCCAGACTTGTGGGGTACCATTTTCCACTAAATGTTGGATGCCGAATCTATTCGATTGAATTCGGGTCACTCCACACTCACTGTTTTCCCATACTCCTGCTCCAAGGTTCAGAAGAACGCATAAGATAATTGCCAACGACAGGTTAGAAAAGAACGCAGCCAACCTTGGTAGCCAGAATATAGCTCGCAATCGCATGTGGTTTATCAGACCCATTCACGCGGGGAAAGAGCTCATCGATTGAGCGGTCGGCCATTGAGCCTCCTCGTCCAACCAAATGCATCACCTACCTACCCCATTCACCGTCGTTGCCCGCCATAAACATGGATATTTTGTTTGCTCACCGTTTTTGTACGTGAATGATACAGACACAGGATTTCCTGAGGAAAATATTTACCTTTAACTAACGAAGAAACTGTTGAATAATGCTAATTTCCTAAATTGTCCCCCTCTTTAGCCCAGATCAACGAATTCTTCATGAAACGTACAGCAGGAATATCGGTCTAAAGAACTTAGCTCTTCGAGAATGACGCCTTTGTGCTTCTTAAAGCCGAGCACATCTTGACCCTTGTGATAGCCCCAACAACCTAAATGCGTTCAACTATTTTTTTGTCATTTAGATTTTGGCCATCTTTCGCCATTCTTTGGCCATCTTGGAGACGCTGCACAGATTTGCGTTGGACAGAATTAACCACAGGTATGGCAAATCTATTAAATCCCTTCTAAGTTAAGCAGGGTCCCAACCGAGCGCAACAGCTTTAGGCCAATTAGCCTCCTCTTCATGGAAAAGGAAGATCCTGGAGCGCCTCATTTTGAAGGTAATAGAGCCGCACCACATCATTTGCACCAGGGATGCAGGAAGAGTGGCAAAACAGAGTCATCTCCAAGCTGCTGTTGGGCGACGAGGCGTTGAGAGAGCGATCATCTTTGACATTGCAGGTACCTTTGGTCTGGTGGCCTCTGTTTCAGAAGGCACTGCGTGATGAGGATATCCCACAGAACATTTTCTGCCTCCTCCTCTACTGGTTGGGACTACTTCAGCAACTAAAGAGCAATCATGGTTTACAGTGTCGGTCTGTTTGGGATCCAAATACCAAGGAGGCATCCACAGGTGTCGGTGCTCTGTGTCGCAGTGTGGAACCTGGTCCTTCTAATTCTTTTGAAGCGAGTAAGGGTGTTGGCAGTTGCCTATGTGGATGATCTTGCAGTAACTGTAAGAGCTGTGACAATGGCAGAGCTTATGGCAAACGCAGAAGTCTGTGCCGGAGTAGTCATTGCACGCAACTGATGTGCGGCAGCAATGGCCCAATGGCTCTGGTCTTCCAGGGAGAGGGTGTCAGCCAGCAATCAACCCTACGCTGTTGGTGTTAGTGTGCAGTCTGGAACAACTGTGAAATACCTTAGTGGTATCAGGAACAGTCTTGCGCTGATACAACAGGTACGTCAACCTTTCCCTATGATCACCATGCGCTTTCTCCCTTCAGATTTCGTTCATTTTTCAGCGCGCTTCATACCTCAAGGTCACAAGAAAACTCTCGAGAGCTTTAATTTAATTTATATTTTTGTTTGCATACATTTTTAATAGTAGAATGGAAAATTAATAATATTCCGCGCCCGCGACCTCGGCTAGAAAACCAAATGAAACATTCCACAGTAACGAAACGATCAATGAATTCGTATTGAGGAGTGATGTGTCGCATGGAAGACTATCGATTCAAATGATAGGCTTGCGAACAAGGATAACCACATGGGAGGAATACGGATGGCGCCACAATGGAATGATCGCCTTCCACAATGGCTTGTGCCGTCAGAGATGGATCGATAAACCGTGAGGTTTACACGAAATCACAAATGATAATAATCTTAATACAAGAGATCATAAATGCAATCTTCTAAACTAACTACCTATTTAATTAAGGAAAAACCCACCTCCTGTCAGAGTAGGCGTTCAATGCTGCCTTGAAGCACCTTTGGGAATCAACGAACAGGAAAAAGTGATATTGAATTTTACGTATGAAGAGCAAGCAAATCACTCAGTGCAGGCACAGAGTTTCGTTGGAAGTTGTTTTGATGATTTTAAAATGAAAAATCTCCGAGATTCAATAACGAAAACAGTGAAAATTAATAATGAAAATTCATCACATTCGAAATAACGCGATTGATTGGATAGATTCTACGAAGTCTCTAAGAGGGGAATGTATTATACCCCACTATGCGTAGGCCCTGAAATCGAGAAAACCATTTTCTAAATATACATTTTCACCCATACCCTATCTCACTGTAAGAGTTTATAACGCTAACTGAATGATAAGGTAGGCACCACTGAAACCCAATTGTATCTGCAAAATGTCAAAATGTTTGGTGGGTTTCAAGGGCTTTTTTGGGCCGTGTGGCCGACGCTTGGGGTAATGTATTTCTCTCGATACCAATATGAGGGGGTAGTTATTATTCCGATAATGCACTTGTAGGCATTTTTTAAGCAATTTCGATTCCAGAGGTGGTGTTGCTTTTTGGCAATTGGAACGTCGTACCGCAATGCAATGTGGCAGAATGGCAATATGCTCAATTTTGATATTCTGAGCCTTCGCTGGTGTCTAGCAGTGAATAAGTAGGCAGAAGATCTGAAGGAAAACTAATTTTTGAGCTGTTTCTCTCAGTAACTATCCCAAACTCGGTATGGTCGACATCAAGGGAGCCATTGTTAGGTTCTCCAAAAGGCCTTCAAGCGCCCAATTACATTCATTGGTGTGCCACTGAGCTGGGTCATGGAGCTGTCAATCAATAGTGAAGTCATTCATACTGCTAAACCAAGTTGTCATGGCAATTCCAGAATAGCTTCTTTGTGGTTCTGAGGATCCGCTGCACGAATTTAGGCGGCAGTGTATCGACAAAAGGGAGCAGGCAATATTTTTTTCGGTGGAAAAGTGGGGGCGGGCTCCCGAGGTTTGAATGGGTCTCTGCGCCCCAGATCCGAGGCCATCCACGTGGATCCGAAGCAACCGCCCCCGCACGTGGAGGGCATTTCTGCCTCGCTCGGTGCCACTCAGGTCCTCCGCATCCCCTGGAAACGACGGAAATAGATTTCCACCCCTTAAATACCACCTTCTGGTGAATGAGGTTGTAGGCCTCAGATGTAATTTTCTTTCATTCTGCTCTTCTGAATGCTTTGAAAATGTAGGTATACAACGGGTCTCACCCTGCCAGCTTGGGATCTCAACATGGCTTCGCAAACTGTGTTACCAAGAAACTCCCCCAAAGTAAAATGTAGGGAGCGTGCCCAACGAACCACTGCCACCAATTTCTCCAGTAATCCATTTACTTTTCACATCGTTCATTTAATGGGATAAAACAGATTTTATTTTGCGGTGGTAAGGTACACGTTTTCAGCCAAAAGCTATTTTTCCCATGATATTTAAATGGTAGGACTTTTGGTGTAAAAACGCAAACTTTTCCACCTTGGAAAATCCATTCAGGCTGAGTTCATGAGGATTCATGGAGAACTGAATGTTAGTTTCGCTCACCTCTTCATGAATCCCCAAATCTTCCTTCGCTCATCCGCCTCACTCAATGATTTTTGGAAGGATGTCCATCCAATCAGTAAATTTTCAACAAGGTTTTTTTTTCAGAGCTGGTTTCAGAGCTGCCGTGGAAGGTTTGGAGAAGTTCTAATCTATTTTTCGAACAAGTTCTGCTTCCACCCTAGCCAGCGGTGGGAAACTGGCTGAATAATCCCAATTTGGGGCCATATAAACATCACATTCGTGTATCGGATAGGAGATGCTGAGTTGCGAGGACTACAGATCATCCACGAAGCGTAAGATCTATGAGCGTCTTGTGATGTTCTTCCGGTCAAAAAACACCCCCTCCCCTTTTTGCAAAGCACCATGTTTCATTGTTTTTGTAATATTTTCCAACCTTACCAGGACGAGTGAAACCAACAGACCAGTACTGGAGAGGGATGTACTGAGCCAGATGGATGTCTAATGCACCCGTTCATGAAAACATGTTAAGAGTATAAGGAAGAGAGAGAGTCCGTCTTACCTAGCTTATAAGCTTGTGCTTACTATAGAGCTATAGTTGGCTTGACAATGATGTCTTCACATCGAAAGCGCTCGCCCACCATACCAAACAAGCCAGTTAAGATGGACTCTCTTCCTAATATATTCATACCACCTATCGGATCTGACCCTATACATTCAATACCAGATGTTAAGAGTATTGAAATTTGTTTGTAGAAATCTTCTGAAATAGCTTCATTAATGTTTTTCTTTTTTAAAGCTTCTTTGCTGTCTTTTAATAAGCTTGAATGTTCGCCTGCTACCTTCCACAATCCTTGCTGACACATGTTTGACCTGCACTGGATGACCTAGTTTAGCCTTCGTTGATTTTCTATAAACGCCGTTAAAATCCCACCAGACCACTCATGGAAAACCATCGGGATTTTCCCTTTCATTCGCAGATGAGCCGACCAATGAAACCACTGGAATTTTAGGTTGTCAAGGAAAAACCCTCCGCTCATTTCCAGGCAGGTCCTTCGAGTGGGTGGGGGCGTGTTGGAGGCCTAGCATTATTGAATGGGTCCTGAAGGAACGTGGATGACCCACATTCCGAGGACTACAGAGGCCGATCCACGTGGAAAAACTCTTAACCTACTGAGTCAGGCAGCCCAAACACACTCAGTACAAATATTATTGCTTGGCATGAGTTCATTAGTGCCACACGCCCTAATCTTCATATAGTCTCCCGAAATCACATGAATCATATAACTATTTATATGTCAGCTAGATCTCATCGAACCTACTTCTGGTTGTAGGACTACAACATAAATCGCTTCTTATTCTTGAGGTTTCAGAATAAATGAACCAGTTTTACGTTGTTAAGTTCATGTAGGCTCATATTAGGTATATTATTTGACAGTGGAAACAGAAGAATAGATAGATATAATTACTTGTTTATTACTGGCTACAAGGATTGAACTCAGCAGCTTTGTAGTGTAGGTCATTGTAACCCGAATCGGATTATACTCACATGACTCTTCACTTGAGTTCATTCAATACATTACGATTGATGGGATACTGAATTTCGAGGGTTTTTTGGTTTTATCGTATTTTTCCTCTTCTGACAAGTTTAAATTTCCCGTTTAAATTAAATTAATTTAGTTAGGGATCCAAGGACCTTGATTAGACCTCGGCATTGGCGCCGGGGCAGGACAGAATTGAGTGATGCGTCCTTCTGCTACAGTTAGCATTTGTTCAATTAGGAAGAATAGCAATTAGAGAGGAAGCATTCCTTTCCCGGAAGGGAGACTTTGGGAGAGTTTTTACCGCTGGTTTCCGTGGTCTTGTTGCTGCTGCTTCTCCGAGGATTTTCAACTTTGAGTCCCATTCGGTTTGGTAGTGTCTCTACTCTCGGTTGCTATCTGAATCAAATTCTATCTAAAAATTCTCCAAGATCTCAGTTAGATTGTGTATTTAGCTGGCATCACAGGAATAGAAGCACCGCAACTAGCGCGACGGCTAAGCGTTGAGTCATTGCCTATCTCAAAGGTAGTGGGCGCTCACAGTCACGGAAAGTTGTTGATAATCTTCGGACCAGGAGCATGGGGAAAACAGTGGATTTGGAAAGGCCCTGACCCATTCCATTCGATTCAGCGTCCAAAATTTAGTTAAATATGATTTATACTGGTGAAAATGTCTCATTTTTTTCCACATAAAACGTCATTTTTACCCTTAAAATATGTCACAAAAATAAATATGAATATACCGTTGGAAAGCTGGTATTTTGGAGAAGTTTTTCTACGAAAGAACACGGATATTTTTCAGGGAAAAATGTTTCATTTATCCGACTAAATTTTGGCAAGGTTTTGCGTTTTCATTAATTTTCTATAGTTGGGTTAAATTAGTGGCCACCAGTGCTCATTTATTGAAGAGATTGAGGCGCTCTTTCCAATGATGTACTCAGATTTGAGATTTTCTTGGTAAAAAGGTCAAAAACACACACAAAAATCGTGAATAACTCGGAAACGGAGCCTCTAAAAAAAATCTGCAAATTCTTACACACGGGTTGGTTATTCCTCGAATGGGGGAAACAGTGGGTGTGGCGGGTCTCAGACCCATTCCAATCGATTCAGGGTCCAAAATTTAGTGGAATATGATACCCCACACGCCCAGGTACCAGAAATCCTGACACATACCAAATGGGTGGATACATACCCATTTTGACCCATAACTTCTTCCGGTGGGTGCCAATCGTTCTGGGACACACATCATTGAATTCAGCGTCCAAAATTTAGTGGAAAATGATACCCCACACGCCTAGGTAGCAGAAATCCCGAAAACACATAATCAAATTGGGTAATAAATACCCAATTTGACCCATTACTTCTTCCAGTGGGTGCCAATTGTTCTGGGACCCATTTTATTGGATTCAGCGTTCAAAATTTAGTGGAAAATGACACCCTACTCGCCTAGGTAGCAGAAATCCCGAAAACACATATTCAAGATGGGTGTATCTATGGGGCACTACGACACTAATTTACTAATATAATATTGAGAAAACGTAGGTAATTTAGAAGGCTATAATAATTGTATTAAATTGAATTGAATGGTACGAATAAAAAGCTCGGACAGTAAAAAGAATTGTAGGCAACTGCTCAAAATTGGTTGCTAAGTTTAACAGCTGGTTATAAACAACAGGATATGACGATGTGTTTTGTTTGTCTATTCGGCTGAAGTCACCCACATGGGTAATAAATACCCAATTTGACCCATTACTTCTTCCAGTGGGTGCCAATTGTTCTGGGACCCATTTTATTGGATTCAGCGTCCAAAATTTAGTCGAAAATGACACCCCACTCGCCTAAATCACCCAAAATCTCGAAAATCCATTTTTCAAAAAACACATTTTGACCCCTACCCCCTCCAAATTTGGTCCGATCGAGCTGAAAAGTTTCGAGGACCCATCTCGGCTGGGAACAGACCCCTGACCCAAATTTCAGATTTTTAGAACATTTTCTACTACCAAAAACGGCGTGGACAATGGACGGCGGACGGCGGACGGACATTGACTTTTTTTGATCAGGACATCATGAAACGTCCAGAAAAAAATTTTGAGCCGAATCGGAGAGGTTGACCATTATCATGAAAACATAGGTTGATTATTCAAGGAATAACCAACCAAAACGCATGACTATTTTTTGTTACAACTGAGTTGTAGAATCGACCCCTTGAAGGCTGCTAACCTTATTGGCAAAAATGCTGATGTAAGTGGTATAATTTGTGTTGTCCCCACGCGATTAATTGATAGTTTCAGAGGTACTCTTATCTCAAAGGTGTTTTTGCATACAGGAGAGATGGTATTTTGATTTGAATTACCCATTGGACATTGAAGTCGTTTGACTCCTTGAGCCTTATTGTGGCCCGGCAACCCGTTTTGATTGTAATTCCTTGAATTATTAACCTAATTTTTCATGCAAATTCAAGGTGTCTACATCGGGCTTGGAAGCGATATGTCAGAAGCATCAAACCATGAAAGTTCTACAGGGCAATCTACACAGGAGCGTGGTTGCACAAGACTTACTCCAACAGTTGAAAAGGGAGAAGCAGATTGATCTGATGCTCATTAGTGAACAGCACCATAATGAGAACACATGGTTAGAGGATGAGCTGGGGACAGCAGCCATATGGCCTGGGATACAAAACAGAGTTAGAGAACATGGAGCAGGACCAGGCTTCGTATTTTTGACAAAGGATGATATCACGTTCTACAGCTCTTACTTCACGCCAAATGAGACTCTACCCGCATTTCAAGCTAAGCTTGGGGCTCTGGAGGACTTTATTGCTGCCAGAAGTGATGGTGTAGTAGTTGCAGGGGACTTCAATGGAAAAGCCATCGAATGGGGGATGACCTACACTGATGCCAGAGGTAGGATGCACTGCCCAGACACGGAGGACAGCGTGAAACATACCTTTTTCGACTGTGAGCGTTGGCGTCTAAAACGAGAACAGCTGTGGTCAGAAATAGGTCTGAACACACCATCTCCGGAAGAGTTAGTGAAACGAATGCTATCAAGCAAACAAGCATGGGAAAAGACGGCAGATTATATAGAGTCTCTCCTCAGAAGAAAAAACGAGGAAGAAAGAGCCCGGCAACAAGCCACACGGGCAGAAAACTGAGACTGGCCCCAGGTCCAACCCGAAGTCATGTGATAAATAGTACCAGGTTGGGCCATTGGGAGGGTGAGGTTTTAGTGGATTGGACTTCACATAACTGGAGGAGGCCGACCCTACGAGGCATTACACCTGGCCTCAAAAGATTTCCACATCTAGAAAAAAAAAGAAAAAAAAAAGTAGGCTTATGTCCGTATGCTGTCCACGCCGACTTTGGTAGTAGACAAATTTCTAAAAACCTGAAATTTGGATTAGGGGTCCGTTCCCGGCTCTAGTTAGTCCTTGAGCTAGATGGCTCAAATTTTGGACGCTTAATCGATTCGAATGTGCCGTGCTGCTGGTCCAAGGAATAACCAACCCCTGTGAAACAATTTGCAGCATTTGATGTTTGCTGCCAATCTCTTTCCCCGTTGTCTCTTTGCTGCCCTCAGTACGCACACCTATCGGGCTGACGTTCCTGGCTTCCCCCAATCCTGCTACCTCAACACATTTGGAGGAAGGCGTGCTAATTTTAGGGGGTGCTTATTTTCGACATCCTTCGGGGGAAAAACCCCCCGATTACGAGCCCTGTCCCCACTCGTCACCCATCAGTCAGTGCGCCTCCCCAGACCCCTTCACGGACACTCCACTGCTCCCGCTAAAACCCCCTCACTCCTTGTCATAAAGGCGCATCAGCTCAGCTTCAGGTTCAAGTTCACCACAGTTGGCCCACGCGTGTCAATCACAGCCACACCGTTCACGCAATAAACAGTAAGTGTCTAAATATGATCACATATTCTGTATCTGGAAAGTACCCCTACCCCTAACTACTCAGGCCATTTGTATTCTCCGGCTTATTTCATTATAATTAAAAAGAGACACACCTGCACCTAATCACTCTTTTCTAGAGTATGCATTTTGCTCGTTCTGAAATACATATTTTCGAGATCTCTTAAGTAGTTAAAAAGGCGAAAAGTGGACAAACTCTTTTTTTCAAAAAATAAATAATCTGTTTTCAACATTTTTCCGACGTGGGTATGCGGCGATTGTTTAGGGACTTCTTGGTCTCAATCGCTCTTAATTTAGCAGAAAAATATACTAAACAAGCTGAGGACCCATCAAACTTATAACCCCGGAAAACCCATTCATAACGAACTAACATTCTACCAAAACCCGCTTCACATTGCGGCGATTCGGCTGAAAATACGTTGGGCGCAATTAGGGGCTCAATAGAGTTTTTATGTTCAAAATATCAGGTTTTCGGAGCAGTTACATGCATATTTTACCCGGACAACGCGGTGAACAACGAGCGGCCCGACCGGCATATTGGATTTTTAATCGCACTTTTAAACGTAACTGTTTGCGTTTGAAAAATTTTGTTTAATGAAAATATGTATGATAGGGTTGAATTCCATTAGATTAATAAACCGAAACCCATCACAGAGATCCTTTCAGGAATGTCGAGCGTTACGTGTTTTAGGCGTGTATTCGATTAAACATTTCAGAATGTTTGTTATAACAATTTACGAAGTATCTATGAAATCATAAAATTTGAGGGTGTTACGTATCCCTTTGATCCATCTTTTCTAGACTTTGGTAATGAGGTGTGAGCAATGAGAGTTTTCCAGTCATCCGTTCTCTATGAAACTGTTATCGTTTCTAGCTATTATGCTTCTTGAATTAGATGGAAATTTCTAAGACATAGTTAATACTCGAAATCAGTTAATTCTAGTTTTTCAAAGCCCCTTCGTGAAAACTGGAAGATACTAATTGGAAGTACAAATCCCCGCTGGTTCTATAGAGTCACTCAAAACTAGAATTCACTGGTTTATTCAATCATAATAAATATGGCAAAACCAGGATCGGCTACTGTGGCTTTGTTTTGATAAATCGATCGTCTCATCAAAAATCAGTTCAGAATCGGTACTAAGGATGGAGTGCTTGATAAACCTTCCTGCCAGTATACACAAAAATAGTCTTTGCAAGAAAAAATTATTTTATTTAACTCCAAATGCCACAAAGGCTTAACTTGCTGCAACAAGTAAGTAAGTAGTAGTACTACTTTTTTTTAAATTAATTTTTATTTATTTTTTAACAAAAAATCTCATTTTTTTCAGTTTTTAGTATTTACAAGTCCAAACGAGTTGTAACTCAATCACTTAGCTCTGCTTCTCACTAGGTTGTTCAGGTTTTGCCTATAACAACAACAAATTGTAATAAATTTCAGTTAAAACTAGTGTCGATTGAAAATGAATCAGTGACTTCTGGTTCCAGCTGTAAGGGTCCTAGCAAACTAGTGAAAACTAAAATTGACTAGTTAAAACTAGAGTTACCTGATTTCGGGTATTAACAGTAACATCTATACACAAAAGAGGATGTATGAAAATGATATACATTCCACGATTTCCATGATCAAATTTAGACTGTACGGTCCTGGAAAAGACCGCGTATCTCAATATGTTGAAGGTAAATAGTCCATTTAGACACTGTGTAGTCTAAATTTGTTCTTGATGTTGATGACACAATAGCTGTTTATGCTTACGCACGAGAAGCAATAGTTCCAGATTAGACGAACGAGTGGAATTGACCCAAAAGTTGATTTGAAAGCTTTTACCTTCGTGGAATTTACCCTTGTCATTAACGTGATTTAATGGAGAAAATACCCACTTAGTGTTAAAGCCGCGTCAGTTATGAGAGCAGTCAAGTCATTTAAAAGGTGGTAATTGGTTCAAGTCTGAGGCCGATATTAGTGCCCATCCGTCCAAGAAAAGAAAGTACGTAAATTGTACGAAAGCCACACACCTTACCGACTCAGGATCAATAATATTACTACTATTCACCATTCTCGTCTTAATGGGGCTGATCGGAGTTGAGCATGCTGCACTGATATTGTGGGGCGACTCGCTAATTTGTGAACATCATAGGTAATCTGAACAACCCTCAACCAAAGGCAGTGATTGTACTTACATTCTACACAGTTTATTTTACGAATTTTATTGTAGCTTAGCCGTACGGCGAGCTTATTATTTTCCTTGTAATTTTAGATGTTACGTCGATTGACATTTGTCCGCGGTTTTCCCTTCTGAGCAATGTTATTTACTATTCCAATTGCGAAACAACAAATTTTGTGGGATTTCTGATATTAGTCGGCTAAACGTAGAAAGGCTGCTTACGAGATGACGAGATTTCCACCACCTAATGGACACAATTCACGTGTGCAAACTCCCTGCTATTGATGGCTCACTCATATTTCCGAACGGTAAACCAGCTTGGAAAAAACAGAATTGGTGGCTCATTTACTAAAGTGATTAGTGTTAATGGCTGTGAATGATGATGCCACATGAGTTTTCCACCATTGTTTTCCTAGCACGTTCTTTTCCTCTCCTTTGTGAGGGATACTTGAATGGAAAGGGAGCTCTTTTCGTCTTCAAGCCATCTGGGTTAAGACGGTACCTAATAGTAATTTAACTTGATCCATTATACTACAATCATCTAGTCATCAATAATAATTACCTGTTGATTATCATTCTCAAACATACGTGATCACCAGAAAATGGATTTTATTTTATTTTGGTTGGTTATTCCTTGAATAATCGACCTATGTTTTTATGCAAAAAGTCAACTATCTCCGATTCAGGCCAAATTTTTTGGAAGTTTCAAGAAATCTAGATCAAAATAAACAATTCCGCCGTTCAAGCCAACTTTGGTAGCGGACAATTTTCTAAAAACCTAAAATTTCGGTCAGGGAGCGTTTTCGGGCCTAGTTGGTCCTTGAAACTTTTCAGCCCGATCGAAACAAATTGGGAGAAAGGGGGAGAAGGGTCAAAATGTGTATTTCGAAAAATGGATTTTCGAAATTTTCGGAGATCTAGGTGTGTGGGGTATCATTTTCCACTAAATTTTGGACGCTGAAATGTCTCTCAGAACTACTGGCACCCACCGGAAAAAGTTATGGGTCAAAATGGGTATCTATCCACTCATTTCTTCTAGCGTGTAGGTGTATTCAGTTTTCCACTAAATTTTGGACGCTGAAAATCGTTGAACGATTCACCACACCGTGTTCTGGTCAAATGAGGAAAATCATCCAAAAAACAATTCATAAATAATTTTGCGTGTATGGTATTTTTGAAAAATCACCCTATGTTTTCAAAATGGTACCCATGACCACTTTTCTCTCCAATGTGCTCTGGTCCAAAATTTTCCTTTCAGGACCCTATTTATATTGGTGTTCTAGCCAAAAAAGGTCAATGTCCGTCCGCCGTCGCCGTCCACGCGCGTTTTGGTAGTAGAAAATTTTTTAAAAATCTGAAATTTGTGTCAGGGGTCTGTTCCCGGCCTAGAACGGTCCTCCAAGCTTTTCAGCCCAATCGGACCAAATTTGGGCGGGGGGGTAGGGGTCAAAATGTGTTTTTTGAAAAATGGAATTTTCGAGATTTTGGGCGATCTAGGCGAGTGGGGTATCATTTTTCCACTAAATTTTGGACGCTGAATCAAATGAAATGGGTCCCAGAACGATCGGCGCCCACTGGAAGAAGTTATGGGTCAAATTGGGTATATATTACCCATTTTGAATATGTGTTTTTGAGATTTCTGGAACCTAGGCGTGTGGGGTATCATTTTCCGCTAAATCTTGGAAGCTGAATCCAATGAAGTGGGTCTCAGGACGATTGGCACCCACTGGAAGAAGTAATGGGTCAAATTGGGTATATCTCGTATTACTCATTTTAAATATGTGTTTTTGAGATTTCTGGAACCTGGGCGTGTGGGGTATCATTTTCCACTAAATTTTGGATCCTGAATCGATTGGAATGGGTCTGGGACCCGCCGCACCCACTTTTTTCCCCATTTCCCCCATGTTCTTCAAGGAAATATCAGCAAATGAGCATAATTGTTCGATTTCGAAATGTCGCTTGGCGTTCAATTTTTCATAAAATCTTCCGTAAAATCAGAATTTATGCATAAAAAAAAATCTTATATGAGATGCAAATTTTGCGTTCAAAAAAAAAAAAAAAGAGTACAACAATATATAATTATTTGTGCTTGACGGTTTCATTTGGGCTGCGGTGATCTCAATCTCTATCGTTTATTGTTACACAACGAGGGAGGATGCGCAAAACAATAAGCATAATGCGTACGTGCGCGGTCTCATTTTATGAGCCATAAAGTCTTAACTTTTCCTCTACGATTAAGATCAGGATCCTTTATAATCCTCGGAAGATGTAATCGTGATCAACAATTATTCTTGACTAAAACGTTGGGAATTCATTGTAGTCCCTCAATAATCCACACAATGGATTCCTCATCTCATTATTCAGAGCTTGTTTCGAAATCCCATGCGTTGACCATATTATGCGAATACTCATTCGACTAAAGCTGAATTAAAAAGTTTCTTTCATCAGCTCTTGGAAAATAAAGAAGTTGATTCTGTATTCCGATGCTGGTCCTACACGCGGTGTTGGGAGCTGAATAGGGAACAGCTAAAGAGCTGATTGCCATTTCTCGCGCATTGATCATCTGTGAACACGAGGTACGCCCAGGAATGCCCTACTTTGCAATCATGCTGAGAGCCACATAGTCGTAGTCTGCCTATTAATAGCGGAATCCCTCAGCTGACTAGTTCCTCCTTCACGTCGTATCTACATTATAATTATAATTATTCATCATAATTCCTATGTACATGAACCTATTTGATTGCTTTATACACAAAGGATTTGCATCCTCGTCGAATCATGACGTGTTTTCCTTGTATGTTTTTCGTACGTCGTCGCACTTTCGAAGGAAATTAGTAGATTGCTAATGTAAAGAGCAAATTCAAATAAACGCGACAGACACGGAAGACAGAAATTGACTCACCAGAAGGCGAGGTCTCATCTCGCGATGAGGTGTTACCAATACTTTGGCACATTACCCAGTAGGTACTGACGAAACTGTTTTTGGTGGCACGTAAGCTTGCAAGGTAGCAACTGATTCACAATGTTACTTCATTTGTGTGGATGGAATCGGACTTGCAGTATAATGTCAACTGATATGGCGAGCAATTTCTACAGCAGTGTTTCTACACAATTCATGTTCAATTTTTTATTTTTTTCAAACGGAAACTCGGCCATAAAAAATATGAGTAGAGCGTACACAAAACGTATATTTGCTCTGGATACTGCTGTTCTTTTGGACTCTAGATGGTTTCCGAATGGTGGTCAGGGGTCAAAACGGCATTCTGAGAATAGGGTTCTGAGTTTTTTGGGGACATCAGACTGTGGACTATCGTTGTCAACCAAGTTTTAATCGCTGAAACGATTGATATGGGAATCAAACAGGTTGTCTCTCAGGGCTTTCCTCACATTCTGGTGACAACATTATAATTTTTGGTTATAATTTCTGTTGGAAACTTTGCGTGTCGGGACTTCGTTGTCTTCTTCCTTTTGATAGATTATTCTTTTTGTGATTGTTTTAATACTGCAGCTATTCCTGATATACTTACATTGGTGTATACATTTATTGGCATCTTTATCAAAAATAGCAAGAACCGGTGCAGTGGTTAAATACTTTTTTATTTGTTCAAATGTCTTTTAATAGCTGACATCTTTTCGTAGATGATTGTGGAAATGTTTTAACAACTGAGCTGAATTAGGAATGTATTTGTTATTGAAAACGATTTTATCTAAAAGCTGACGAATATTTTTGGGGATATTACTGATGACCGTTAAATTGTCCTAAGTGGGCGCACTATATTGTGCCCTAATATGTGGCCCAGGTATCGTACCTCATTGGTTACTAACATACATTTGGCAAACATCAGACGAAGGCGTTCGGAGTTGATTGCCTCCAATAGTGGGGAAATCTGATTGAGATGCTCCTCAAGTGTACGAGAAAATGATAGGATGTCATTAATATAGAGTTAGAATAGCCCAATATCAATAGATATAAAAGCCCATATCTTGGAATTATTCCTAATAATATCCGTAGGAAAACCGCAGAAGCAATATTTCAACCGAAAGGGCCGAATGGTCGATTGATAATGCTCGTTACTGGTCACAAAACCTGTTTTATGTCGATTTTCTGGGCATAAAGAAATGTTCCAGAATGCGAAATTGATATCAAAACTAAAAAACCATTTGCATCCTTTGGTTTGAGCAATTAAATCGTCAATTGCGGGAATGGTTGACTTTCTGGCTCTATCAGTTTGTTTAACTCACGGAAATCTATACATAGACAGGTCTTTAATTTTTCGTTCCCTTACTTCTTGTATGCCATTGTCACTGGGGATACGAATGGTGAATTAGACTCCTCAAAGTGCACCTGTAAGGCCTTTTGGCCACGGAAGTTCCCTCGGTTAATTTTATTTGGGCCCGATAATTTCGCACCTGACTAACATCAAGGTTTTTCCTTGCCAAACCGGTTCCATCATGTCATAAACTGCATAACAGTTGTCTTTAGACAGATGCTCCATTTTTATGTCGAAGTCTCCAATAGCGAGATACTAATTCGAATTAATTGAATGCATTTTCCGGTGTGCAGACCTCCTTGTTCCGGGGCCTCTCCTGGGAGATTTGCACATTTTTGTCTTAGCGCAGTCTGAACTCAAAAATGCTGACTAAGCCTAGCAAATCATCATAATCAAAGTTTTTGCTTTGGACCACGAGCAATCGTGATATTTTTTCTCTCTAAAAAAAAAAATTTTTTTTAAGGAACACCACGTAGTCTAAGTTCCTGAGCGTGAGGCAAGGGTAGATCTTCTCCACAGAGGATCTACACTACCATTGACCATTCAGCTGCTCCAAACTTGGAGCAACTATCCCAAAGGAGTTTCGCTCTCCATTCATTGATGTGTAAGCATACTTTTTATTGATGACATTTGTCGGAACTTATGTCTTTGGCTTTGAGCTTTTGTAAATAAGTAGACGAGATCATAGTGATATTTGCCCCAGGATCGTACAACCCGCGTGCATCTATATTTTCGATTTTTATTTGCATATCAGCTAGGTACTAGCAAACAGTTAATTATTCTCGTAGTTATCGCATGTGCGGGAAATCCCCTCTATTTAAAGAAGAAAACGGATCTGGGTATTTATCTAGAACCAATTTCAAGGCGAAAGAAAAAACGCTACAAATTCTTACACACGGGTTGGTTATTCCTCGGATCAGGCGCATGGAGACTCATTTCTTCAACATGGGGAAACAGTAGGTGTGGTGGGTTCCGGACCCATTCCAATCGATTCAGGGTCCAAAATTTAGTGGAAAATGACACCCCACACGCCTAGGTACAAGAAATCTCGAAAAAAAATATTCAAAATGGGTAATAGACACCCATTTTGACCCATAACCTCTTCAAGTGGGCACCAATCATTCCGGGATTCACTGGATTCAGCGTCCAAAATTTAGTGGAAAATGATACCCCACACGCCTAAATCACTAAAAATCTCGGAAATCCGTTTTTCGAAAAACATATTTTAACCCCTACCCTCCCGAATTTGTTCCAATCGGACTGAAAAGTTTCGAGGACCAACTAGAGCCGGAAACGGGTCTCTGACCAAAATTTCAGATTTTAATAATATTTTCTATTAAACTAATAACGGCGTGGACGGCGGACGGACATTTGCTTACATTGATGTAGACACCTTGAAACGTCCAGAAAAAAATGTCTGGCCGAATTATTCAAGGAATAACCAACCAAAATGACCGACATCCTACTGAGATTAATGACAGGACTTGTCCCTCATGGGTGAAAAATGATCTACGAATGGGGCGAACTCGTTCAAAACGAATACAGCCTCCAAGGTGGGACGAGTCTTTGACCTTGGTACATCGGGGAAAAAGCGTTTTCAGCAAACAGACGTGAAAAGAACTTGCACGTCGAACAAGACGGCCGGTACTGTCAACAAAGGCATTGCATAATTGTGCAAACATTGACCCCTCCTTCCTCATCCATAACTCAGTTTGCAGTCATTGAGTCGAAACTGTTGAACCAAGTGAGTGTCGATGTGGTGCTAGCCAAGTTGACAGCCTGACGAGTTCATCTGAATTTCATTAGCGATTACAGCTCGAAAATGTAAGTTAACAATTAAATTCTAATCACCACGCATTAAGCGATGTCGTAGAAAGCATTCCGGCAAGTATTTTGGACGAATGGATAAAAGAGAACGTTGTTACTTCCTTCAACGTTGCGACAATTAGTAATGGATTTATCGATCAATTTTTACTGCACTGAATTTCAATATTAATCCTAGAGATTAATTATGAACCTATATTTGCCTTCGTATTGCGAGATAGTTTTCGAAGTTTCACGTTTCGTTCAAACATAAATGAGGCAAAGGTTCAACAAACATCCCTCGACTTGGGACACTGATGTTGTCGATTATCGTACACCGCAATTCAATAATTCCTTACGTGTCCACCTCAAGGAGACTGGACATTTTGTCAAGCTCATGCAGTTACAAAACAAGATAAATGTTTCGACAGTTCACATTCCTCAGTTGGAATTAGAAAAACGCTGTCGTTTCCTCCACAATGGTGTCTTATTGTTAGGCACCGAAAGCGGATTGGGTTCAGTCAACTATTGATGTAGTGAACTCTATAAAACATATTGTTTGAAATAGGAAAAGCTAGGGCATTTCATTCAGACCATTAATCAACAAATTGAGAGAAATCAACAGGTGCGAAGTTCATTAACTTTTTTGAGATTGCGTATAGGTTCATTTTTACGGTTTCAGCAGATTCTTCATCGCTGTCTGTTGTAGTTTGTTTGTTGTTGATGTGCCTTTTTTTTCTTTTGAGGGAAGTGTCTTGAAAAAATTAATAAAATCCCCCTTTTTAAATGTGCGCATCTTCTATTTCTATGACCTCACAAATGTGAACTGGAAAGATGAGTAATATTTTCATTTCCTTGAAGGGTCGTTTGATGGAAATGTGGAGTCATATTTACTACCCTCTACCTTAGGCCTTGAGTCATTTTTACTGTGTAACAAATAAACATACACCGGGTTCCAGAAAACTGGAAGATTTGAATTTGGAGACGTCATAAGAGAAGCAATAACATTTTTCCAACCGTCTAATGACCAAAACAAGACGAAATGAGTTTTTCTGGACGGGGGATCGTAGGGTTCATTACTATCTGATGTAAAGAAAGAGAGAGGAGAAAGAGGGGGTAGAAAAATTCTTTGAGAACCCGAGGCGACTCATATTGTAGATTTTCCTCAGTAGGTACATGAAACATGTACTTCTACAAACAACCAAGCAATAAAAAGTGAACTATCCAAGTTATGACCTTAACATTTATCTATTTATCACATCAATGAATTTGTGCTTATGAATTACACTTGGCGCAATACAAATTATCAACAAAAATATTGTAGATTTTAGGCAACAATAAAAATTATGTACCGCAGCTTGGCGTTGTTGTGTACATTTTGAATAAGTTGCAGATCGAAATTAAGAGGATTAGAAGATGAATTGAAATGATGAAAATGTGCATCTCGAAAAATGGGTTTTCAGAGATTTTCGGCGATCTAGGCGTGTGGGGTATCATTTTCCACTAAATGTTGGACGCTGAATCCAAAGAGATGGGTCCTGGAACGATTGGCACCCATAGAAAAAGGTTATGGGCCAAAATGGGTATCTACCTACTCATATTGAATGTGTTTTCAAGATTTTTTGTAACTAGGCGTGTGGGGTATCATTTTCCACTAAATTGTGGACGCTGAATCTAATGAGACAGGTCCCGAAACAATTGGACGTTATGGAATCGATTGAAATGAGTCTCCATGCACCTGGTCCGAAAAATATCCAACCCCTGTGATTTTAAATTTATTTCGACGTATTCAGAGTTACGATCGTATGTAACATAACCTCCTTGCAATACTTAGAGACCCCCCCCCTCCCAAGGAAGGCCTACGTACACCCTTGCGTATGCTACAAAAGTAAAGAGACTAGATTAATATCCATTCGCACGATGGAGCATTTGTACTTTTGGGACTTTTAAAATTAATATTCACGTTCTATACTCGCATAAAACAGTTTCTCGCCTGAATGATTCAACATTTACCCTCCTTTTACTCACAGATCACGCTCGGACAGTGACAGGCTCGTGGGTGCCATTTCGTGCTATCAAAGCGTCATAACATTGCTTAGCCCTTGAATCGGAATCGTCTGAAATGTGTTGTTAGAAGGTTGCTCGTTTCTTTTCGATGTTGACGCCACCTAATTGTCGTCGTGAGTCCAATCCTGACACCTTGGGGTAGTCACGAGGAAGTCGATGGACGAATTAACTGGAGACTATTTGGAGATTGCATCCAGATGTTCTTATAAAACGCTCCTAATTTGTCTAGAACGATTCATTTCATGTATTCCCTGGGCGGCGTTTGTTCTATTTGAAGTTTTTGAAATATTTGAAATGGAAAAAAGTGTGAGCAGCTTCTTTTGCATCACAAATTAGAATTATTGATGACAGCTCGGTTATCAAAAGTTCAAGGTTTTGAACCTCGTAGTCGTTGCTCCAATTTAACTTCAAAATGATAAGTGAAGAAATTGGACAACATTCAACTTGTGGAAATTTTATATTTAAACAATATTGTTGGCTATTAACTCGGTTGGAGGAGTTCAGGCATACTTGAAGACGATTTTCGCTACTCGCAGGTACGAATACAAGCATCCCGGAGTGTTTCGTATGCTTAGTTTACACGTTCGCCGCGGCCTACAGAACCGAAAGCTTTGGTATTCAGCATGTCATTCAGCGCACCCCTCGCTCATTCTCATTAGTATCACTTACGCAACTCAACCTCCCCGTCCGGTTGACCAACGTGAACCGTACCTCTGCGTTACCAAATTCTCATGTACCTGTCATCAGCGGTCCTGAAGTATTGTGCCAGCTAAGAACTCAAAATGGCCCTTAGTGACATTTATATTCTTGTTGGAACGTGTAAATGGATTGAAAGATGACTTGCTCAGATTGCTGAAGAATGGATTATGAGTGAATTCCTCAAAACGCAAGTGATCACCTCCACAAATCACAGGGGTTTGATATTCCTCGGATTAGGAGAAAATGGAGGGAAAACAGTGAGTGTTGAGTGTCCTGAACTCATTCCAATCGATTCAGCGGACAACACTTAGTGGAAAATTATGCCCTACACGCGTAGGTACTAGAAATCTTGGAAAACTCGCTATTGGAATAGGTAGATAGGTACCCATTTTTACTTATAACCTCTTCCGGTGGGCTCTAATCGTTCTGAGACCTGTCCAATTGGATTCAGCGTCCAAAATTTAGTGGAAAATGATACCCTTACACGCCTAGATTGCTAAAAATCTCGGAAATCCATTTTTCGAAAAACATATTTTGACCCTTTCCCTCCCAAATTTGTTTCGATTTTGATCTAGACACCTTGAAACGCGCGGAAAACAATTTTGGGCCGAATCGGAGAGATTAACTTTCTGCATGAAAACATGGACTGATTATTCAAGGAATAACAAACCATTAACATTTTCAGGAAAAAAGAGTGTAGAAACTTAATTTTTCAGAAATACAATCATGGCGTGATCAGCCCAAAGAGACAATGACCTGTCGTAGAGCCAGAAGCTCTCCAAATACAAATAATTAGACAAATTAACAGAAAACACAAAACAGAAATTAATGAATCATATCTACGTCTAAGAAAACGTACGAAATAATGTTGATACTCTCAGGTTTGCCTTCATCCACGCTTTTAGCAAAATAGTGCCAGTGTTGTGATGAGGTAGGCGGAATGCGGGCTCTGAGAACAGACGCGTTAATGAGTAAACATCATTTGGAGCTTGAAAAAATAGAAATCCTAAGATGCTGAGATGAAACTACTCGGAAACTCGGCAGGCCACGACGCAATGGGTAAATTCTGAAAAGTTACACACCTACCGAGAAACCGTAATTGTGTGAATCGAGGTGACGAATGAAGGCGGTCGATAAGTATCAAGTCTATATACTTAAGTATAGACTTTAGGAGATGAGTCGATATATTCATACGAGCCCTATAATATCGCATATTAAATATCTAACCTGAACGAATTGACTTAACTTTTTTACTTTTTTGAATACTTTGCTTCTTGAAGCTGTACAGCCGATTTGCTTCATGCATCAAGGAAGTCAGCCTTTCTCATACTAGTGAATGAATACTTTCCACTCATCGAATATCCAGGCAACACATAGCAACAAAACCATATCAGCAAAAAAGTCATAAGCAACGATTTTATCGAGGGGAGTTTTTGTGCGTATCTAGTCAAGTAGTCAATCGGGTAGGTATATATGTACTGAAAATTTGTCGAAGGTGAATTTCTGAACTTGCAAACAAGAATAATTGGCACATTGAAACTGTTCAAACTTTGCAACCATTCTCTCATGAATGATTTTTATACGGAAGAACGACCGTAGTAGCAAGTCTGCCGTTTGCACCGCTTTTGGTATGTAATAGAAAATATTATAAAAATTTGAAATTTTGGTCAGGAACCTCTTTTTGGTTATAGTTTGTCCTTAAAACTATGATAGATAGATACTGTATTTAGTGTTAAGCAAACACATTACAGGTGAGTAGCGTCAAACAATAATCTTGCATTACAGAAAATGACAAACAAACAAAAACATAGTCTGGGTTTTTTTTGTTTTCTTGTCTTTTTTTACATGCATGCATCTACCATTTAGAAATTAATAAAATCATTGGCCAACATAATCACACAGTAAACATAATCACAAATTACAACCAAGAACTTTAAATATTCTCAATATGGGGGTTTATTTCAAGCAAAATAACAAGTTTTCTACATAATTTTCTTAAACACCAAGAATCAATTTGTACTTTTAGATGTGTCATGGTTGGCTTTAATCTTTTGATTGTGGTCCAAAACTCATTCCCTTTTCTGGAATTAGAGAGAGCTGTACTGATGTCTTTAAAAAACGATTGTTTTGCCGAAGCCAGTGTTTGTTTGTAGACTCTCTTCTCATTTAGATAATCATTTAAGTACTCTTATTCAAAGTTCCACCTTCTGCAAGTTTTGAATGCCATTTTCAATTTTTGTTTTGCCGAGTTACACGCATCATCAAACCATACTTGGTTTTTGTAGGGAGGTGAATGGATTGGTATTCGGAAGTGTTTAACCATGCCGATCTTTTTTGCTCTTTTTGGTTATAGTTTGTCCTTAAAACTATTCAGCCTGAACTGACCGAATTTGGGAGGGTTTTGAAACTATATTTTTGGGAATTTTTTGGAACTAGGCTTGCGAGGTATCATTTTCTACTTAATTTCGTACCTACGATAAATCTGATATGGCCCACTGGAGGCGGGTATAGGTCAAAATGAGTACCTACTTACCTATTGGAACGAGTCCTGGACACTTCACACTTATTGCTTTTCCGATACGCGTACTCTAAAATTAATAAACCATTGTGGAAGCACCTTTTTCTCCTCTAACCGTTCAGCAAAAGAAGCTGAACTGAGCTCTCTCGCTTAACTATTCAATTCCATGATTCCTTTCGTTGCTATTTATCCGCTCAACCGCTCTATAAACTACGAGATTGAACTGCCTGAACTTGTAGACCGCTTAAGAACTATTAGGAGCTATACTAATTTTGTGTCCCCATAACATAGTACCTGGCGAGTCTGAACCCGCACAAGTCGCCTCATGATGGCATGAGTTATAACGAGATGTACTGAATGGGAAAAAAGAAATTGATTCTCGATATCGTTTGTGTGTTTATACAATACAGTTTTCACATGCTCCCTCGCCATTCAATTTTCCCTCTCAGTTTTTCAGGATGGAGTTGGGGATACCGGAATTCTACCGGGGCCGTTCTATCTTCATAACAGGCGGTTCAGGTTTCATGGGGAAAGTCCTTATCGAAAAGATACTTCGCTCGTGCCCAGACGTGGACCACATTTATGTCCTCATCCGTCCAAAAAAAGGACAGCAGGTGGCTGGCAGGTTCGCCGATCTTCTGGATACTAAGGTGAGTAATCTTATTCGCCCCTCCCACATGGCGATGTATAAAATATAATGACCCTTTGACGGATTAAAAGGAGAATATTATATGACGTAATGTGTACGAATGTCAAGATACTGTTCAAAATAAGAGGTAACAACTGAACATGTTCCTTTCCCAGATATTCGACTGGTTGAAGAACAATCGGAAGCACCAATTGAGCAAAGTCGTTCCTCTGGCAGGGGACATCACTAAACCCGAACTGGGATTGAGCTTGGATGATCAGGCCACACTTATCAAGAATGTGTCCGTCGTTTTCCACGCAGCGGCAACAGTCAAATTCGACGAAACCCTCAAACTATCTGTGGCCCTCAATCTGTCTGGTACCAAGTCCTTGTTAGAGCTCTGCGAGAAGATTGAGCAACTTGAGGTAGATTTTTTATATTTTTTATTTTTATTTTTAATATGGACAAATTCGGTTGCATTACATTAGATGTCCATCCCAAAAAACTGCATGGAAGATGGGGTTTTAAGGTACCAGTTGTGCACTAAGTATATGTTGAACTGTATTACCTTATTGGGGTAATAATAATGTACATAAATTTACAACCTATAACTCCTGCCCAGAACATTTCCTTTGTTTTTAATCTGTTGAGGTACTTTTCATTCCACTAAATGCAGTAGTATTCCAACTGTTATGTCCAAGACGCTGAGACCATCTCCATACTATGTTCGACACTTTTTCCTCAAAATGTCCTAAATGTGGAACACTTTGAATCCTTTTCAAAAACACTCAGTGTTTGTGTGTCAATTTTCACCCACCATAAACATCACCTGCTCTACCAAGTTAGGGCCCAAACCGAGACTGGCACATTACTGGGCTCCAAAATTCTGCCTGCTAGCCAGTCATGAGTGCGTGCAGTTTTCCTGCAAGTTCATAGGTACCTTGCAGGTTCATTTCCATCCACAATAAGCTACCTGAAAGGATATAGGCTTGGGGAAGTTCACAATGCGCATCCTGCAGAGGTACTCGTAGAATAACCCTATGGCCTCAGAAGAATTGCGTCATGTGGTAATGACCGTTCAGGCCTTTTTTGGTGGTAAACAATTTTCTGAAAATTTGAAATTTTGGTCAGAGACCCGTTTAGTTTGTCTGGAAACTTTTCAGCCTGATCGGACCAAATTAGAAGAGAGGGGTAGGGGTCAAAACGAGATTTTCGGCGATCTAGGCGTTTGGGGTATTATTTTCCACTAAATGTTGGACGCTTAATCGATTGGAATAAGTCCAAGGCTCTCTACAGTCACTATTTCCCTCGTATTTCTCCATGCTTCTGGTCCGAGGAATAACCAACCCCTGTGAAAGAATAGCTGCATTTTTCTTCAATGCCTTGGCTGCTGCTTTCTTTATGTGTCCTCCGAATGTGATTTTGGTGTCTAGCACTATTCCCAAGTACCACTTCAACCCTATCCATGCCGCCCGACAACTGCCTAAATTCTTGACCTTTTTGATTTGCTTTTAGTCTGTGGTTCACGTTTCGACCGCCTACTGTAATTGCAATTTGACCGAGGACATCGAAGAAAAATTGTACCCGTCCCCGGCAAATCCAGAGGGTATCATTCAGATGGTCGACCTTTTGGATGAGAAAATTCTCAACAGCATCACGCCCTTGTAAGTACACTTTTAAAACATTCGAATCAGCTTTATCATACCCATCTGATCGTCGACATTTTCTCTCACGCATTCTTCTTAGGGAGAAAATGCCAATCCTGAAATACCCATCAATGCGTCGACTGGAGTCTTTGGGTATAATGTGATAAACGAATTCTGAATTTCACAGTTCGACTCCTTTTGGCCTAGTTATCCCTACAAAGAGACAACGATTTTGAGTACGGCACTTGAAAGGGTGTTTCGCGGATTAACATTTGACGAAAATCCAGTGTTTAAATAGTATTTGCCTACTTCGGTTAGGGAAATTTCCTATTGAGGCCTCTGAATATCGGTACCCCATATTCCATTACCAGGCACTTACAACCGCAACAACGAATGTACTCTTCTGGATGTACGTACGCAATGAATAGAAGATATTGAAGATTCAAATCCACACCGCTTGATATTGCTTTCTAATAGGGCCAGCGCTCTACGTGGTTGGCCTCATTTGTCTTCGTTTGGCCTCTCACTGGCGAATTGAGTGCTGTTTAGAATAATAAATTATATTGTCGTTAACAAAGCCCCTAGTACGGCAGTTTTTGTCGGAAATAATCATATTTTAGGAAGGAATCATCTTATTGAATAATATAGATTTTTTGATTTAAAAAAATTTTCTTTTTTTAAATTTGCCATTTATATTTATTTGTAATACATGGTTGATTTATTATCACCGTCATTCTATTTCTAACTCAATAAGTCCCTCTTGTTCCCAACTCTTCGGGGATTAGCCAAGATAGTTATTTGTCTATTTCCAAATTTTCACTATAACCACATCACAGCTAGTTTCCTCCTTGGGTATTTTGAACAATATTACAACATAATTCTTTGATTCAGGTTATTGAAAGACCGCCCGAATACTTATACGTTTACAAAAGCACTGGCTGAGCATGTTGTTTATGAGAAGAGTGGAAGGCTGCCAATTGCCATCTTCAGGCCTTCTATCGGTGAGTGATGTGGTGATAAGTTTGTATACTACGCATTTTAAGAAACTATTATCACTTATTAAATATTCCCTTGATTATGAAACTGGTATGTACCATTCGCGTGCACCCACTGAGATTGAGCACCTCCGAAATATCTTGGCCGTAGTATGAGTAATCGACACGTGTCCTCATCATTCTCCTGGCCACCTGAAAGTCAGGGTTACCGATGTCAAACGAAAACCTGTTAAATTAATGGCGACTCAACGTAATTGCGACACGAAAAACTGTGAACAAAAGCAAATACCTCAACCGAAATCCGTGGTGTCATCGTATTTTTACAAACATTACCAAAGGCCACCTCATTTTTGTTCGTGGAAGGGAGTTCTTTTTCTATTGAGCTTGAGAGGGATTCCGTAACAGCAGGGCCGTAGCTGTATCTATTAGGTATTGATATTCGATTTCAGATGGAGCACGTAATTGGTCTTGTGAATAACCAAGAAATAATCCCATTAAAAATCCAAAATTAGCTTTTTGTCACTTCGATTTATTACAAGATTTTTTCTCGGAATCGCGCGTTGTCTTTACATGACTTATAATGTTTTAATTATTTTTCAAATTTAAATTTCACCGAGAAGGGGTGTTGGGCATAATGTCGCTGATGTGGACTTTGGATTCGGGTTGCTCTTTATTTAAATATATAATAAATATATGTTTCTCTACAACAACATAGTTGTCAAGGTAAAACTGAAAAACGGCCAAAGTTCGAAATATTCGGTAATTGCCTAAAATGTTTAAAACCGATGGGAAAAGTTTTGATGCTGATCTAAGGAAGTTGTAATCATTGAGGTTTGAAATGGTTTTCCCCTGTTAATTATTGTCGGGTTTGTGTAATATTATGCTAGATAGCTCTATGAAATCATGTTACACGAAGACGTTTTACTTAAGACTGTACAATAATTCTGAAATAAACTTTGTTGCTGTTCAATATTCTACTAAATTTCCCGTCGATTTTACTTTATTTTTTATACAATTTGATCTTAATAATATTTAGCAAAATACACAATAGTATGATCCCGGAAGAACATGAAGAACTATTTCTGGTGTTAGCTATCACGGGTCACCAATGGAACACCACAGAACGCATAAATGTTGCCACACTCACAATATCCAGAACCATCATCGATTCGACAATCGTAAATCCTATTATTCTCATTATTAATCATTAATTTCAGTGACTGGAGCGATTAAGGAGCCGCTCCCTGGTTGGATTGACAACCTCAATGGGCCAACAGGAATGCTTGCTGGCGTCGGTAAAGGGCGTCCTGCGATCATTGGTGTGCCATAGAGATTCGATAGCGGATTTCATCCCAGTGGACGCCGCTATTAACTGTATGATTGCCATTGCTTGGTACACAGCCGTCAACAGGTAAGTTACCGGTCGCCAAAACGGCTTAACGTGAAGTGTGGTTGGTCCTGAGATCATAATCTTCATGGGATTGGACCTGGAGAAGCGGGACAGCGATCATCTCCCTTTCAGCAGCATACTTACACTAACACACATCATTCGTCGATGAAGTAATGGTGATACAAATCGGATTTTGCAGACCAAATAGCATCAGGATTTACAACTGCACCACTGGAACTTCAAACCCCCTCTACTGGCGAGACATGGAGGAAAAAGGCCTCGAGTATATCCTCAAATATCCATGCAAGGAAATGCTATGGTAATGATCGTTGTATTTTTGCATTCTGTGAATTTTCCTATTTGTCTAATTGAAATTCCCGACATCACTTCAAATATCTTCTAATCTCTAAATCTAATTCTAAATATTTGTCGCTAGGTACCCTGGAGGAAGCTTCAAGACCAGCCCTCTCGCCAACGAAATCCACACTTTTGTGGTACAAACACTACCCGCTTATTTGCACGACGGATTAGCGAAACTCACTGGGAAGAAACCCATGTGAGTCACACTTAGCAAATAGGAAGCCCGTTAGTTTGCACCTTGTCCAAACTACTATTAAGAGTCAAACTCTTTCCTATTTCCAGAATGGTCCGGCTTCAAGAGAAGTTGAGAAAAGCTATCGGAACCATAACGTTTTTTACGACGAAAGAGTTTCGCTTTCGCAACGACCATGTTTTGGACCTCTTCACAAAGTTGAGCCAGCAGGATAGAGAAAACTTCAACTTTGACATCAACAGCATCGACTGGCGGGATTACATCGAAACTTATGTCTTGGGAACGAGGAAATACATTTTCAAAGAGGAACTCACCAGTTTGGCTGAGAGCCGATCCAACCTCCGGAAGTAAGTTCAACTTTTGGGTGGATGAGCTGCGTTGGAATTTTAAATCAACCATAAATAATTTCGAACGAAAAAAGCGACTAAAAGGACGTCCAATAAGTCTTTTGTACTGAAATAAACACTATGGTGGTTTTTGTAAATCGTGTGACAGAAAATTGAGCTGAGAAGGAAATATACTGATTCAGCGCCCCCGAAAATCCAATGGGGGTGACTTTCATCAGGCTAACAATAAACAACTTAATTCCTCTATCACCAACTTCGAACCAAAGACCCGGGTATGTGGAGGTTTTTACCCACTAAAAACCTCACCTCCTTTTCCCACGTTGGGGCCCAGCCCGGAACTGTTTGGCACATTACTTCAGGCTGGGTTCCGATTTCTGCCTGCTAGCTGGTCCGTTTGCCTGCAGTTCCCGTTGCCGGGCCATTTCCTCAACGAGCTTGCCTTCCAGGGTGTTTTGGGTGTACCCTGCCACGGCAATCCACTTTGACTTGCTCTCGAGCATCCTGGTCATCATATCCTCGGGGGTGGGAGGGCTGGTCATTTCTAGCTCCCTTGCAATCTGCTATCGCTCTCTCTCCCATCTCTCGCATTCGAAGAACGTGTGTTGAGCGCTGTCCATGGTGCAATGTAGGCATCCTGGAGATTCCACGATACGCATCCTATGGAGATACTGATAGAACATCCCGTGACCCGAGAGGAACTGCGTTATATGATAGTTAACTTCACCGTGGACGTATATTGGGCACCAGTCGAGCCGTCCATCTTCCTCTTGTTTCTGTCTCCCAAATTTCCTGCCAGGAGTTGAGAGTGTGTCCACGCTCTTGTTTGGCTAATTGAGGCCAGGGCTTTTCTTCCCGTCGCTCGTACATCCTTTTCCCCTCCCTTGCAAGCAGATGTATTGGTATCACTCCTGCCAGGAGGGGCACAGCTGGTTCTGATACTGTCTGTACTGATGCTGTCTGTATAGGCGCTCACAATGCGAAGCGCCCCTCCTCTTTGCACTGTGAGCATCAGTTTTTGGAGGCATTTGACATTCGGAGCGTCCGCCCATACTTCTGCTCCATATAGCAGGATGGAGTGTACAACTGACATTAATAGTTGTCTCTTACACGGTCTAGGTCCTTGAATGTTTGACATTAGTCGACTCAGGGCTGCTGTTGTCTTTGCTGCCAAATATTGAAACATTGCTTTGGTTAAGGCACAACTGAGTCATTCGCAGAATCCATCAAATCAGTTCGAACCTGCTGGCGAACTTTATGAGCGTTTGCAGGGCGTTCCTACCTTCCTATTGAGTCAGGGCCGGGTCCGATTTGAGGAGTTAATTGATCAAAAATACCAACAGCTTACACTCAAATTTGCCTTTATTGTTATTAACACCTTAACCAAATTCTACTTGAACCACATTACCATTGTAATTTCCAGGATGTACCTGATCCACAAAGCCACTCAGTTCCTGATGTTTGCCTTTCTCTTCTGCGGCGTCCTCATGAAGTCCGGTACCGCCAGGATCACCTTCTACCAAATGCTGTCCCTCCTGCTTAGAACCTTTTCAACCGTGACCAGGTTCTTCATACCAATCGATAGCAGTTAGAGAACAAGAGATACCCTCTCCATCTTCCCGCACAATCGAATTTCGTGATCTCGACCGTGCGACTGGGTGGATTTTTGCTCAAAATTCAAGTAGTTATACTCACAGAGACGGCTTTGGCAATATTGTACATAAAGAATTAATAAATAAATCAATTAAATACTATAATTATCATCGTGTGATGTTTTTTAAGCTATTTATTTGCTAGTTTTAATTATAGTTTCTAGTTTTTATCCAAGTAAATCAACGAATCCTTTTTGCCAATTCCGTTTCGAGTTTCATCACTTCACTAAATGAGGATGGCGTCAATTTTTTCAAAGGAATAAAATCACAAGTTTTTCAGCAGCAACCAAAACATGACATTGTGTTAACTACTTAAAAGCTACGAGGAGTAAATAACTTTCATTGAATTGAATGATTTTATCAATCAACTTGCGGGGATAAACTTACCCATGTAATTTTTTAATGTTATATACAACCGTTCTCACTCAAAATTGATTTATTCTACAAATATTTTATATTATGTGATGTGCGCATTGTTTTATTGGAAAATATATTCTGTACAACGTTCTTTATTTCATTCGAATTTTCAGGGCGGGAAAATCATGGTGATTCAGTTCTAATAGATCACACATACGAAATTGAGGCGGTAGATGGAAAAATGCACATGGCAGACGGGCTTAAATAGTTTCTTTTGGGAGTTACTCGGGCGTTAGTGGTAGACAGATATTCAATATTCTTCGCGATTTTATGGGAAAAACCTATCAACGTGGGAAGAAGTGGAAAAAAATATGGAGCTAAATAAGTATGTCAGTCTGAAGGGGCTTTTCTAGATGAAAATATGGAGGTATTTGCGCACAGTATTATATTATATTCTGTGGAATGTATTACATTTTCAATGATGAGCAAACACGACAATCATATCAACCTTCAATATTGTGCATTAAAATATTTCGTTATTCCAAGGAGAAAACTGTAAATTATTCCACAATGGTTTATTGTTCCTTAGAGCGAGATAATGGAGAATGGGCGGCATCTCGGTTTTTCCGAGTTTTATTTGAAAATTTATATTGATTGTAGTACTAAGAAATATCAAACCCAAGCAGACAACGAGGCACGGAATCAAAATACACTTCGTAAAAATGGTTACAGAGACACGAGTTGTTTATTAAAACATTCAAAAAGTACTATAATAATGTTAAAGTGATAAAAGCTATAAAAAATCTTAGAAAAATGACAAGCGGAACACAATATTGACGGGAACTACTTTCTTTCGTCTAATAAATATCAAAATATTATCAAAATACTTCATTAGAATTTTTTGGCGAAATACTTAACTCTTCCTATGTACAAAATACCGATCCTTGAATTCTCGAAATTATTAGTACATACTAATCCATTTCGACATCCTGATAACAGAAGCCCAGCAAACCCTTACACTGAACAAGTCCGACTTGGGTCGAAAAGAGACCCTCTAACACGAGGCAAAGTAAAATAACAACATAGTTTCAGGCGGAACAAAATAATAATGTACAAAACGATCAAAATATAAATCTGAGTAAAATGCAAATGTACAATTAGGGGGGGGAATGCATGGGATAAACGGATCACTGAGTTGGAGGCATGAAATTGTAATTGATTTTCGTTGAGCTGATGTTAAGTTATTCACTCCAGGAGCGCTTTGATTTCGGGTTTGTCGGCGGCTTCTAAGTAACTCGTGCCATCTGGTGCGGTTCCAGACTTTTCTGCTCCCTAAAACAGCAAAGAAAAAGGTACAATTATTGTTCGGATCAAACCAAAACTACAAAGAGCATCCGAAATGTTCTGAGAGACAAATAATTCGCCCATAGTCTACCTTTGGGCCATCATTTTCAACCCAATCACCGTAAGAATCGTAAGGGTAAAAGCAAGAAATTTCAAAACTTGGGACATTAGATTAATTAGGCCTAGATTGAGGTGCGACAGACCAACGACTAATTTTCACGCAAGTCAGGTTACGACCAATACAATTTACATGGAAAAGCCTAGCTGATTACCTCAGCAATGCAATAACTGCTGCATCAGCAGCATAAGAAAAGTGTTATAAGGAGCTCCCTTCATAATATAGTCTCAACATTGCTCCCATCGAGTAACCATTTTCCTTTAGCAGAGAATCTTCCCCGGATCTCAATAAAACATTTGAAAATAACTGTTATTCTATCACCGAAGCTTTCTTAGATAACTCTTGGAATGATATTACCGGTGCAAATGATACGAGGATCGGATCTTTTTATCAAATGTAAGTGCAAGCTTCGCAGTATCAACTCCTCGACGATTACTTCCATTAAAGCTATGGATCACAATAGGATTGCTTAATTGATTGATTGATTCCTCAATGGTTGATTATTCTTTGGATCCAGATTATGGAGAAAAGTAGAGTCTCCCGGACTCATTCCAATCGATTCAGCGTCCCAAATTTAGGGAAAATGAAACCTCACATGCCTAGTTATCAAAAAGTCTCGAAAATCGGGTTTCCAAAAATACATTTTTACCCATACCTTTCCCAAATCTGGTTCGATCGGGCTGAAAATGTTGAAAACGCTGCAAATTTATTCACAGGGGTTGGTTATTCGTCGGGCCAGGAGCATGGAGACTCACTCCTATGGATTCGGCGTCCAGAATTTAATGGAAAATTATACCTCACACACCTAGGTACCAGAAATTTCGAAAATGGGTGGATAGATACCCATTTTGGCCCATTACCTCTTCTGCTGGTCGCTAATCGTTCATTGGATTCAGTGTCCAAAATTTAGTGGAAAATGATACCCAAACGCCAAGATCGCCAAAAATCTCGAAAAACACATATTGACCCCTACACCCCCCCTATCACTCCAAATTTGGGCGGGCTGAAAAGTTTCAAGGACCAACTAGAGCCAGATTATGGTCCCTGATTATCCTAACTGAGGCTTGATAGCATTGTTCTTAAAGTAGAATCTTTCTGACTTTTAGTATCGTCACTTGGTAATCTTGATGAATGACTAATAATTAGATAAAGGTAATTCAACATTTCCACAATGTACCAACACGCTCTTGTTTTCAAAGAGGTTTTTCATTTTATCATTTCCCCTAGAGTTTACGTCGTTTTAGGAGGCATTTTACAAAATTCATTCACTTGAATACAATATGGGGCAATGTATATGAACCCGTTCTTAAAGGCAATAGAAAGAAAACTGCTCAACAAAGAAAAATGGACCATAGTTCATTTGAATCAGTAGGTGAACCCGTTTTTCGTATCAAGTTTCAAAAATTACATCACCAGGATGGCTGCCTTCAGCAGCAATACACTGATGAAGACAACTTTGGAAACGTATCGACGAGGCCCAGTACATCTTTCTGGAGCCACAAACAAACATAATTTTCCCAAGTGGGCAGCTAAGAAGACATGTCCACCAGAGACCTCAGCACTCTCCCAAAGTGACAGTGTGGCGTCGAACTACTTGCAGTGAACTACTTCGATTTCCTCATATTCCTGAGCCTTACATTCATGTTCAAAATATTAATGCACGAGGAACCTGCGTACATATACAATCAGTAGGAATCATTTCGCAAGCGCACTCCCTAAATACTCGAAATAAAACACCTCATTTCTTCTCGGTTTCTTATTCCTCGATAGAGTTTGACTAGTAAAGCAGATACTGCCTTCCAGGCTGCCAGAGCGGTATACCTATCGGTCCATCAGTACGAACATCCTAAAGAAGTGGCCACTACTTCCTTCAATCTGACGGTGTACTAATGGACAAAGCTGCCGTTTGACTACTAAACGTCAAAATTTCAACAACGGTCTAACTTACGCTTTCCAGAAGGGCCCTCACGCAACTAGTGTGACCTTCCCATATCGCTGCGAGGACCGCGCTAATGCCGTGTTTATCCTTTGCCTGGAACAACTGAAAAGATATTTTTAGCACCATATTACTTTTAGTGGCGTGTTCTTATTCAGTCTGGGAAATAGGGCCAAACTAGACAACTTTTTGACAAAAAATAACCTGTCCAGAGCCTTGTTCTCTAATCATATGGATGATTTTTGTCGCAAAATGCCAGTAGACACCTACCAAGTTGGATTTAATATCTTCCTTTGACGAACGACACAAACATTTTAAACCATCAGGTAATATCTTCATAATCTAATATGACATACATTTGCACGCCCCGAATAATCGATATGTCGATTTTTTGTGGTGCGCGAGTCATCATTTAGAGATGGCAAGTAGTCATGGCGAACCCTTTTAGTTCCACAAAGAACTAATTTAAGAACTAGTTCAGCTAGTATATTCAAATATTCATACACTCACTACGTAATTTCCACTAATTTTTAAATTAATGCGTGATTGACTACATTTAGCAGTTTAGCTTCATTGCACTGCATTGTTGCACCTCTGGACCAGATCAAGTTAACAAGTTGAAATAGCTTCCAGTTATTATTTAAACTAAAGATAAGTTTATAAGAAACAAACGGGTCATCAAAACTAGGACTGTTTGATAGGAATTGAGAGAATAACAATCATGATTCCTCACTAACGAAAAATTATTTAAATTTTTTAATATTATTTATGTATTGACAATGCCATGAATCACAGCACGGCACTATTTTCACAACTTCTCAACCAAATGACGAATTATTTTGATTTTGAACGCCTAGTGACTATTTTACTGGTGACAAACGCCAGCTAGTTCAGACATACAAATCAATTAGGACCAAAGGAACTATTGAACTATAAGGAAGGTGAACTATGATATGAACTGTGTGTATGCGCCTGCGTATTACGTATAGCAACGACATTTTGATTTTACCCAGTACCAAGCCAAGCCGAACTGAACTGTAGTTCGCCTGAACAACCAACTGATGTGAACAGTTCACACTCTGGAGCAGTTCATTTGAACTAGTTCGTTCGCGAACTACACATCTCTATCAGTTTGCTTATTGGTTGATATATCGATTGTAACGCAATCATCGATATTTTAGGGGTGCGTGCGCTGGTTTCAAGATTTAATTTTTCATAATAATTAACCCTAGAATGTAATCGTTGTAGAATCGTCCAACCAAAGGCATCGCTTGCAATGAACTCACATTAATATCAGCGCCTTTGGAAACGAGGTATTCTATGACATCTCTCTGCCCGTAGTCTGCTGCGTAGTGGAGAGGAGGTCGGCCATCGATTTCTTGATTGATATCGATATCCTGAAAATGTAGAACTGAATATGACCCTCATTAACAGGAAGAGGTTAATGGTAAATTTCGAAATGTCGAAACTCACTATAACAAAGCAAATAGTGAGAAACTAAAAGTAAAAAAGAAGTAGTTTTGTTGCTTATTCCTTGAATAATCAGTCTATTCAATCACACCAGAAAGTCATCGATTTGTCTGTAAATGTTTCATGCTGTCTGGTTCCAGTTTTTGGTTGTAGGAAAATTTTTTAAAAATCCAAAATTATGGTCAGTTTTCAGCTCTAGTTGACCTCCGATACTTTTCATCCCGATCGAACCAAAATTTGGTACTAATTTTGGACGCTGAATCCATTAAGATAGGTTGCGGATCGATTGGTCACCGTTGAAGGTTAATAGAGGTCGAAATGGGTACATACCTACCCATTTTGAAAGTGGCTTTTTGAAATTCTTTGGTACCAAAGCGTGTGGGGTTATCATTTTCCACTATATTTTGGGTTGATCTAGGAATCTTACCATAATGGTCAAAATTGGCTAAACCCAAGATACAAGATACTAGATATCGATAGTGCGCTCGACAGGGCGTATACATATGCATACTTGCACTTATCAGTGACAACGGTCCCTATTCTTGGGTTTTACCGTCAAAATTTATGTTCAGGGAGCTTATTCGACGTGGAATTTCATGTTCTGAACATCACACACAGCGAGGAGAGAGAATGAGAATGTATATTTTCTGTCTATTGAGAAGGGTCATGTGAAGATTATAACCACAAACAAAGGATATTGTGATGTACCAAGTGTCAGCACCGTCTCACCAATGATTTGTTTGGTAGCATGGGGGTTCGGGATAAAAATTAGTTATTGATTATAGTTGTATTGTCTAATTATTATGATGTTTTCTATCTCTTACTAATGTCATATAGCAATATATCGATTGTAACGCTATATCGATTTTTGGGGGTGCGTGCACTGATGTCAAGATTTACCAAATTTTGGACGCTGAATCGATTGGAATGAGTCCGGGACACTGCACTCGCTGCTTTTTCCCGTAATCTTGCTCCAAGGAATAATTTGCAGAGTTTTCTCTAATCAAGATAGTCGTATGTTGTCACAAAGTTTAAAGAACGAGAGACCAAATGTCCAATCCTTCACCCTTGGCAGTAGGAATTCTGTTCCTGCTTCTGAATCATAACTCTAGTGTGATTCATTATGGTACCAGTTAGTTATATTTATTTTACTGAGACCGATAAAAATAATCTGGTGTGGGTGTGGGTGAAGCTGAGAAAAAGAAACCTTGTTGATTTTGTGAGGGATGTCTCACGATTCCAAGAGTGACTCATCCGATATGAGGATTCATATTTTTTTCTACGGGCTCTAGCGTAGTGAGTTCATGAGTAATATAAAATTTTGAGGTACATACCAACGTATAACCATGGTATAACTTAGAGATATGTTCTGGGCTAGCAGTTTTGAAACGGACGAGTCCAATTTAGGTACAAGTCTAGGTACGAGTTGCACAATAATGTAACCCTGATAGACCCAGTCTATCTAGGAACTAGGAACCAAAAGCAAGCAAAACACTGCTGCACTGCTTTCTTGAAGACGGATAAAAGCAGTGCAATAATGGGGGCAGAACGAGCTCAAACCTTATCCAAACTCCAACACCATAACCCTTCGTTTCTAGTTCGATTTTCTGTTTCTAGTTACGATACAAATTTCAAGTCCTTTACACAATAATCGACACTCAAGGGTAGAAATTGCTGCCACTGTCCTCGTTGGTAAATGGGCTTTGTAGCGAAGATGTAAACAGAGGAATAAATAATGCAACTTATACTGACCTTACTCTCGACAAAAGATTTGACGTAATCCAGATCTCCATTTTTGATGCCCCACACTAATTCGCTCATTTGGAATTATAAATAAATCGAACTGCACGTGACGCACTGAACAAGGTTACTTTAGGAAAACTAAGCTTGTACGGTAATAAATTAAAATTTCCGTGAAAAAGGAAGAACGGGGAAACAGTTGTGTGACAATTTTGATTTTGATCAGTTCGTAGAAACCATAGCTGAGTAACAAGGAAAGCAACAACAGAAAATCGTCTTCACCTTTGAAGTTTCAGGACAAGGATAAGATTACAAGGTGGCTGTCTGGGAATAGCAAGCCAGATGCTCATGAACGAAACAAAAAAATATTTCACCATATTACCTTCCTGTACCTTTCTCACCATTATAAGCTCATTATAGTATGCATAAGTTCTCTTTTTGGCTCTCCAATGCCACGCCAATCTGTTCAAATTATTCTTTTGTTTCAGCAAAAACTGCATTTACCATGCCTAGTGGATGGACAATGGACTATTAGTAGTAATAGTATCAGTAAGTACACCACTGTCCCTAGGGTGCTCAGTGTTGCCTAGGCAATAGGCCCACTGCCACCTTGGTCTACTGGTTTGCATTATGGTTTTGGTGAGCAAACCCCTGACCCAAATTTATGATTTTTAGAAAATTTTCTACTACCAAAAACCTTGCGTAGGCGGACGGACATTAGACTTTTTTGATCTAGACACCTTGAAACGTCCAGAAAACAATTTTAGGCCAAGTCGGAGAGGTTGACCTTCTACATGAAAACATAGGTTGATTATTCAAGGATTAACCAACCAAAACAAAATTTCAAACGTAACCTCCCCAAATTTGGTCCGACCGAGTTAAAAAGTTGACCAGCTATAGCTAGAAAGAGGTCCCTGACCAAAATTGGGATATTTTGCCTCCTCTTAAACTTCTGATAATTCAAAAAATAACCAACCAAAAATGTATGAATTGTCTAAAAAGTTACCAGTTGAAATGATGCTGGTCCTGGACTGTAAAGTAGAAGGAGGAGGTTAGGTAATTTACACAAATTTTCTTTGGCTGCAAACGAGGGTTCATAAGATGGGGTTATGTGATTTTTGTGAAACTCAAACTAGTTGGAAAATCATTAATATCCGTAGTCTCATTTATGATTATTCAGGAGTGCTTTGAAATTACAATACGTGTATGTAGTGAAGAAGTAGGTAATGGTTATGATTGGTCTACATGAGTGTGTAATGTGGGTACATAGACCTATGCACTTTGGTACATAAGTGAGCAAAATGTTGGTAGGGAGAATGAATGTAGATATTATATCGTATTAGGTATTAATCTACATCGACCTGTTGAATTTGAAGTCAGATGGTCAAATATTGTGGAGCAAAGTCCCCAAAGCAATGTTCATGTCAATGCCTAACCTGACTACTTCATAGGTCTGGCCATACTAGTTTTCATTATAAATCTTGATGGCATATGTACCAGTTTATTGACTTTTATCAATATTTACAATTATGATCAGATTGCCTTAACATTTTTAGATCCAAATTGTGGATTCAGCCCTGAATGGCCTCATGAGTTCTGTCATCAATTCAGCAGTACGCTCTGCGCATGCGCAAAGACAATTTGTATTACAGCTTTTGTACTTTTGAACTTGATTTAACTGGATGCTACAGAATAAACAAAAATACAATTTACAAACTCATGCAATTAATTCCCTAATGCTGGAACCAGTTGTTACAGTTTTCTGGAGGGTAAATGTGGCATTTTCAAAGTCATGAGGAAGCTGATCTTGGTAAGGCATTTTTCTTCAGGACGGTACATTTTCCTTTCAGAGAGCATATAGGGGAGAGGAAGTTGTAAAGACATTTGTAAAGATTTTAGTTTCTGTACATACACATCGCGGCCTTATAGTTTAAGGTTAACTCGCCTAGATAATAAATGTTATAACAGATTATATATATTCGTAATATCTTACAGAGAATTCATGTAATATAAAATATTAAACATTAGTTAAATATCTCTTGGGACGCCATAATTAATAATATGACCTGAAAATGCAAAGAAAACCAAATTTCCAAACATGGCGACGGAATGAGGAGCATCCCTAATTAGATTGTGATAAACAGTTTTTTACTTATATTTTAGATCCCCTATTTACTTATATTTTTATTCTACCAGATTGGATCAGAGCTGGAAAACTAAGAGCGCTTCGATTTCATCAACCGACGGAAATTATTGAAAAACGCTGCTGAAATAACGCGAATAACTTTACACACGAATATACTGAAGGCAATTGATGCTAAAATTATGGTTATCACAACGTCCAAATTGTGATATTCTAACCACGTCATGGATCGGCCTGGTGATTTGAGATGCTTTGCCCCTTTGTGTCGAATTACATATTCCGACCAGTGTATTGCTGTGTCCATTGCAGATAGGGGCCGGTCCGAGAATTCAGCAGCAACTCTTTTAGCATTTTCTTTAAACCTGTGACAAACAAATTACTTGGGTGGTAATGATCTTTAAAAAATTCTTCTTCCTATAAGCTGGCTGTAAAATTCAGAATCGAAGAGCTGCCTCAACCCGGACAATATAGATATTATGGTCGTTTTTCTGAACAAAAATATTCAACACTAATGATATTTTTGTACAGCGTAATCATTCAGTAAAATAAATACCAACTCGAAAAACGTTCTACAATACCAACCAACCTTCTCAATGCATGGAATTATGAGTTTATTAACTGCAACATGGAGTAAATTTATAGTCTTTTGATGATATCAAACCAGATGAACTTGTCTCATTTCAATTTCCATCAATTTTTTGTTTTTTGATCAATTTTTCATTTTTTTAGGGGGAAAATATTAGTATTTACTCAATTATTGAATACGGTTTTGATCTTTTCGCTACACTAGTTCAGCTAAGTATTTAAGAACTTTCAGAACGAAACCCCCTCGCATTGATCGCCAGATTTTCTTCAAATTCTAGGGGATTATGTGGGTTGGGCTTTGTTAAATACATATCATGAAGTATTACTTCCATTGTGGCTAAATTTACGTTTCTGACCATGCGTTAAAATGATTTTCTCTCAAGAAACTCCAACTCAGATAATGAAACTTCAGTTTTATTGGCACGTTTGGGCAAAATAAAATTCCTTCACAATTCAAGTTGAACATGGACTTCAGCGCAGAGCGGATAAGGGTTCATGCAATATTTAAATTTTCTATCAAATTTTCCACTATCCTTCGCCTGATTGGAGGATGATCTATCTCCACTTCATGGAATTTTTCCTTTATTGGGGCGATTTTACTAAACAACGGCATGTAAGTGTCCACATGAGCCTATCTGGTGGGTTATCTTACATTTAGAAATTTTTCTACTGCCAAAATCGGCGAGGACGGCGGACGGACATTTGCTTATTTTAATCTAGACACCTTGAAACGGCCAGAAATAAATTTTTTGGGCCGAAACGGAGAGACTGACATTCTGCATGAGAACATACGTAGGTTGATTATTCAAGCAAACCAAAACCAAAATGTCCAAATTTGCCGTTTTTGATGGTAGAAAATTGTACTAAGATTTAAAAATGTTGGCTCCAGTTGGTCCTCAAAACTTTTTAGCCTGTTCGGCCAAAAATTGGAGAAAGTATGCGTGAAAATGTGTTTTTTTAAACTCGACTTTCCGGATTTTGGAAACTTTCAAGTGCCCCTTCTGTACTTCGCTATCCAAATAAGCCAGCTGCTTCTCTTCCAATTCCTGCCAAAATCAGCTTTTCCTCCTCCTCTTCCATGATCTTCCAAGCCATCAACAGAGCCCTCTTCCTTGACATTCTGCCTGCTAGTTCAGCCATGCAGGAAAACTCACAACACGACAATACGTCGAAAAGTAGGTATTTACGTTTTCTTGCCGAGAATCGAAGTGATTGCCTCTTTCAACGATTCCTCACATATGTCGGCGTAGTTCACAGTAATTCCCATTCCTTTTTTCTCCAAGGCGGCGGCATTCAGATGTTGGTCACCAAATATTGGGATACATAAGACAGGAAGCGCCTCTGTGATGGCCTCGTGCGTACCAAGCAGGCCGCAATGACCGATGTACAAAACCACGTTAGGATGAGCTGAAGAAAACAGTCATTTTGAAGGTATTAAGCCATAGATTAACAGAAAAAGGGTTCTATCTTATCCAAATTCACAAGCTTCACATTAACACCAAAAGTGGGTGATCATTTAATAGGTACACCCCTTGTTGTTCACCCCAAGTTACACTTTTTATAGTATTTATAGCAGAGTCCGAACGAAAAAGCCCTTTAAAAATGCTTAGAAAAATATATAATCCTGGTCAATTCTATCTGGATTTAGTTGGCCTTCAAAACATTTCAAAAAACTATGCTAATGGCAGGAAAAAACGAATAGTAAACTTTTTCAAAATAGTTATCATTTCACTCATTATTTTAAATTGACTTATTATTCTAGGTAGGTACCTACTCATAAAATAAGCCTCTTTCCTCCCCCCACTCCATTGTGCCTCTCGCCCGTCCGATGTCTTCAGTCATTGAGAAATTATCAGGTTGGAATTCGCGCCGGGGCAATTATGAATTGGGAAAGATTTGGAAAATGACCGTATTTATTGGAATTTGAAAGCTCGAAGAGAATGGCCGGCACTTTCGTCGTAATTGATGAAGAAGTCAATAATCAGGTTTACTAATCTCGTTCTTTATCAGGGAAACCTTTGAGAAAAGATTACTACAAACTTTGCATATATTAATTAATAGTGAAAAAGAACATCCCTTGATACTCTTAAAGATGTTAAAAACATACTGTCAAAAGATACTCGTACCGACATGAGCGAGATCTACCTAGAATAATAAATCATTGTATGATAATAAGAAATTTTGTTTCATTCCTTGTGTTGTTTATTCCTTACATGGGCTTCCATTTTCCTTGAGGAGGGTAGGTATCTCTTTCTGAGCTACAACTCTGTACGATAGATTCTAGACTAATTATATATATCACTAGAATAAACAAAATTGAGACGTGAAGACAAAAAAGTAAATATTAGTGGTGACAAAAATAAGGCTGTCATGTGAGGGTTATAAGATCTAAATCCTCGAGTCATCCTCTTACTGCCCATAAATATTCGTTGGGTGTAATAATCCGGAATTAAAGAAACTTACCAAATATATCCCTTTGTGGAAACCAAGAGCTCACAAGGACGTTTCTTGTTTTGTCGAGTAAATCTTCTTCGAATTTCCATAAAACTGTTTCCCTCAATTCAGAAAACACCTTCAGAAAAGCGTTGATTTTCTGTCTGCTCATAGACGAGCCCTTTATAGCTGATCCCATACTGAAGTATATAACACCATTGAGAGAGCGGTCCAAAATGGTTTTCAGATCCTGCGGGTTGACAAATGATGTTACATGATCAGTAAACATGGAGTTTTCTTCTGCGCAAGCGCACTTACGTTCACGTTTTTAAGAACAAAACCTGTTTTGCTAAGTAAAGAATACAGAGTAAAGTTGATTTCTTTGCATCATTGTTCCAAATGGGAGAAATTCTGGCAAATTACAGGATTTGAACCTAAGATTGATTGAATTGAATCAAAGGGGCTAAAAAAAAATAACAACAGTCAGCCACATTCTTCAAAAACCGTCGCTATTTCTAGTTCAAGAACGCTCAAGGATTGCCAAGGACATACGAACGGCCATGAGCCACGTGTCATTGAGGCTATGACTGTAGAGGTCATGAAAATGATAGGTAACTAGGTAGGATAAATACGGTTAAGTAGGAGATGGAATTTAGCATGACCTCTTCTTACAGAGGCGCCAAAAGGTTGCGTTCGGGGTATAAATATGCTGTAATATTCAAATTAAGACTCACCGGAGGCAATGGCTTTGCTGGTTCAACATTCAAACCGCCCACTTCAATAGTCGATGGATTCATTGCTCTTGGTCCGTACAAACTTGAATGAGTGTTGACAAAATAGAGACTCGCAATATTATTAGCTATATCCTCCAGGGGAGGTAAAGGACCCAAATACTTTTCTGCAATCTGTTGTGCAGGCCGGGGCAATCACCATCTGTTGGTAGAGCAACATGCGCGACAATTCGATCGTATTCCACAAACGATCATAAAATCCCATTCCCATCGCTCTAGAAGAAAAAACGTGCGGGACAAGCCCTGGGGAAAGAGGGTCGGCCATTGTTTGGCTATGCCAAGGGTACGGATTTGTTGTATGGAAGAGAATAAGAGGCGACTGTAGAGTTTCCACGAATGGTACTAAAAGGTTAGATTCAAAATATTCCATTATCACCAAATCGTACGAATTCGAAAAACTCATGTTAATAGCTTCTCGATTATTACGAATCATCCAATCAAAACCTTTTAACAATCCGTAGTTCATGTACATGGTTTTCATGTAATGAGGGTTAGCGCACATTTCCAGTGAAAGAAATCCCCTTCGTGGAGTACCAGGCTCCGTTTTTAACAAAACAGTAGAGTAATTTGGGATTGGATAAGGAGGATCGAAAAATCCCAGAACTGTGACGTTATGACCTCGTCTGGCCAAAGCTTCTAAAAGCGGCATGATAACTAGATTGTGGCTCTTACCGTAAAACGGGAGAAACCCCAAAATGTTAACCCCACAACATCCACCCCATAAGGAATTGAATAAGAGCACGACACCGAGCACATTGGGAAGCACCATAGCCAAAGGCGTTTTCAGGAAGTTTTACCCGAAAAATAAGTTATAGTAGGCAATTATGGTGTTCACAACGATCGCGCTCATTTAGATTATGATAAAGACGTTGTCACATTATCGGATAACTAGTCCACAATGATTGTTACAAGGTATATATGGCCTTCGCTGTTCGATGCCTTCGCCTTCGCACGTGTAATATGAACGGTTTTTTCCTATCCGCCTTATAGGCCGTTTCTTAATTCACGGTGACTTGCGATGCGGGAAGAAATCTGATTTCTGCTCTTCAATGACTTCGACATCAACTGTTTGATGAGGTATACAACGGAGTATCATCTAGAAAGCTAAAAGACCAAACTTCAACACAAACAAAAAAAATTCAAAGACCTCGCACTCCGCGCGAGAGACATAGTATAGTCGACAGCCAATTTCTAACTTTCAGAAATTTCATGAATAAGAATGCAACATTTCAACATTATTCATACTATTGTACTATTCGACCGCTCTGTACTTGTTAAAACCATTTTGTTTTCGATTCGATATAATATATCATATATGAATTCACAACGACAGCGACAATGCTATTTTGTTATTGAGAAGTAATATTGCTTTGGCGCATGCGCAGTTTCTACCGTGACGATTTTTTGTTACATTCTACAAACTTTTAGTCTGATTTCGCTAGATTTTGACGCATGCGCAGTTTCCCCCGTGACGATTTTTTGCTACATTTTACTATTTTTGCCTCGCTTATCGTAGTCTATCGACTACAAAAATGCTGCAAGACCCGACTCCAGTTTTAGAGCTAAACGTATCACTGGGGAATGAATTTTCCAACTAAAAGTACAACATTTTAGAAGAAGTATCTTGGCAGTTAATGTCTGGAGCTTGTATAAACAAGAAAAAGAGTTGAAGGCCTTAATACGAGCTTAACTACATTGAATGCCAAAGAAAGACAATATACGTATATATATTTCATAGCTAAATAAGAAAGAAAACCTTAAAAGGACACCAATACACATTTATAAATGGTTAACAAGGAAATCTTGAAATCATCGTAAAAACGATCGAGTAAATACATTTTTGTTTTGCACAGTAGTAATCCCTTCAGGCACCAGGCATTTTGTGAGGTCTCTTCTGCGTCATGTTGATTTTATCTCCCAAACTGAGCGCCATTCCCTGAAACAATAAGTTTTTAAGGATTTAGATTAAGATGTGCACAAATTATCAATATGTTGCTCCTCAGAAAGGGAAAATTGACAGATTTAAATAATTTTGTTCTCAGAAGAGCAAGCAATGCAAGGCTAATACGGGAGTCATATCACGGTATCCTCTTTGATATTATACTCTCATACTAATAAGCAGCAATCCACCCTGAAGGCTCTGTTCTAACGGCTCTGGGGAGGGGTATTCATATTCATAAATCTAAAACTTCAATACGTCAGATACGTGAATGTGAATGCAAAAAGGCCTAAACCGCTTTCTTGAAAGAATTCAAACAAATGCCATCAATTTACGATTTATCAAAATTCATACTCTTTGTAAATTTTATCCTAAGACTATTGGATTGGTATGGTTAATTTATGTACCTAGGAGGATGGTAGAGAGGGCCAAATTGTATAGAACAATTTCAATTAGTAGGCTCGAGGAATCCTCTCAAGCACTTATGGCATAGAAGTTAGGACTTTTTCAGTTTGACAGTTCGTGAGAATCTCCAATTTCCATTTAATGGCAGTTCCCTCCCAGACCTGATATTTACTGTCTCCATATATTATCCAGCCTATATGTTGTACAGGGTGCGGCAGCAAAACTTCCCTTCCTTCAACTCTTGATAAAACACATCGTACGAATCAGAAAATTGTCATTTTTTAATATAATGTAGGTACAAACATAAAGTTTTGTTCAACTTGGTTTTGATGATAAAATCAGGATGATCAAGATGATCAGGTGACGTCCCCTATTTTCTATACACAGGGTGAAATAGTCGCCTAATCTGAATTAGGGGCGACTTGGCCGGCCCGATCCCCCGATTTGGCCCCTTGTGATTTTTCTATGGTTTTTGAAATTTCACTTGATTTTTTGAAGTTTGAAAAACGAAGGACCCTACAAGATTAGAAGAACAACATCCAGGAAAGAATTGCCAACATTATCGCCTGCTATGATGGTATAAATAATGATAAATGCCACAAATCGGTTCATTCAGTATATAGAGAATCAGGGACGTCACCTGATTTGATATTTAAAACCAAGTTAAACAAAACATTATGTTTGTGCCTACATTATGTTAAAAAATGAAACTTTTCTGATTCGTACAATGTGTTTTTTCAAGATTTGAAAAAAAAAAGGAGTTATGCTGCCGCACCCTGTATTTCAAAGAATACACCCCATTAACTCAAGAAATTGTGTATTGAATTCACCCTCCATCTCACAGGTATGTGGTCACCCATATTACATAGATTAAAAATCACATACATTTCCTCTATAAAAAATAAAAACATAATTTGAATGAATCAACATAAACTAATAAAACATAACAAACAAACAAAAATCTTCTTTTTGAAAATAACTAAAATAATACAAATATTCTCTCAGTTGTATGCTAAGAGTAACATTTCTTTCTAAATGTACTGAGTTCTTTGTCGAGCCTGTACATTTTTGTGTTTGAGCTGTAAATTCTAGTTCCCAGTCACTATTAGTAAATGTTAGTCGAACATTCCTCATTTGCCACAGGTTTCACTGCAATTCAAGAACCTGATGAAATTCTGTTAAAAACGTCAGTTTCTACTATGAGATTACCTGGCTTTTTGCCCGAATGCGGATGTGTCCCGTAACTGGAGCGTCTGGCTTGTTGAAGGGTTTTTCAATGCTTAGATTAGCTAAAGCGTCTTCACCGAAAATCGATCGAGCGTACATGTTGGCAGCCATGAAGCCGCATTGACCACAAAGAGCTTTCTCCGGCGTCAAACATTTCATGTTGGTGCTCTTCAACAAGTGAGCCAAGTATTCGTGCAAATCCGTCAGGTTGGTGTTGACAGAAACCTGGAAAAATGCGGTGAATTAAGACCGTGTTTTTGAAAAGATAGTCAGTTGAGAAAAGTTGACCCTTTTTTTACTAGAAAAATAATTATACTTGCCTTGTTCTCCCATTCAAACTCAGCCCACATTTGTCTGAACTCTGAGTCAGAACAGGACGCAGGAACAATGTAGTCCATGATGTCAATATGAATGTCATTTAGAACCACGACATTTCTGTCAGATGCAGCGCCGCTCACGTCGTAAACTGAAACAAAAAATTTGTTTTACTATTATCCTGCGTTAGTCGTAAATTCTTATTGATTTGCTGTACGAACACTTACCAATGTTGCCAAATATAATGCCATTTTCAGTAGAGGCCACTTTGACATTGGCTTTGATATTACAGAAGTCGTGCTGAGCTAAAACACACGGTTGTGGCTTTTCGACCAATTTCAAGTCGCCCAGAGTGGCTAGCTCAAGTGTGCAATTTTGGAGGGTGTCAGCTGCACAAAACAAAACAAAAAATGTATCGTATGTTACAAAATTGATCGTGCTACAACAGTCAAGAAGACAAGATCAGAATGTGAGAGAAAATAAGAGCACAATATGTACTACTGGAAACGTTTAAGATAAGACTCAACTTGTCGGCATGGAACTCTTAACTGAAAACCCAAAACGTTTCTGATATCAAAAACGCCGCAAATTCTTTCAGAGGGGTTGGTTATACCCCGGACCAGGCGCATGGAGACTCATTTCTTCAACATGGGGAAAACAGCGGGTCCCAGGCCCATTCCAATCGATTCAGGGTCCATAATTCAGTGGAAAATTATACCGAACACGCCTAGGTACCAGAAATCTCGAAAATCCATTTTTCGAAATACACATTTTGACCCCCATCCCACTCAAATTTGGTCAGATCGGGCTGAAAAGTTTCGAGGATCAACTAGAGCCGGGAACGGATCCCTGACCCAAATTTTAGATTTTTAGACAATTTTCGTCAAGACGTGACGCTTGGGGGTTCGCAAGCTACGATTTCTGTAGTCTGGCTAGGCACCATTGCAGCCAACAGCATCAAAATGATATAATCAGAATTTTTTCGCGGCTTTTTTCGTCGGGCGCACGCTTACTTTGACTTTTTGCAAAGTAAAAGCGAATCTAATGAATAAAGCATAACTCCCTCTTTGTTACGGGATTAAAAATCCCTACCAAGCTGTCCAGACCAGGGCACTCGTACACTCGATCCTACTATAGTCTGCTGTAGTTTGCGTGCGGCCCTTCTAACCCACTGAGGTTTCTCGTGATAACGAAATATAGGTAACCACCATGTAGGTAGGGACAACACAGGACGAATTCAGCGCAAAATAAGTTCTAGCAAAGAATTTCACTAACCTGTTTGATTGACGATGAGAACGTCCAAAACGATGTCATACTGATTGACTTGCACGTAAGCCTCAGCGTATACGGGATCAGAGAATCCTGTTAATTGGGTCACTTTGTTTAATTTGCTCGCGGAGAAAAACACGTTAGCGTTTTTAGAACCTCCGCTGCCCACGCCACCAAGCGCTTGAGTCAAACTGAGTTCAAAAACGTTTTCAGATCCAAGCTCGGAATTGCGCAAAGTGGATAGCTGAAGGAATGATACAGGATCGTCCACTTGAATCAGGTGAGCGGTCTTCTCTTTGGCCTAGAACGACAAACACAAAATGAAGGAAAATGTCGACAGACGTCTCCTTGTAGTAGAAGGACGATTGAAAATATTTATATTACCTTATTCTGTGCCAATTCTTCGTGGTGCTGGGCTGTCAACATAGCTGCCAATGCTTCTCGGCAATCCTGCGTGAAGATTTTCTCAATTGTTGGACTACCGTCCCACAAAACTCTCAAACAGAACAACATCCTTTCAGCATCATCGTTGTTCAGAGGTTTAGTAGGAATGCCTGAAAGCGACAATAACCACAATATACAAACACTAAATACACTATTTGCTTCGTTAGTCCTACACCAAAATTAATACTATTGGCAGGTTTCTGCAACAATCTACCGAATATGACACAGAATACAATATCTACGCTAGGCGAAAATGAAAATTTCAAGTAGCGGTTCTACTAACCAGATTTTCCAAAATGAAGAATGGAAGCGATTATGAGCATACATTCGTTGCAAAACTCATTTCGGGTGCTTTCGGCGGATTCAAGATTATCCAATTTCAACGACAATTTGACGAGCGTTGAAGCAATGGTGGACCCAATGAAATAATCACCGTCTACCAAATATTGCCGGAGAGGTGGCCTGTCCTCTTTTTTGGATGTTCTAAAATTCAGAGATAAGATATGAGCGAATAGGGAAGTCGGATAGAGAGAAAAATAGGAAAACGAACTAGGAACTACTTACACGGTTGAGCTGAATACAGATTGAGAGGCGTAAGTTCCATCGGATGTAACTAGTTTCAAAACTGTTGACGCATTGGAGGCACTGGTGTCAGGCTCTTCAGTTTTTTCACCAGCCGCTCGTTTCATTTCATCCTCAACAATTGGAACCTTGAAGTGACGCGAATAAATTGAAAATATGAATTGGATGACGAGTGGTGTCATTGTTAAATATAACAGTTCTCCATCTTGACTCATCATCTACATACGAAATGAACCTATAAGCCACTCACATCGCCCAAATTCGTCCTTATCTGCTTCATGACAGCCTTGACATCATCGAGAGACGCGGCGTATTCTCCCAAAATCCACAACGCAGCACGGTGAACTTTAACAAACTTGATCGACGGAAATGCTTCGAGTAGTTTCTGTAAAGTAGCAGAAGTTGAATTTTGGGGATTTACATGGATCAAGTCAGTCATGATCGAAATCAACGCTTCACGTACAAACCTCAATTATAGCGTTTCTCAAATGTTCGAATTTTTGAATGGCCTCGCGAACGAAGATCAGCACGTCCTGAGAGGACAACTCGTTTGAGTCAGATAAGAATTCCATCAGCACTGGGATAACAGAAGCAGCCACATCTGGGAACTGTAGAAAGGAACGGATGGAGCAGGGAGAAAATTGATAAATTCATATAGAAACAAGAAAAAACGCTGCAAATTCTTACACAGGGGTTGGTTATTCCTCGGATCAGGAGCATAGAGCACGATTCAGCGTCCTAAAATTAGTGGAAAACGATACCCCACACGCCTAGATCGCGTAATATATAGAAAATCCATTTTTCAAAAAACACATTTTGACCCCCTCCCATTTGGTCCGATTGGGCTAAAAAGACCAACTAAAGCCGGAAACGAACCCCTGACCAAAATTTCAGATTTTTAGAAATTTTTCTACTACCAATGTTGGCGTGGACGGCGGACGGACATTTGTGAATTTTGATCTAGACACCTTGAAACGCCCAGAAAAAATTTTTGAGCCGAATCGGAGAGATTGACATTTTGCATGAAATATAGGTTGATTATTCAAGGAATAACCAACCAAAAGTTTAAAACTGACAAATATCTTGCGAGACAACAATCAACCTCCTTTCTTTGCAACAACTGCTATATTTTTTGGATTTAATTAAGTTAAAAAAAGGGGAAAAGTAGGTTGGTTTAAGTGATCCAATACTTGCAGTATCGACACATTTCTTTCGATATTTGAACTAATATTAGTCTTGTGATTTGATAAGTATCGTACCAAATATCGGATCGAATCGGGTATTGCAACGTCACTAGTCATAATACTCTATGCGCTAACCTTCATGCTACAAGAGTGTAACGTTTTGACAAGCAACTGCCTGTATTTTCCAGTCTCCTCATGCTCGGACAGGTTGTGGGTTTTGGCAACTTCTTTCTTCAGCATCAACACAACTTCCTCAACGCACCGCGAAGTCGTCAAATCAAGAGCTGCAATGGAGAAATGTTATTGGGAGTTAGTAATTGTAATTTGGAATATTTATTTAGGACGGGCAAGCGCAATTAGGCACAGTTAGTCAGCTAAACGCACCCAAGTTCAAGGCTTTTTTCCGAACTTCCATATCAGGACTGGCCAGGACTCTGAGGATGTCCATGACTAGGTCTTGAAGGACCCTTTCGTAGGTGGGAATTTCTCTCAGGGCGACCAAACGATCGAGGACGATCAGTTTGACGTTGTTGTCACTCTCTTTGACAATTAGGTCAATATAACAAGACGCAGCAGCCTGAAACAATTCGCAGTAATATTTTATTTCACTTCGTTTTCATGCGAGTCAAAACTAATACAACTGAGACGCCTAATACTCACTTTGATAGCAGTTGGAGCGTTAGAAAGTGTAATGAGGGTCCCCGCGGCTTCGTAACGTACAGCAGGGCTGCTTGAGTTCAGTAAGTTGTAAATACATCGGATGAATCGTGAACGTTCTGAAGGGTTGGCGTGGCAAACCTAAACATGAAAAATCAATTTAGAGAGCGCCGAAATCGCAAGTCATCGGAAGGGATGTAAAATGAACGAATGGGGGGGGGGTTTATTTAGAAAGAAGAATAGAAAACGGGGCATACTCTAGACCATAGAACACATCCTGTGCCGTCTGGGGGAGACATGGTACTATTAATTTAAAAAAAAAATATTATTTGATAATTAGAGTAATTAATTATCACTCCTATTATATGATATGGATGTTCTTTAACATTTTCTGACACAATTCCACTCCATGGATTCCACGAGAACATTTTTTCTTGTTTATGGACCTTGTAGGAGACTTCATGTGAGAAGGAAAGCTACAAAGAATGTGTCAGGACGTACGTATTATTTGTAATATACACGTGTACCATGACGCCCCACCCTTCTCCAATTCTCAACAAACGAACATTCCTTCAATCACCTTTCTCTCACCCCTAAAATCTTCTTCCCTTCGCATTAGTTGACTAGAAATGACTTCCACACGTCGAAAGCCACCGCCCAAGTGATAACGAAGATAGAGCAAAACTATTATACCACATATTAATATTAGAAGCTGCAAATTCATTCACATGGGTTGGTTATTTCTCGGACCAGGAAAATGGAAAAAACGATGAAATTGAAGTGTCCCAATCTCATTCCGATAGATTCAGCGTCCAAGATTTAGTGGGAAATGATACCCCACGCGCCTAGATACCAGAAATCTCAAAAACCCACTTTTAAAATAGGAAGATAAATACCCATTTTGACCCATAACCTCTTCCAGTGGGCACCAATCGATCCGGGACCCGTCCCAGTGGATTCAGCGTATAAAATTTAATCGAAGATGACACCCCACACGCCTAGATTGCCGAAAATCTCGAAAATCCATTTTTTGAAAAACACATTTTAACTATTTGAATTTATGCTCTATAATATTTTATAAATTATTTTGATGCGTTACCCCTAATGCGCATTTGACGGACGTTGTTTCATGAGAAAAGTTCTCGCAAACTATCTTGCTTCACGTCAATAAACGATATGGCAATGTGCTCTGCTTCACCTTTGGCCCGTTTGAGCCTCGTCCCCGACAAAACAAAACGGCGCTCACCGATCACGAGAAATGTAACTTCGATGTTTTTGGAGAGGAAATCAAATAGTATTCAACAATGGCAAGAGGCACAAATGAGAGGTCCGTCTTTGATAAGAATTTCTGTACTGCTTGCTGTAGAAAAAACGCTGCAAATTCTTTCACACGGGTTGGTTATTCCTCGGACCAGAGGCATGGAGACTCATTTCTTCAACATGAGGAAAATTAGGGAAACAAGGGCCGTTCCTGGACCCATTCCAATCGATTCAGGGTCAAGAATATAGTGGAAAATGATACCCCACACGCTTAGGTACCTGAAATCTCGAAAACCATTTGACCCATAACCTTATCCAGAGGGCGCCAATCGTCCCTGGGACCCATTTCATTGGATTCAGCGTCCAAAATTTAGTGGAAAATGATGCCTCACACGCCTAGATTGCCATAAATCTCGAAAACCCATTTTTCGCAATACACATTTTGACCCCTACCCCTCCCAAATTTGGTCCGATCGGGTTAAAAAGTGTCGAGGGCCAACTAGAGCCGAAACGGACCCCTGACCCAAATTTCAGGTTTTTAGAAATTTTTCTACTACCGAAATTGGCATGGACGGCGGACGGACATTTGCTAATTTTGATCTAGACACTTTGAAAAGTCCAGAAAAAATTTTTGGGCCGAATCGGAGAGATTGACTTTTTGCATGAAAACATAGGTTGATTATTCAAGGAATAACCAACCAAAACACCAGGGACGTCACATAATGAGGAAAGGGTCAAGGGCGATCCGACGTACGCCTGTACCCAATAGTACGCCCTGATTTTGAACAGGAGACGGAAAACTTGAGTCAGCCTTTTCGATGAATTCCTACACTGAAATTACTTCGGTTGTTCATAGCCGGTACCCATGATTAAGCTCTTTTGAAGGAGCTATGCTCATCTTGATTTCACTCAATATACCTTAGGACTAATGATGTAACGAACCTTGTAAATCAATTCGACAATGACGAGTTGCAAAATATCGCCGAAGCTAGTCACTTGGTCCAAACAGGAAGCCAGGTAAGCAAGGGCTCGATCTTGGTCAGCGTGGAGTAGCATCAAGAACGCATTTCGTTTGCAGGACATATCTTGCTCACCGTCGAGAAAGTTGGCAATCAACTCAGGAGCATCAGGTATGAGAAATTCAAAATTTCTGAAAACATTCTCACGTAATAACAATTATTAACTACGATTATCCAACGAACGAATGAGAATACCAGCTCACCTGTAGATCGTGAAAATGGCAAGAACAGCGTTCCTTCTTACGTAGGACACTCTGTGCTCCAAGCAAGACCTAATTGCCGGCATTAAGGGCTCGAGTAACTCAGGCTCTTTCAATTTGCAGAGAAATCTCAATGTAGATCCACGTACGAACTCATTGGGATGTTGCAAGTCCTGGAAGATTGAAATCAACATATTGATTACTATTCCATCTGATCGTTTTTTGATAAGATTGTCCATGTATTAAAGCTTGTTGGGACTCACTTTACGGTAAGCATCACACACAAGAATCATCTCTTGCAAAAGTTTGCCGTCTGGGTACGTTTTCGGGACGATTTCCCAGAAAATTAACAGCAATTTTTTCATGGTGTGATCTTGGGAGGGTAATATGAACCGAATTATGTGCATGAGCAGGCCTGGAAGGCGTTCTCCGTTGGAAATCATGTGAATTGTTTTTTTCAGAGCTTCAATTTTCTGTGAGGTGCTCCCAGTTTCTGAAAGTAGATAAAAGTTTTTGGTAAAAGTAAAGAATAGGGACCGTTGTCGCGTTATCAGCTGATATCGATAGTACGCTCAGTCGATATGCACTATCGATATATACGCGAAATATTTATCACTGTCGGCCATATTTGTTTTTATAAAAAAGGAGGGAAAATACTAAATTGAAATAAACTAAAATAAATAAATAATTAAATAATAAATAAAAAATAAAATAAATAAATAAATAAAATTGATAAATAAATAAAATAAATTGAAATAAACTTACTCCCACAAAAACTTTCGATTATCGATTATCGACCGTATGCGCGATATCATTGCTATCAGTTGATAACGCGACAACGGTCCCTATACTTTACTTTAGCCAAGTTTTTTGGGACAATCGAGCCTTCTCGTGCAGGGGCGCTGAATAAAATGCGATTACTCTCAAGGGCTTTTGCAGGAGCCTTCGAATGGCTTCGATCCTTCATTTAATTCAATTCGTCTGCATAAATATTTCCACCTTCATGAATATACCATTCAAATAAAGTAGAAAAACCTAAATAGGCATAGAACAGCCTCGATATTCCACAAAATTTTGTAATCCTAAAATAAATCGCATCCATTTATGTCTGGGAAGCGTACCATCTCCATATATTCAATATACCTAACTATTGAAAACAATGGAGCAATCTCTTTTAAAAAAGTACCTACGGTGTTTTCGTTCACAAAGTACCCTGCTTGACCCATAGGTGGCGTGGCAATCGGTTCCGGACCAAAGAACAGCCGAAAAGTAGTCACAAACCAAAATTTCAGATTTTTAGAAAAATTCCCACTGCTGTAGAAAACGGCGTTTGGCGAAGGACATTTTGAATCTGTGCTTATTGAAACAAAAAATGTCAAGCTTCTGGGCAAATAGGTAATCTCAGCAAAGGGTTATTATTGTGAAAATAGTAAACCCAATGCGGTTATGGTTGCAAAGTGGAGCGGAAATACAGAAAACCTGTGAAAATCGTCGAACATTTTTAACATAAATGTAATCACCTACTCGTGAAACGTGTTGAAACACTGTTTCTTCAGAGTGCCCTAGCCTTATGCGTTAAATTTTAGCACCTTTTTAAAACCTTCCTTGTTTGTAGAAATTCCTCATATGAATTTTGGGAGATGGTTGTGTTTGACCACCATTCCCGCGTTGTACGTAGCCTGAAGACTAATTTAAGATAAAAAAGGTAGAAGAGTCTATGCAAATTTTAAACTTATCACCAACAAGTTTGCAAAGAGTAATCTTAAAATCAGAGGAAACATAATGAATAGACTAAACGCATTGGTTGAACTTACCGAAATCATGCTTCAGCTGCATCTCGCTGACTGGCTCACCGTCCACAGCAAAATTAATGAGGGAATAGCAAGGTTGTTCTACCACCGTCCCCATTGTAGCCTGGAATATTTGAATTTCAATTGAGATCACTGCAGCACATAGATTCGAGTAAAATAATGTCAGGGGTGTGGAGGTTGCTCAAGAGGAACGAAAATTTTTTTTTTAAATGACTTTGTTTTTCCGCTTCTCGTGTAGTGATCAGTACTATAATTATAGCATTGGGAATAAACTATACTTTAAAACCGCAAAGGGAGTCCTCTGAATACATTACCACCCGGGGAGGGGAAGGAGGTTCCGGCGTTCCGATAAATCATCAACATTGATCAGATTAATCAAGAAGGCAAGCCTACGAATAATACCTACTAAGTACTATAAACTAATTTACGATTCAAAGGACAAAGCTGGAATATTTTTTAGGTTCTAGAATAAAGTACATACACTGATAACAAATTAATCAACTACCTACCTATACGGTAGGTAAGATGAAGAGTAAACTTGTAAGATGAATGAAAGGGAGATTATATGATTAGATACTTACAAGGAGGAATACTACGGCGTGAGAATATTTCTACAGATTTCGAGAGAATGAATAGATTAACCGAGAGAAACTCTATTTCGTGGTAAGTCTGTGAAATGTAGTGTACGTGGATATGGGATGTTGTGATAAGCACAGTTAAAATATAAAGGATTCTTCTTCTTCTTCTTTTTCGTGGTTATGAGCTTGTCACTTATCTGACTGAACTTTGACTATGTTAATCTGAATCAAATTGTGTTCAATCAAGATGTTGAATCGGAAAACACCTATTTAACCTCTTGAATATGATCCTATTTATCAGCCTATGCGTAGATAATCGCATACCGGCGTATTTGCCATCGCTACCTGGGTAAAAATGTCCAATCGAATGACGACTAACCGATTCAAAGATCGATTTCCCAATCGGCGGTCTGAAATATCTGCACCAATTAATTGGGGTCTGAAATCTATTCCAATTGAATTGTTTCAGATTTTAGCCATTAGAAATTTTTAAAAAATGGATTAGAAAAAAATTTAAAAATTGTAAAACCATTCCTTATGTAGGTTGGTACCTACATTGAATGAGAAAGGCTTGACTTATTCATACATGTGAGGACTTAATTTGAAGAGAAAAACTTTACAACTTGAAAAACTACTCTTCTGTTGTGCTTTGAATGAAAAGCATCAGGGAAAGCATGTTTTTTAAGAAGGCTGTTTTGTTCCTATGTCAGAATCAGTCTGGCCCTCAAGTTGAGCCGTTTGCATGGTTCTGGACAAGACAGGATGAGTCAATACTCATTCAGGTATTTTTTAATTTACATGGATATTTCGTGGCTGGAGCCTTCAGGTAAGTCAAACATTGTTGTAAATTGAAAAAATCATTCGACGCAGCCTTTTTCCAGGTCTTCTGAACAGGTTGTAGTTATTACTATAGATATAACTAATATAATATCTAAAGAGGTCATAATCGATTTCTTCAAATTCAACGTAGAACGTAGAATACTGCGGTGAGTCCAACCTTAAACTTTCCCCACCTCACTATTCTTCCCAATTTTGTTTTTGAACAACGAAACACGAAAAAATCTTGATAAACAGAAAAAAATCTTGATAGTCATGAAAAATTAACCAACGAAAATCGAAAGAGTGAAAATCGATTGTTACTCTTCTTCAGGGGCCGCCAACCGGCAAAAACGAATCTACTATTGCTTTTTCTGAACGTGAAACGAACTCAAAATGATGAAAGTGCGATTTATTTATTCACGAAATATTGACCGGATTTCTTGTTAGGAGGTCAGCCACATCAAAGCCACCGAGCGTTTCTTTCATTTTAATGTCTACGTCCGTCATGCATATATTTCATACAACAACAGCAGCAAAACTGTGATCAGTCTACCTGTCCTCACCGAGTCACCGGAATCAGGATTACGCCGTTTTCACGTTAATCTAGGCTTATCGGCAAAGGATTTTCTTTTTCACTCGTGCATTGTTCACTTACGTATTTCATCTAATTTGATTCGGGAGCCAGTCGTTGAATCAATTTCGATTGCACTTTGTCTTGTTATTTCAAGTCTGCTGACTCAGTGGAAATCACATTGCGCTAAATCCGTGATAGTTCATTTTCATTATACTACAGTAGTTTTGAAGTTCAACATGAGGACGATATTTTTAAACATAGTCGCAATTTTCCTTGTCATCGAAACTGTATACTGCGACGATGAGAGTGAAGAACCGAGCAAAAGTATCGAGTACAACTCGGAATCTTTTGCCGAAAATATCAACTTGAACAATCACTTCGTTATGTTCTACGCTCCTTGGTTTGTATATCACCACGTTGAGTCAGTTTGTCATTGATAAATGTAATCCTATTCCTCATTAGGATGCTTAATCTTAGTTTTAGGTGTGTATAATAGCAAAGGCTGTGGCTCAGATAGCTGACATTTGAGATTAGGAATCTACTTACACCCCAACTCAGAGGAGATAGTTTTGGACGCAATAATTAATGTTTATATAATAACGAATTTTCTCAGCCCTTATATACATAACTATTCTAAAGAATAAATTATTGTGTCTGATTGGTTGTATTAACCTTACAGGTACATTTACTTGGAAAAAGGAGTTTTTATTCTTACAATCAAACATTTACAGGTGTTCTCATTGTAAAAGACTCCACCCAACATGGGAAGAGCTGGCTGAAATCCTCAACATAGAAGGTAGTCGTGTAACCATTGCGAAAGTGGACTGCACTAAAGAAACTACTATTTGCAATGAACAAGACATCACTGGATATCCCACGTAAACTGCCAAATATGATTTGATGACATTCACTTCAGCCACGCTCGTGATATTTTTGATTGCCACCGTTTGTTATTTGCAGGTTGAAGTATTTCAGTACTGACAAACTCGAACCAGTGAAATTCAAAGGATCTAGGGATTTGCCGTCGTTGACGAATTTCCTCAACGAGCAGCTTGGCTCCAATTTGGTTGTGAGTTTCTTTTTCTCTCGCCTATTCAATTACAGTTAATGTGAATTACTTTAAAAACGCTGCGAATTCGTACACACGGGGTTGGTTATTCCTCGGACCAGGCGCATGGAGACTCATTTCTCCAATATGGGGAAAACAGTGGGTGTGGCGGGTCCCAGACCCATCCCATTAGGATCCAAAATTTAGTGGAAAATGATACCCCACACGCCTAGGTACCAGAAATCTCGAAAACACACATTCGAAATGGGTAGATAGGCACCCATTTTGACCCATAGCCTCATCCAGAGGGCACCAATCGTTCCGGGACCCGCCTCATTGGATTTAGCGTCCAAAAGTTAGTGGAAAATCATAACCCACACGCCTGGGTACCAGAAATCTACCAAAGTCGGCGTGGACGGCGGACGGACATTTGCTAACATTGATCTAGACACCATGAAACGTCCAGAGAAAATTTTTGGGGCGAATCGGAAAGATTGACTTTTTGCATGAAAACATAGGTTGACTATTCAAGGAATAACCAACCAAAATCTGTACGTTTCAGAAACACGAAGACGAATCGGACGCCGGACTAGGGGCTGAAGTACTCTCCGATGAAAATTATGGCGCCTCGTTTAGGATCAGGCACTTACTTCGTTAAATTCTATGCTCCTTGGTGTGGTCATTGCCAGGTAAATTTCGGTGAAAATCCAAATATGCGCTGTTCCTACAATCTGTTTTGTTTCTTCTCGACTCCTCAATCTTTCCTCTGTTTTTCCCAGTGATTATAACTTCTGGAATGAATTTTACATTTTGTTCCAAGAATATTTACCCAAAAAGAGAAATTTGGACTACCTGATTTGAGCATATGATGTCCATTTCTTGTATTGTGAGAATTACATTCTGCCAGACTGTCAAAATTTTCAATCTGTTCTATCTTGTCTACAGCGGCTGGCACCAACGTGGGAAACGTTAGCAACAAAATTCAAAAATACTAAATCTGTCAATATTGCCAAAGTGGATTGCACTGTTGATCGCGAAGCGTGCAGTGCCTACAAGATCAAGTCGTTCCCAACGTTGTTGTGGATCAAGGATGGAGAAATGGTAACCGTATTTGATTATTTGAAATGATCTAAACACTCATATTGTGAAGAGCTCGTACTTATTCGCTGGTAACTTCCGTCAGATTGAGAAATATCAAGGATCAAGGTCTCTAGAAGACTTGAGCGCTTATGTAGTCGACCGGCTAGGGAGCGCTAGTGCCGAAGAGAAGACAGAAGCCACTTTGACTGAACCTCCATCAAGCCCTGTACTGACTCTGTCCAGCGACAATTTTGACGTCGCCATTTCCAAGGGGCTCACTTTTGTCAAATTCTTCGCTCCATGGTACGTCCTCATCACTATTGTGTCTTCTGCTCCTAAAAGATCACTCGTTAATAATGTGTTCAACTGTTACGTTATAGGTGTGGTCATTGTAAAAGCCTCGCTCCAACTTGGGACGCGCTGGGCAAGAAGTTCGATAGCTACCAGAAAGTTGCCATAGCTAAAGTTGACTGCACGTTGGACACCAACAAACCCCTGTGCCGTGATCAAGAGGTGAGATGGGATTTGTTGGTAATACGTTTTTGGACGCAATTGTCTGCTGATATCTGCTCTGGCGCTAAACCCCTGAAAATTGACACTGCAGGCCTGCAATGTCCAGTTAGGTTGCCTCAAATTACAGCCTCTGATGCTGCCTACACAATATATATAGCCCTATTTACACAATGTTTCATCTGTGCTCTCGACTCACTTGTTTGGTGGTGGGTTCAGTATCTTGTGTCTAATTCAATTTGTTTTCAGGAAACCATCAACAGCTATAGATGATATTTTGGATTGTGTAATTCTAATAATCTATTGTCAGTATCTTGGTATTGTACAATTACTCAAAATATGCGATACTACTTTGTGTGTACTAGTGTTAAAAGCCACATCGCCCTCATAGTCTCTCACATTTCATTGCGCGTTTTCAAGGTATGTCATCATCCTTGAAAGGAATTTCTAAAATCGAAATTTTGGTCAGACAGTTTTGGGTCTAGTGTCGAATCGAACTTTACCCGATGAATGGAGCAAATTGGGAGGGGAAGGGGGTCAAAAAATGTATATTCGAAAAAATTTTGAGATTTCGCGTCTATGCTGGGGGTATCATTTCCCATTAAATTTTGGATCCTGAATCCAATGAGATGGGCCCTGGAACGGTTGGCACCCACCGGATGAGGGTATGGGTCAAAATGGGTATCTACCTACCCATTTTGAATGTGTTTTCGAGATTTCTGGTACCTAGGCTTGTGGCGCATCATTTTCCACTCAATTTTGGACGCTGAATCCAATGAGTCTGGTCCGGGAACGATTGACGCCCACCGGAAGAGGTTATGGACGTTGAATCGATTGAAATGAGTACACTATGCGCCGGTCCAAGGATACTTATTGAGTTTCATGACATCTTTGACTGTCTTTACAACCTCCTCAAGTTTGGCTATTTTGTTTTTTATATAACACTAAAAAAAATAGGTATTGGAGGCGATAAAATTCGGTTTAAAATTTTCTACTTCCCGTTATTCTCAACGTCTACGCCCCTATAAAAACTTCTCATTTAGAGACTGCATCATTTTATTTCTTCAGGTTGACGGGTTCCCAACCCTTCTCCTCTACAAAGACGGTGAAAAAGTCGACGAACACACTGGTGGCCGCAGCTTTGAAGACCTCTTCGATTTTGTTGTCTCGCACGGGAAAAGGTTGAACCATGATGAACTCTAATCAAATGGTCTCCATTCGCTGTGAGAAAGCTCCATCATTGCCATTTGAGCATCTTCCTTCAAATTAGTGGTCCTGTTCATGTGTGGTTGTTATTGTTGCTAGACTCATAAATTTTCTGGACATGAAAAAGACAAGAGATATAAGATAGGTTTTACTTTGATATTGTGTGATTTTTTCTTCTCGATTGTTGTTAGGTAGGAACCACATACTTAGGTGATCTTTATACAACTACTGTAATTTGAGTTACAATCATTGGAGCATAAGCTGTCTTGAGACCTAAAGCCTTAAAGATTGGCTATGTTTCAACTCTGTTAATTAGTTCAGCAATATATTTCGTTGTATTGCTGAATTCCTGACCTAATTAGTTTCAAATTGCGTTATGAAGAGCAGCTCCATTTTGCTAGCATGTTGTATCAAGCATAGGAATACTTGGAATTAAGGAATACTTGGCCAAGCAGGAGCAAACATTGTAGATTGGATTGTTGGTGACATTTTGAAGAAATTTATTGTATTAACGATAAGTTATCTTGTAGGATCTCCTTCCTGAGTTGGAAATCATGCAGGATTGAAGATGCCACCTCAGCCCTAGGGATTCATAGAAAGGGGAAGGTTATTTTTTTCCTACCCCTTCATACCGATTTCAATCAGAGGTGGGGCGCTACTGGGAAGGTAACTCATTCATCCTCTATGCAACATCAAAGGAAACATTTTTGGTAATTTTTCTCATCTGTTTGTCCAGCTATTGAACGAATCGAAACTAAATTGATTGTGTATACTATGTATTAGTAAATTGTAAATATGAATCGTTCAATAACCTTCATTGAATCTAAACGCAGTTCATCCACGTTTTGGAAGCTTCCAGGAAATTGTGTCTTATTAGTAAGATCTCTCTTGTATCTCCCAGAGTAAAATTGTAGTTAAAAATGCGAATTTACCTGTAGTTGAATACAGTCATCAGATTTACCATAATTGGCCTGAGATCATCTTGTTCTTGTGGCGTCGAACAAATCTGGAAATCTAGCTAAACAAGCTTGTGAGGACATGTCATGCAATCATGTGCAACATGTACATTGAATCTTGATGACGTAATTTAGCCAATGATAAAACCAATAATTTTGTCTTTTGACTGCCTTGTTGGCCGTGTTTATTACGATTTGTAATTTGTTGCCTGACAGTACCGTCCCACTGAAGAACCTCCACAGGTTTTACATCTACTACCATTGCACAAACGATGTTATAATGACAACAATAATAACATTTAAATGTTCACTTTTTTATCCTGAAGAGTCGTAATTTTGCCGAACAAAAAGCTGTTTCCGAATTACAGTATTCCTACTGGGCTAGTCATCGTCATGCTGATTATGATGGATACTTTTCTTCGGTATGATGTTAATAAATCAAATTGTACTTAATGAATTTTTTTGTGGTTTCGCCCATATCCTTGTCTATAAAAAGATAAGACGCTCAGGAAGATTTGTATCTGCAAGTTGGACCGAGGGCAGAAGTTCTTATAAAATGAGAATCGAAAGAGGAGACTTGGAATAATTTATCCTTTTGCCAGGACTATCTTCACTCAGATCAATTGAAAGTGGTTATAGATCTTGAAGGACCCTCCCCATTATTGTCTTGAAATGCCGAGGCCAATCGTGGGGTAATGGGGTATTCTGGCTTTTCAGAAAATCTGTGTGCAATTTATTAATTAAATTTCTTAGTGAGTCTGGGCCTCAGGGAGAATGGTCCATTCCTGTGACGTCACTGACATTGTGCATTCTCTCCATATACGTGTTGAGATTGTTCATTTTGAGGGAGAATAATGGCTTTGCAATGGACTATGGTTAAAAAATGATTCATAGCTCCCTAATAAAATTCCAATAAAAAATACTTGGAAGCTTTATTAACTAGCTAGATTGTATAACTATATATTATAACGCCCTTTTTACATAGGTAAGTAAACATCCATTTTGGCCCATACCCACCTTCGAGGGCACCAATCAGTCCATGACCAATTTCAGTGGATTCAGCGTCCAAAATTTAGTAGAAAATGATACCATGCATGCCTAGTTCCGTAAAAATCCCGAAAATTAAGTTTCAGAAAACAATTTTTTCCTTATACTCTCCTCAAATTTTGGTCAATCAGGCTGTAAGTTTCAAGGAACCACTAAAGCCGAAAAAGAGGTTCCGGACCAAAATTCAAATTTCTTTCTATTCTTCAATTTTTTAAATTTATATATTTCAGAAAAATGTTCTGCTACCAAAAACGACGGACGGCATAGGGTCATTTCAGTCTTTTTTTTTTTAGACATCTTGCAAACTGTAAAATTTGGCGGCACATTGGACAGACTGACTTCTGCCATGAAAACATTGGTTGACTTGTGACGTTTTTGAAGAGAAGTTCAAAAAAAGGCAAGCCAAACGGTAGTATCAAGGATAACAGTACAATTGTAAAATAATCCTTAAACGTTAGATTTTTTGCAATCTTGTTGTGTGGGCTATGATTTTCCACTAACTTTTGGACGCTGGATCCAATGAGACGGGTCCCGGAACGATTGGCGCCCTCTGGATGAGGTTATGGGTCAAAATGGGTACCCACCCACCCATTTTGAATGTCTGTTTTCGAGATATCTGATACCTAGGCGTGTGGGGTATCATTTTCCACTAAATTGTGGACCCAGAATCGATTGGAATGGGTCCGGGACCCGCCAGACCCTTTGTTTCCCCATGTTGAAGAAATTATCTCCATGCGGCTGGTCCGAGGAATAACCAACTCGTGTGTAAGAATATGCAGCGTTTTTACGAGAGAGTAAGAAGGATCGTGAAATTCTCGATTATGTTTCCGACAAAACTTTGGTACTTTATTGAACCACTTGAACTCACGAATATTATGAACCCTGAATCTACGGTGAACTCTCTGATGCAATCCGGCTTCGCCGAGGAGACTCATACATGTGTGGAGCGCTCCCAACGGCCTTATTAATTACTACCATTTGTTAGGAGGGTACAGTAGCACCTCGTGATACGATGTTTTCAAGATACGAAGAAGCGAAACGATACGTTTTTCGCGATACGATCCCAATATCTCTTCCCACAAGTTTGCGCGCTACGTGCAAACCATCGGTTGGTTTGAAAACAGTTTTATTGAAATAATGCGTACAGCTCGTGCAATGGTCAATGTTAATGACATTTGTATGAGTAATTTTCGAAACATTTTAAGGAGTCGTCAGAAACAGGCTTCTTTAGATAGATATTTTTGGATGAGAAATGCCCCAGAAAGTGAAAAAGCGAGAGTTTCTATTAAGAATACTAGAGAAGAAAGTGAAGACAACCTAGCTTCTCAATGTTTTCAAACGCGCTGTCTAATTAGACGATGTTACAACATTACAAAACAATTTTGATTGAACAGGAATAAAATCTTATAAAGACGTTCTCTATACACGAATTGTACCAATAATGTCACTTCTCACCAACATTCATAAAAGCCCGCGCACGAGACTCATTTCCACAGCTGCCGAGCGTCAACAGGTGGTACTTCTAACTTACCCAAACTGGCCGTTTCTTTCCTAGAAATTTCATATTGTTTTTGAAAATCCACTAAAATTCATGCTTTAAGTATAAATTTGATTTTTTCTGGAACATTCTTTGAAATGGGATTTTTAATATAATTTTGGGCATCACCTGGCTGTTTTGTAGATTATCTGATTATAATAAAAAATTGATTGTTTAAATTATAATATATTTTATTATCTTACATTATAGGAATTAGTTTATTTTCGTCACTTAATTTGATATATCTCCACTTTCTACTTTTTTTTCATAACCAGGCTGAGTAATACAGAAGGCCGTGGATTCTGCTAATCGATAGACGCACTGCTGCTCCGAGAAATTCACCCTGTTCCGAGGGAGCAAGGAGTTTTTTCGTTCGTACGTTCTGCTGTCGTTACCGGACAAGTTTTCATCTTAAAGTCGATGTTTTAAACGAGTTTTCATCCCTTAAACGGTTTCAAATCCGTCGCCGGTTATTGGTCGAGGGTTGAAAATAGTTTTTCGTACCGGGTCTTTCTTCTAACAACCCGATAAAAGTGTTTCACCGAGTGTCAAGTGTTGTGTTTTGTGGATGAACGATGAGGTTCGTTCTCGGCGTTTTGTCATTTGCCGTCGGTCTGTTTTTCGTAACTTCGACCGTCTCACCACCTTTGGGTCTTGAAGAAGGTAAGCCGATAAAATCCAAGCGTTTCGTAAAAAAAATTTCTGTAAGTCAATTTTGAAAAAAATCCTACCAGCGCTGTCATGACTGCTTGGACTTACGACCTTGGAGACTGGAAAAAGGGGACGAAAGACATGGCATCGAATGACAGCATCGAGGGTTTTGTCAAGTTGCAAATTTTTAGCTTCCTTTCTGCTTAATTAGATTTTATCGTCGTATTCGGAATCATAATTATAATAACTTAACTCATTCACGTAAAAATTAATCAACGGAGTGGTACGCTCATTACATTACCATTTTGGGTCGAATATATTGTCTTCAGGGTCGAAGTTAATTTATTTCGAAGAAAATTAATTAATACAAGGCGCGTGGACTAGCTTGCTAACACAAAAATCCTGGTACTTCCTGTCGAGGTGGAAACTAGTAAGTCACAGTCAAGAACCATACTCTCAGCATACGTGAATTACGATCAAAATTCGTTTACTTCTTATCAAATGGTTAGTATTTTCATCTGAGAATATCCGCGAGTCACTTGTATATCTTCGTTGATATCTGAGCGGAACTCAGCACTTGATTGCAAATTTCCGTGTAATCAAGGTCGCAATCATCAACGTCATGCGACACGGAATAGTTGAACGCCGTGGCCTTCTCAAAATTTCTTTTCAGAGTATAAAAGCAGTTTTTGTTCAACTTTTAGAGTTCCTACGTTCAAGTTGACGCTCTTTCCAACGGCATCCATGCATTTCGAGGACCAACTAAAGCCGAGGTCTCTGAACAAAATTCAAATTTTGAGAAAATTTTCCACTATCTAAAACGGCGTGGATGGTCTTTCTATTTAGACACCTTGAAACGAAAACTGTAAAATTTGGAGGCAAATCGGAGAGGTTTACTTTTGGCTTGAAAAATGTGTTGAACGCTTTTCACCGCTCAACCTTTGCACAGAAATCATACACATTTATGCCATATTTTGAACGACCTATCCAGCTAGTTTGATGAGTGTTGAGGCAGAAATACTCGTAGATTGGGATATTTTCTAGAGACCAACATTTTACTTCAAAATAAAATTTATTTACTATTGGTGTAAATCATGCATGCTGTACCTGGTGTTAATTGGTGATTTTATATCCTTCACACGCAGAATTCAGACAGAAAATATCTCGGATCAAACAATGAACTACACAAAATGTATCAAGAATCTAGAGCAAAAACTATCCGCCAGACACAAGGCAGTTTTATTTAGCGTATGGCTTTTCAGGATCATCTTAATATGGTAATGATCCCTTGTTCCAAGGTATTAATGGTAACTACAGAAAAAGAAAAACAAAACTATTTATCTATGTACATAAATCCAGTCCATTTAAGTAAGCAATTGATTCTTGAGTTGCCATCAAGAAATATTCTCCTGTTCCTCCTATAAAGGCCGTGATTGAGCACTCTTTCACTTTTGGTCAATTGTTTGCCTTTCCCCACACTCACAGGAGGGTGATGGTGTTTTGCCCCATTTATACAACAAATCAGCAGATCGACCGTGTTTGGTTCTAATTCTGTTTAGAGTCGACCATGTTTTCCTTGTTAAGCCAAAACCTGGTGGTCTTTGAGAGAACCATGGGATTTGATCTTGCTGCTTCAGAAACCATTCTTGCTGCCATGCGCTATTCAAACTGAATTTTGCTCAGTGGCAGAATCAATTGCAGTTTTTGTTGGTGGCCTTCTTGATCGCAAGCGGGTCTTATTTTGCGTTTTCGATATCCTCATGTATTCTCAGATCTGGGTTATTTGCAATTTTATCAAATTCTCTAGAGCATTCTTACGTCTCAGGTTTGGTGGTGGTATGTGGCTTAGGACTGGAAGCTATTCAGTAGGTGTTGATCTGATGAGGCAGAAATACTCGTAGATTGGGATATTCTCTAGAGACCAAGATTTTGCTTCAAAATAAATACTATTTAGGTGTAAATCATAAATGCTGTACCTGGTGTTAATTGGTGATTTTATATCCTTCACAGGCAGAATTCAGACAGAAAATATCTCGGATCATACAATGAACTCAAAATGTATCAAGAATCTAGAGCAAAAACTATCCGCAATACACAAGGCAGTATAGAGAACATCATAATGATGTAGGGCCCGCAGTAATGACTGGGATGACCGACATTAACCAGTTTGAGGACCATCTGTATTGTAGCATTGAGGAAAAAGCTACTATGTAATTTAGCCTTTAGGAACAATAAAAAAAAGAACAAAAAATTAGGGTATGCATCCGTTGTTTTTTTATGTTGCTGAAGTGTATATTTGTTACAAAGTTATTGAAGAGACATAGTTAACAAATGATTAATTGATTTCATACTGTTAAATCGAGTACTGAGTCGTTCAACCCTTTATTTTACTTACTATTTGCCTTCACCATCGCCTCATTTCCCTAAAACTACTAATTTACATTGAAATTCAATAAGGGTAGAGAACATCCGCCTATCGTTACATTAATTATGTTGTTCAAATCTGAAGGTTTGGTTCTCATTGACGGAAAGGTTGACCTTTTAATTACTATTCAAATATTGTTCGACGAAATTGGTTTAAATAAATCAGGAAACCTAAATCCAGTCCTAAACCTACAAACTGAAATGATTCCAACGATAAACTCCATTCAATTATAATGTTTCGTACGATGAATCAATTTCGGGGATCAAAAGCAGTTCAACATTCGAGAATCCGTGGGGTTTTGAGGGCTGTAAAGGGCGGATAAGTAGAGATAATTATCATTCATAAAGAATACGTTTTCATCTACGTGAAGCATCTTTTTCTTTGGACAAGTAAAAATAACGGAAATTCTTTTGAAGAAATTATCGTCATAACACTGAAAATATGTAGTGTAATAAGTGAATGGGCCATGGAACTATGGGAGGTTGAACTCGCCCTGAAGATGTCTTCCATCCGGTAAACGAAAAAGAGAGAATAGAAAGAAAAAAATTATATAATAGGAACTAGAGGGAAAGCGCACACTTAATGGTCTGAATTTCAAAAATATGTCGTTGCAGATAGGAAGCCAAAACCCAAGGTAGGACCGTTTGGTGGACTCAAGGGTTGGGAAGTTGAGGAACCATGGTGGAAAAGATAAGCTCATCCTCTTCCGCGATACCGCTTCCGTTTAAGTTACAACGATGAACCTTTTTTTCCACTTGTGCGACATTATCGGATGTTTGACTAACACAAACCTCCAACCACTTCCCAACTTGGTTATTAACACGAACATGTAGGAAAACGTGAGGGGGTTGAAACTCGGAAGATATGTAAACAGAAGGAACAACTCTGTTAGGGTGCTGGAGAGGAAACTGGCTGAAAATGGCGCATTTATCGAGTGGGGGTTCAATGAGGGAAAATTCTACTTGTAATTGAAATGTGTTAAAACAGAGACGAACCACAAGAGCAACATAACGGTGCCAATTACGTCTCTGCCTTGTAATCTGTGAATGGTGCACAAATGTAGCACAATTTCATGCCTTTTGTACTTTTATAGCCCAGTCGATGATTCTGGACTTTCTTAAAATGATAAAGAAGAATATTTTGGCTTGAACAACTCTTCATTATGACACCTTTGTGCGACGATCTTCAAGAGTGGCGAGAAGATAATAAAACGCGCGCCTAGCGGCGATTGCTCCAATGATAGATAAGAATCATCCCCTAACCTGTTAGCACCTGACTTCAGTAATCTCGTTGGGGCTTTTAGTTATCAATTAATACTTCTGTATAATGAGGTTTCTGTCTGATTGTGTTGTCATTCCTTTAGACTCTTAGGCGGCTCATTGGTGTTGGTTGATTATTCCTTGAATAATTATTCAATCAACCTATGTTTTCATGCTGAAGGTCAATCTCTCCCCAAAATTTTTTTCTGGGCGTTTCAAGGTGTCTAGATCAAAAAAGTCCAATGTCCGCCGTCACCGTCTGCGCCGTTTTTGGTAGTAGACAATTTTATAAAAATCTGAAATTTTGCGATCCAGGCGTGCAGGGTATTATTTTCCGCTAAATTTTGGACGCTGAATCCAATGAAATGGGTCCGGGAAAGATTGGCGTCCTCTGGATGAAGTTATGGGTCAAAATGGGTACCTATCTACCCATTTCGAATGTGTTTTTGAGATTTCTGGTCCTACCTAGGCGTGTGGGGTATCATTATTCCACTAAATTTTGGACTCTGAATCGATTGGAATGGGCGCCATCCATGGAATCCATGCGCCTGGTCCGAGGAATAACCAACCCCTAGGTAAGAATTTGCTGCGTTTTTTCCCCTTTGAGTTGTAAGAGCTTCCTATATGTCATTTTAGGTTATATGGCAAGTAGCAAAAAGCCCAAAAGAGGTGGTACTCAGCGCTGATTAAATTGGGGAGTGGTTCATTTTTGGCCATTCTATGTGAGAATGAGTAATGAAAAATGAGTCAACAAGAGAATGTCCATTCCTTGGAATTTTGGACAATCATCGTTCAAACACTGAGAAAAGCGGGCGGTTATGCTGAGTGATGATTAATATAACTCACATGAAGGATAACTTTATTTATACCCGAGGCAGACTAGGAGCCCATACTGTAGGTATATTATGAACGTTCATGAATTCGTTAACGACCCCGATTATTTAACATATCAATAACAACTGTCGCTGGGATTGGCTATCGAAGGAAGAAATGGAAATCGCCGTCAGCATTAAACCTCGAGCGAATACATGGAGCGGAACCATCAGCCACGGGCATCGCACTATATTCTTCCAACAATACAGGCGGGAGTACAATGAAAGACCGTCCTACTTCTCGAAGGGTATTGTTATTGCTGTGGGAGGAAACCGTTCTTACTTATTACTCCGCGCCGAGGGATTTATTCTGAGGAATCTTCAATATCGAGATTTTCCCTTTACAACGAGTCTCAGTTGTGATAGAAGTGCAGGTATACATACCTAGCTGAAGAGGGTTGACGTTACTGGAGGGAATAACCTCGTATTATACACAATTAATACTCAACGGAATCAAAATTAATGAAGCAACAAGCTTCAAAAGGCTTTTGAAGCTTTTGTTAAGTGACTCGGGGAAGAAAAACAATTTTTTTTACTGTAGAGGAGACGAGAAAAGATCTGAGATCCATAAGACCCTGTTATTTCGTCGAGTGGTATAAGTACTGCTTACTGCAGTAAAATTTTCTCTTTTTATTTATTCAACGTTTCAACGGCTTACATTGGGTTTGAGGATATTTGAAGAGAAACATTATTTAGAAGGATTCTCTTTGTGAGCTATCAATTATGGTCATTCTTCCAACTAAATTAATTTCAGCTTGGACTCTTAATTCTAATGGAGGAAGCTGATAGGAATCAAGCTTATGGATATACACAACACAATAATTATTCTTATAACGGATTTTTTTCTGTAGACTGCTGCGAACAAATTATAACTCCCAAAAAATGAGGTCGTTGAACAGGTTCAGGAAAAGTTGTCTCGCCTACAACCCGTGTTCGAAATCGCCGAGCCAGTACGATTCCATTGTGACTGCTTCTCGGTCGACCGATGGCCCCAGGCAACTAAAATGTTCTCTTTCACATTTTAATTATATATACGCACAGTTTGGGCAAGTATTGAAACATTGGTGGGTTCGGGGAAACGCGGAAATCAAATCCCCGGACCAGGTACATGGCGAAAATGGGGTGTGAAGTGTCCCTAGTCCATCTTAATGGATTCATCGTCCAAAATTTTGTAAAACAATATACCATACACGCCTAGATCGCCGAAAATCCATTTTCAAGATATACTCAGACCGATTAGCGATCACTGGAGGGGGGGTTTGGGTCAAAACAGGTACTTACCTTCCCATTTTAAGAGTAGGTTTTCGAAATTTTGGGGTACCTAGGCGTGTGGGGTCATCATTTCCCACTAAATGTCGCATGCTGAATCGATTGAAATGACTCCGGGATACTTCAACCTCACTATTTTATCCATGCTCCTGGTCCAAGGCATATCCAACCCCAGTGAAAGAATGTGCAGCGTTTTTTCGAATGCTAGCACTCTCCCTTTTAACTGAACATACTACGAAGTAAATGTGAATTTGAAAGTTAAGAGGGATAAGAAATTTCGACAGTGTTGAGGAAAAACAGATTTTGTGATGTTTGCCCATGCCATGATTTCGTTAACAGGGCTTTGATGACGGACCAGTCAGAATTTACCGCGGTCTGAATGACCCTTATGGTGCCCTTATTGGATCCTGGCCGCTGTGAGGGCCACAAGGCTGGCCAGGCTTTGGTCTGCGAGGAGATGAAGGTGTCACTTTTGTAGAGCCGCACAGTTGTCAACGATTGTAGATGAATATCTTCGTCCAGCATACAAAATCCCAGTACAGGGTTACATTGTGGCTTTATACAGCCACATGACATGGTCTGATGGTCTGTTTTCGACCCAAAGGCTGGCCATAGAATGTCAGATCAGTCTCAGAGGGGATTCAAATCATGGACTCAGAGCCCATAGGCAAGATGTAGGATTAGAGCCATGTTTTAGCCATGTTTGCAAAAAAAACTCGATGAAGCAGGAGATTTCATGATATCCGTGAGCGCCAACGTTCAGTGATACGTCTTTTTCTTTCATAATGTAGTTATACCCGTCAACATTCTCACTACTACAGGATGTGCTGAAAGAGGTTGTCTTTCGGTAAGAGTAATCCAAGTTGAAACCAGTCTTGAGAACTGCAGTTGACTCCAATGACGAGTGGAGTACGTACGCTAGGAACAGTGCAAGGTCGCGCTAAATGAGTATAGCCTCAATTGATGCCCAGTTGAGCCATCGTGCACATGGGCGGCAGTAGGTTGACTGAGTTGAGAGTCACCATGCTGCTTATTTATTTATTTATTACACAAGAACGGGACAAGCCCAATTACAGAAAATAGAATAATAAAATGCATTCGCACGCATGCCATGAATCAGAGACAGTAATGAGATTACTGACAGTAAATGCACCAAAGATAGTCAGTGGAGTGAGAAGACTTCGGCGAGACAGGATCGAAGAGAGCGAAGGGAGTTCGAGAGCAGGTCGATGTCATGCTCAGCCGGCAGCAGGTTAGCCATTCTGGGAAGTCGGCAGAGAGGACGAGAACGCATGTAGTTGGTAGGTGAGAATGGCACAGCAAAGAGATCGCAGGAACGCAGGCCTACTCGGGGCACCCGCAGGCCAAACTGGGCTAGCAAAGATTGGGCATCAATGCGCCCAGAGAAGATGCCGTGAAGGACATGTCTGCGAGAGCCCGGCGGGCAGAGGGGCTGAGCAAATGAAACTGCCGGCCCAGGGCACTGTAGTCCACATCCTCCCGACGAACCCCATGCTTGAAGGCCAGGTAACGTAGGAACGCACGGTACACCCTGTTCAGCTGATCCACATGGCACTCGTATGAGGGACTCCAGACGACGAAAGCATACTCCAGGTGAGGCTGGACAATAGCCCGATAGAGGGCAACGAGGGCAGTGGTACTGGTGAACTCCCTGGTATTTCGCTTTATAAACCCGAAAGGATTACTCTGATTTTGACCATATGCCGATTAGGGGAGGCCAACAAGATGGAATTGCTCTATTTGGTCTAGAGGTGTGATTGTTGTAAGGTCGATCACACGGTATAATTGTTGTTGGGATATTTATTGCTCACGTCTTGATTCTGGTCTTCAGAATGTGCTTTACCATCTGGGGTGCCTCTGTAGCTGTTCAGGTGACCTAAAGTGGTGGAGGGAATGACCATAATGTAATATGTGTACGCCATGCCATCGTATGCAATACCATGGGCAAATGCGTAGTGGAATTTTGCTTGTGTATCGAGTGGAACTAAGCTATTTATTTTACTACGGCTTTGGAGACACCCTCTACGAGAAAACCCGTGGTCGGGGACCGTAATATCGTTTTCATCCGTGATTTTCAAGGCATTTGTTCTATCCCTTTTTTATATTCTGATTTAGCTGGATAACCCCCGGAGCTATTTTTATCAAAGAAAATTCTCACTTTCGAACGAGGTAGAATGCGAATGAGCTTGGAACCTCGCGAGGGAAAGGGTATAAGGAGGGAAAAGACATCTGAACCAAAAAAGTATTTACGGCTGGACTATTTTCTCCTCATTTGAATAAATAGGATTTAGTGGATTCCATTGCAAAGCTGAGAAACGTGATATTCTTACCGATGAGAACGCAAAAATAGCGGTCGGCTGAGAGTATAAATTATTTACCTTTCCGGATATTGTATAGGTGGATTTGAAATGAGTTTTTCTAAATCAGAAGTCTGCGGGTTCTCTTGTTAATGTCATGATTCGTAACTGACCCAGAAAAATTTGGTTTTCTCTGTCAAGGCCAGTGTAAACCTGAGGAGTTCATACTTTTGAGAAGGGAACAATATCGGATTGATCAAATATGAATGAAGGTGAACAGCTTTCGTCGCATTCTTATATAGTTTTTATACGCAGCTTTTACGTGCTTTTTTCCAGCCTCGTTAAATTGAACGTCAAATTGTAAAGGAGTAGCTCTATTTACCTCGTTATTTTCTGAGTACCTGTATTTTCATGTAACGTTGAGTATAAAATTAGATTCGGAGAGTAATGAAGGGGATGAAGTCAGATTGTGGATGCATGATGGGAATTAATTTGAGAACGCAGTAATAAGTGTTTATTATTGATGAGTACCTTTCTTGCAGGGCCTCCATTATAGAAGGAGAAGAATGATCTTTGAGCGTGATGATGAGAGCTCTTTTAGTTGCGAGAGTTCTGGTGAAAAAATATGGGAAAATCATTCTGGTCAGAGCTCTGGGAGATCCATTGCTGAAGTTGAGAAAGTTGATGTCAAGTAGTTCCGCACAGGACCAATGCAGTATATAATAGGAGAGTGGATGACGGGTAAAATGTAGAAATAAATTGAGATTCGATTCATTTTGAGGAAAACTTCGTATAAATAGAAAATGGCGTAGCAAAGTGACTGACTTTGACAGCTTCTCACTACAACTCTTCAACCCTTCTGAGCCAGAAATGGAAGATAGAAATAGAAATAGTAATACATTTCCACGAAAAACACGCATACAATGTGAGTGTGTCATTTTTACTCTCAAATAACTTGAAAATTTGGAGGCTGAATTGTGTACCGAACTGATTACTACACGGGAAATGATTATTCACGATATTTTGAAAATAGTTACTCTTCTTAAACAAATTATCAGACCCCTTTTGGTTAGTTATTCCTTGAATAGGTTTTCATGCAAAAATTCAATCTCTCCGATTTGGCCCAAAAATTTTTCTGGGAGTTTCAAGGTGTGTCGTTCTAAATTAGCAAATGTCCGTCCGCCGTCCGCGCCATTTTTGGTCAGTAGAAAATTTTCTAAAAATCTGAAATATTGGTCAGAAATCCGTCGCCGGCTCTAGTTGTTCCTCAAAACTCTTCTGCCCAATTGGACCAATTTTGGAGAGTAGGGATCGAAATGTGTATTTTGATAAATGGATTTTCGAGATTTAGGCCCATAGGGTATCATTTTCGACTAAATTTTGGACACTAAATTGATTAGAATAGATCCGGGACACGCCATATTCACGGTTTTCCCTATTTTCTTCATGTTCGATATTTTCGTCAATTTAGGCGTGTAGGGTATCGTCTTCGTGGAATTTCGAGGCTTTTTCAGGCCCTGACAATAGACTGACGTTTTGGTTGGTTATTCCTTGAATAATCAACCTACGTTTTCATGATAATGGTCAACCTCTCCGATTCGGCTCAAAAATTTTTTTTGGACGTTTCATGATGTCCTGATCAAAAAACGCTGCAAATTCTTACACACGGGTTGGTTATTCCTCGAATGGGGGAAACAGTGGGTGTGGCGGGTCTCAGACCCATTCCAATCGATTCAGCGTCCAAAATTTAGTGGAAAATGATACCCCACACGCCTAGGTCAGAAATCCCGAAACACATATTCAAGATGGGTGTATCTATGGGGCACTACGACACTAATTTACTAATATAATATTGAGAAAACGTAGGTAATTTAGAAGGCTATAATAATTGTATTAAATTGAATTGAATGGTACGAATAAAAGCTCGGACAGTAAAAAGAATTGTAGGCAACTGCTCAAAATTGGTTGCTAAGTTTAACAGCTGGTTATAAACAACAGGATATGACGATGTGTTTTGTTTGTCTATTCGGCTGAAGTCACCCACATGGGTAATAAATTCCCAATTTGACCCATAACTTCTTCCAGTGGGGTGCCAATTGTTCTGGGACCCATTTTATTGGATTCAGCGTCCGAAATTTAGTGGAAAATGACACCCCACTCGCCTAAATCACCCAAAATCTCGAAAATCCATTTTTCAAAAAACACATTTTGACCCCTACCCCCTCCAAATTTGGTCCGATCGGGCTGAAAAGTTTCGAGGACCCATCTCGGCTGGGAACAGACCCCTGACCCAAATTTCAGATTTTTAGAATATTTTCTACTACCAAAAACGGCGTGGACAATGGACGGCGTACGGCGGACGGCGGACGGCGGACGGCGGACGGCGGACGGACATTGACCTTTTTTGATCAGGACATCATGAAACGTATAGAAAAAAATTTTGAGCCGAATCGGAGAGGTTGACCATTATCATGAAAACATAGGTTGATTATTCAAGGAATAACCAACCAAAAGTCAATGTCCGTCCGCCGTCCGCCGTCCATTGTCCGCGCCGGTTTGGGTAGTAGAAAATTTTCTAAAAATCTGAAATTTGGGTCAGGGGTCTGTTCCCGACCGAGACGGGTCCTCGAAACTTTTCAGCCCGATCGGACCAAATTTAGGGGAGGGTAGGGGTCAAAATGTGTTTTGAATGAAACCGGTCCCAGAACGATTGGCACCCACTGGAAGAAGTAATGGGTCAAATTGGGAATTTATTACCCATTTTGAATATGTGTTTTCGGGATTTCTGCTACCTAGGCGTGTGAGGTATCATTTTCCACTAAATTTTGGACGCTGAATTCAATGATATGTGTCCCAGAACGATTGGCACCCACCGGAAGAAGTTATGGGTCAAAATGGGTATGTATCCACCCATTTTTTATGTGTCAGGATTTCTGGTGCCTAGGCGTGTGGTGTATCATATTCCACTAAATTTTGGACCCTGAATCGATTGGAATGGGTCTGGGACCCGCCACACCCTTTGTTTCCCCCATTCGAGGAATAACCAACCCGTGTGTAAGAATTTGCAGATTTTTTGATTTTGAATCTGCACGCTTCTTTAGAAAGTTTGCTTAGGATTTGGCGTTTGATTGATTATTCAGGGAATAACTCTAATGTCTGTCCGCCGTCCATGCCGATTTTAGAAGTAGAAAGTTGTTTAAAAATCTAAAATTTTCGTTTCGATTTTTTTTTTTTTCGTGGAGTTGGTCCTCAAAACAGGCCGATCGGATCTAATTTGGGAAGGTTAGGGTCAAAATGAGTTTTCTGAAGTAAGGATTTCGGCAATCTAGGCGTGTGGGGTATCATTTTCCACTAAATTTTGGACGCTGAATCGATTGGAATGAGTCTCCATGCTCTTGGTCAAAGGTTTTCCAAAGAGTAAGTGTTGCGTGCGTCATTTGTAGCGTGATATTTAATGCCATTTTATTGATAAAATTGATTACGCCTTGTAGCTATTCATTCAATTGCTATTTTGCAAGTCTTACTTCTCTTCTTCCAGCTGTCTATGTTCTCGAAATTCTACTCTTCCTGTGAACTGGAGTTGAGCTATTTCAGTTTGGAATTAATTTAAAATAAGTTCTTCGGTTCTCAATAATGGCAAATGAAGCTGCTACTTGGTGCCTGGCTTCGTAGACACTTCTGTTGCGATGCCCGTTGATTCCCATCTATACCTGCTCGTTGTCTCCGAGTCGATATTCTGACTCGTGTATTGTCACATGAATAACGGGGAGTTGTGTTGAGCGAATGCAGACAGTGTCGGTGAAGGGGTGACGATGGTGTTTCGACCCTTGTACCATCCGCGTATAACTCGATGCTACAAGAGACCGCTCTCTATTCCATTCCCCGTTCTGGGACTGGAACTCACAGCCTGTTGATTGGAAGAGGGTTTTAGCTATTCAGGAAGCGGTGGTTCCTTCCCTTCCGCCCTTGTCGGATGTCATTTGCTCTCCATCCCCTCGGCTCCTATTGGCCTCTCATCGTTTCCCCCTCCCTCGTTCGTTACGCGTTTATACCGCTCAAAAGCTCGTTTTGTTCGATTTATGCAAAAGTAGTTGAATCAGTAATGTAGTGAAAACACAGGGTGATTGGAATCCGATGAGCGAGAGAACCAGTCGTGCTGAAGTTAGGTCTGTCCTTTCATGCAACGCTTTTCCCGACGGTCTTTGTACTAAAAACGGTAAATAGCTCCTGTGGGCATTGTACCTACCATTTTCAGATCGTCTGCGAACAATGTTTTCATCCTCGATCAAAATTCAACTTTTACTCTCTCAAATCACTGTTCGTCTCTCACTTCAACCAACGGATGATTTTTGGTTTATTCTCCGTTGAATAATACAGTTTTATTTTGTCTAGTAAAAAATGTGTATTTCAATGTCCTCTTTCTACGTCTCGAAATTAGGGGATTACAAATCAAAATGCTGCAAATCCTTTCATTATTCCTCGGACCAGGAGCCAGGGGATTCACTCCAATCGATTCAGCGCTTAAAATTTAGTAGATAATATTCCCCACACTCCTGGGTCGCCAAAAATCTCGAAAATCAAATTTGGTCCGAAGAATTACGAGGAATTACTGGAGCCCCGGGTCATTGACCAAAATTTCTGATTTTTAGAACATTTTCTACTACCTAAGTTGGCGTGGACGGCGGATGGACATTTGAATTTTAGTTGGTTATTCCTTGAATACAATTTTTTCAGCCCGATTGGACCAAATTTTGGGAGGGGTAGGGGTAAAAATGTATATTTCGTAAAATGGATTTTCGAGATTTTTGGCAATCTAGGCGTATGGAGTATTATTTTAAACTAAATTTTGGGCTCTGAATCCAATGGAATGGGTCCTAGAAAGATAGGAGCCCACCAGAAGAAATTATGAGTCAAAATGGGTACCTATTCACCCATTTTTAATGTGTATTTTCGAGATTTCTTGAAGCTAGTCGTGTATGGTATCATTTTCCACTAAATTTTGGACCCGAATCGATTGGGATGGGTCTGATACCCACCACACCCACTTTTTCCCCCAATTTCTCCATGTTCGACGGCTAAGGCGTGTGGGATATCTTCTTCCAATAGTTTTTGGGACGCTGAATCAATTGGAATGAGTCTCCATGCTCCTGATCCGAGGAATAACCAACCCTTGTGTAAGAATTTGCAGCGTTTTTGTCCAGACCCCTTGAAATGCTTGAAATTTGGCTGAATCGAAAAGGTTGACTTTTTCCATAAAACATTGGTAGATTATTCAAGCAACACTAATACACATTATGGTCGTCTTATGAATAGACCCAAGAATCATGAATTTGGCTCCATGGACCATGAACCATGGACCATGAACCATGGACGTTCATCATGGACATCATGGATTTTCAGCCGGAATGCCGTATTACCAGAAATAACTGCAAGAATGAGGAATTACTTTCTGCGTAGAACCACAAGACGGGGGAGGATATCTTCCTGTTCACAAGACGACACACCATGTGTTCTGGAGTATCTTTACGGTCTTCTTGTACGAATAGGCGAACACCTGCCGCAGGAGGGTTAAATAAAAACTCTGGTGGCTTCAGGCCGGTAGACATCACCTGCACGTGCGCCCCTTCGAATCCCCCAAACAAAAATCCACTGCCGTTGAATTAAATAATACTCCCCCCTTATTCGTTCAACACATCTCCCACTTTAAGATCCTCTCCTACTTTGACTATTATGGTTTTTGCCGTGGATAGAACCCTATTTTGACGGATTACCCGCCCTTTCCCATTTCCGTCTTCAACGTTGCTCAGGTTGGTATAATAAAGTTACAGCTTTTGCTGTCTCTGAGAGGCCCTCAACATTGTTACCCTTTCACGAGCCATCTACCTCATGGCATCCTTGGCTCTCCAAAGTGCTACTCAAAACTAAGGAAATCTAATAACCGAACAAAACATTCACCGTCCCAAGGAAGAGGCCGATGAATTGTCGATAAATTATGATTCATTAACGTCAAACTGTCTTGTTCGAGGGTTTATTGATTGATGGCTGGTCTCCGCCAAAGGTAGGTTTTGGAATAGGGAGTCAACATTTATTTAATTTGTGACTTCAGGTTTAAGAGTTTCTGGCATTTCTCGTAATTATCATATTGTCGTGTATTGGTCTAATCGCAGGCATTGTTTTCAGGACGGCGATAGTTAAGTTGAGACGAGCGTGTTTTGCTTGATTGATGGATCGCTCTATTGATTCTCCATTACGATTGATGGATGCTCGACTTGATCACTGATGTGTCACGATTTCGAATTCAATCGTAGATCAAATTCAATGCGCTCTCATTTTGGTTGATTCCTTGAATAAACAAAGTCAATCTCTCCGATTCAGCCCAAAAAATTGTTCTAGGAGTTCAGAAAAAATCTAAAATTTGGATCAGGGGTCCGTTCCCGGCTCAAGTTGTTCCTCGAAACTTTTCAGCCCGATCGGACCAAATTTGGGTGGGGGGTCAAAACGTGTATTTCGAAAAATGGATTTTTGGCAATCTAGGCGCTTGGGGTATCATTTTCCACTAAATTTTGGACGCTGAATCCAATGAAATGGGTCCCGGAACCATTGGCACCAACCGGAAGAGGTTAAGGGTCGAAATAGGTTTCTACCTACCCATTTTGAAGATGTGTTTTCGAGATTTCTGGTACCTAGGGTGTGTGGGGTACGGTTTTCCACTAAATTTTGGACCCTGAATCAATCAGAGACCCACCAAATCCTTTTTTTTTATCTTGATCAAAAAAGTCAAATGTCTGTACGCCGTCCAGGCCGACTTTGGTAGTTGACGATTTTCTAAAAAATTTGAAATTTGAGTCAGGTACCCGTTGCCGGCTCCAGTTGGTCCTCGAAACTTTTCAGCCCATCAAAAGGAAGAAATATTACCTTCAATAGCTGTCAGGTTAGCCAAGGATCTGCGATGATTCCGAATCCAATCGGATGGGTTACAGGTATCTAGGCGCGTGAGGTATCATTTTCCAGTATATGTTGTGGAGGCTGAATCCAGAAAACACACTTATCGATTTTTTCATGGTCCAAGGATAAGCCAATCTGTGTGAATGAATTAGCAGCGTTGTTTATCCATGCAGTAACGCAGTGTCCATTGCGTTGCTCTCTTCCAAGAAAACGCTGGCTATAGGATATTTTATGAGTAGACCGACTTCAACAATCCTCTCCAGCGTTGGGTCGTTTAAAAGTTCAATGATATGCTTCTTTATGGCGTTTACAAAACACTGAACCGAACCAATGATACGCCTCCTACGATTGGTGCACGAATTTCACGCATCATCGAGTTGCCGGAGCCATGTCCTGCTCCTCCATTGCCTTCCTAACGCCCTCGTCATGAATTCCGATCACCCATATCCTGATTTTCCTCCCTTTTGAACAATTCACCGAGAAACTTCCTCGCTATTATCTTCCTTTAGAGGAAGTTTCGATCCGTCGGGTGATCGTAGGGCGTAACATAACCAGGAAAGTTGATTGTACGTTGTTTCATCCTTCAAAATGGCTGGATCTTTGTCTCGACAACATGAAAATCGGTATTCCACTCTCCTGCGGTGATAACACTTTTCCACTCACGCATTAGGCGCTGATCACAAATACGATGGCGTGCTACAAAATCGATTCAACGTCTATTGCTTGAAAAGAAACGTATAACTATAGCTCTTATGGTGTAAGGCGATCGGTTAAAGACACATTTGAATCAATTCAGCGTCATATAGTGGAATTTATTACACCACACGCTTAGGTCGTAAAAAATCTGAAAACTCCATTCTTACCGTATATGACGAACGAGCTGAAGATGAGTTCAGCAAAATAAGGGTTCAACTGAAATCTACATGCAACATTTTTTCCACATCATTTTAAAGAACTTTTTGGATAGCAGAAATAAATGAATTTTGAAAAAAAAAAAAAAAAAAAAAAAAATCCTAAAAAGGGAACGCTGGCACTGTTTCCTACACAATTCAGCAGTTATATTGAGATATCAAAGCGGGCCATTTTCCCCCCTCCTCATAACAGCCAACAGGTATTCCATTTTGGTTGACTCATTCGAATCGATTCAGCGTCCAAAATTTAGCGGAAAATGACACCCCACACGCCTAGGTCCCAGAAATCTCGAAAACCCACATTCAAAATATGTTGATGGATACCCATTTTGACCCATAACCTCTTCCGGTGGGCGCCAATCGTTTCGGGACCTGTCTCATTGGATTCAGCGTCCAAAATTTAGTCGAAATGGTACCCCACTCGCCTAGATCGCCAAACAATGTCTGCCCGCCGTCCACGCCGTTTTTGGTAGTAGCGAAATTGTCTGAAAATTCGAAATTTTGGCCAGCGACCAATTTCCGGCTCTAGTTGGTCCTCGAAACTTCTCAGCCCGATTGGACCACATTTTAAGAGGGTAGGGGTCAAAATGAGTTTTTGAAAAATGTATTTTCAAGAATTTCGGCGACCTAGGCTTGTGGGGTATCATTTTTTACTAATTTTTAAACGCTGAATCCAATAAGATGACCGATAATCGCCCGCTGGAGGGTGGTTTGGGTCAAAATGGCTACCTATATCAAATGTATATTATCGGGATTTTGGCCTGCTGGCATACTGGGTGTAATTTTCCACTAAATGTTAGATGCTGATCGATTGAAATGAGTCCTGGATATTCTCCACCTACTGTTTTCCCCATCTTTCTGGTTCAAGAAATAACCAACTCCTGAGAATAAATTTGCACTGTTTTATTCATGCACATCTTCGCCGGTTTCTCCGTTTCCTTCGAGATTTCCTCTGAAGCATCACGTTTACGAATTTCCTGAATGTATTCGGGGCTCTCATCAATTCGACCCTACTCTTTTTCTCACTTCTTCTCAATAACAGGCGTGACTCACAGCAGATAATCTTATGAATTGCAGCATTTTCATTCCGCTCAGATTTTTGCAGGATCTGAAAACCCTACAAATTGACCTTCAGCACAACTAGTCGCACGGTATCCGAAATCCCCTTCATTTTCGCATAAAGCTTTACAATATTGAACGGAGGATGAGTCATCTGTATTCGTTATTGATCTTCTGAAAGGAATTTTTTTAGTTGAACATTCCAATTTATTGCAGTCATTTCGTCAGCAACGTTGAAGAAATAAAAGTTTAATTGTTCATACATCTGCCGTCCCATGATTCCCGAATTTGGAAAAAGTGTATAATGAAAGCTCATAAGTCTGGCAAGAGGCCCCTTGGGTGCCCTGAGGAATCTTTTTCTCCCTTGGCAGTGCTCTGAGTCCTGACCGGCTTCTCGGAAAGGCTCAAGCTTTGGGACGGGTAATGGAAGTGGGCCATAAAACCAGAGTTGCGGGCAGAGGGGCCGCACTTTATACCCTCGTTCACACTAAAATACCCGCCTTCATTCAGTAAATCCTTCTTCTACTAGGACGCCAGCTTGAGTCGTGAAATGGTGTACGTGTAGCGTCTAATCGTAGGGCTCTCGAACGTGTGGGGTCCACGTGGAAAGTAGTATATTAACGGAAAGATTACTAAATTGGTGATTTTCCCGAAAGTAGGGCTATTTTAGCGCTGAGGGATAACAAGTGCGGTGACCCGATAAGGTGATATGAAAATGAGGACAGTTTCTCGGTTGAAAAGTGAACCTTCCCTCCTCAATTATTTCGAAGATAAATATGTGGACCGAGGACAAAGTCAATCAATTTGAGTCATAGTAATGTAACCATATACCTATACTACGGTCCAAGAAGGATCCGAACGGGGTCTGGGCCTCGGAAAATTTAAGATTTTTCGTGGAATTTTGAGGCTTTTTCAGGCCCTGACAATGGACAGACCTTTTTGATTTTGAATCTGCACTCTTCATTAGAAAGTTTGGTTAGGATTAGGCGTTAGGTTAGGATTATCTGATTGATTATTCAAGGAATAACCCTAATGTCCGTCCGCCGTACGCCGTCCATGCCGGTTTTGGTAGTAAAAATTTTTTTTAAAAATCTGAAATTTTGGTCAGGGACCCGTTTCTGGTTCTAGTTGGTCCTTGAAACTTTTCAGGCCGATTGGACCAAATTTGGGGTGGCTTCGAAAAATGGCGTGTGAGGTATCATTTTCCACTAAATTTTGGACGCTGAATCGATTGATCGACTTATCGATGGTGACTTCGTCAATGGCAGCGCCAATGTTGTCCTTGAGGTGTGCCTGACTATGTGGGTGGTCAGCGTACACGACAGATTTTTAAGGTGTCTCATAAAAAAACCATTACGTGGAGCCAAATCTGGGGAGATCGCCTCTGAGCGAGAGGAGGCAGTTGGGAAATCCAATCCATGGAGGCTCGAGCAGTGTGAGCTATATTTTGACTTAGTGTATGACCCGTTTTAATCTGTTCCTAATATATTAATTAATAAAGAAGATGTAGTAATTTTAATTTGCGCTCAAGTCACATTGCTCTTAGCACAGCTGGTCGAGGTCAGTGAACAAAGGCCTTCTGAGGGCTCAGTTCGTCATTCTCTGGTTGGTCTCAGTTTGTCTTTCTTTGGTTGGGCTCAGTACCCATTTTGATATGTTGGGTGGATTAGTGAGGAGGAAGGGTTGGGCTCAATCTACAACAGAGGGCGAGGGATATAGGCTTAGTCTACATCAGAGGGTGAGGGATTTAGGCTCAGTCTACATCAGAGGGTGAGGGATTTAGGCTGTGTACATCAGAGGGTGAAGGATTTAGGCTCAGTCTACATCAGAGGGCGAGGGATTTAGGGTCAGTCTACATCAGAGGGTGAGGGATTTAGGCTCAGTCTACATCAGAGGGTGAGGGATTTTGGTTCAGTCTAAATCAGAGTGTGAGGGATTTAGGCTCAGTCCACAACAGAGGGTGAGGGATTTGGGCTCAGTCTACATCAGAGGGTGAGGGATTTAGGCTTAGTCCACAGCAGAGGCTGAGGGATTTGGGCTCAGTCTACATCAGAGAATGAGAGACTTAGGCTCAGTCTACATCAGTGGGTGAGGGATTTAGGCTCAGTCTACAACAAAGGGTGAGGGATTTAGGCTCAGTCTACATCAGAGGATGAGGGATTTGGGCTCAGTTTACAGCAGAGGACGAGGGATATAGGCTCAGTCTACAACAGAGGGTGAGGAATTTGGGCTCAGTCTACATCAGAGGGTGAGGGGTTTAGGCTCAGTCTACATCAGAGGGTGAGCGATTTAGGTTCAGTTTACATCAGGGGGTGAGGGATTTAGGCTCAGTCTACAACAGAGGGTGAGGGATTTAGGCTCAGTCTACAACAGAGGGTGAGGGATTTGGGCTCAGTTTACATCAGAAGGTGATGGATTTGGGCTCAGTCTATAACAGAGGGTGAGGAATTTAGGCTTAGTCCACAACAGAGGGTGAGGGATTTGGGCTCAGTCTACAACAGAGGGTGAAGGATTAGGGCTCAGTCTACAACAGAGGGTAAGGGATTCGGGCTCAGTCTACAATCTCCATTCTGCTAAAACCACACGTTGCAGACATCCAATTTTTCGTGGCTTGGAAGATGAGTTCCTGTATCATGTCCATGTTTTTAACTGCAGTTACCGGCACAAAGCATTTGTTTCCTTTAAAGAAGTAAGGACCATGACGGCGACAGGTAACAAAACTTGGGGTGCTTCCCTTTTCAATGAGCCCTTTCCCACTCTTCTACGACCCCACAAGGCGATTTTTTCAAGTATGTAAGTTTCCGTGGAGCCCTCTGTATTTGATGCCTCCTGCATATTGCCTCCCCATTTTCTTAGAAGGATGAATAGGTATGCGTGCTGACCACTTCAATACACATTCCTTGCACATACGAGTATTTACGACACATTCCTGTTCATTCATAGTTACAGTTATACAGTTATAGTTATACATTCATAGTTCTGTGAGTGAGTGTCCTACGTTCATTTTCATCCGTTATCTTCAAATGGATGATGTTGGAACAAGAATATATTTCTCGAATATATTGTTCATTTATTAGGGAAACAGGCGACATATTCCTCAATTTTCTGGTTAGGTGATGCGTTCATCCTATTATAGAAATCGCCTCCTTTGTAAGTTGCTCTATTCGGGTTAAATTTCCTCTTTGAACACGGCCGCTCTTCCACTCGAAATCCCCGTCGACGCCCTCCAAATCCTCCAGTAAGTCAAGTTAGGGGCCGAGCGAGTTTTGAATCTGCTGGGAAGTTGTGGTTTGAAGCTTCCCAAGACTGATAGCAATTTCCCTTGAAAGGAGGAAATCGCTACAGTGAACGTTTTGAACTGCTTGCACCCCGTTTCCGATGGGTTTAATCGGCTCAGTGAACACGGCCGATCTTGTTGGATTTGGGATTGAATCGAGCCAACTTGGCTATCTTGACGTTCAATTGAGTTTTTCCGAGTGGAGTAGAGATATATATCGTTCGGGTTGTCCGAATAAACTGTAAGAGTTGTATGGAAGTCACCTGTCGACCTGGAAAGTCAGTTAAAACCAGATGCTGCCGACTCGAGGCCAAATTTAGAATAAATCGATAATTTCTCCGTAAGCCTTTTCAGAGGCTGTCAAATCTGTCATACCAAGTTATTACATGGGTCTTCGTCTGGTTTGGAAAAGAGACCTACAACTTGAAGGTGATTTTTTCCCTATAGGTAGGTTTCTGGTCAAACAACCATCGCTGAAGCATGCCTCGTGTTCCCTTTATCTGGGCGCCTGGTGGCCAAAATGTGCCCAATTGACTGGGCATGAATATAAAATGTTTGAAAGGGCGAAAGAAGTTGCAGGCAGCGGCGTAAGGTTTGTCCCAGGAAATACGTTTGACCCAGCATTTCCTGTGGGGTAGAAAATGGCGATATGATACATAAAATGGCCAGACCTCATTTCCATTTTTGAGGTTTCTCTGGATCAGCCAGCACATTTGGCCTGCCAGAGTGGGTCCACCCCATGAGGAATGATTTCATTTGCTTTTGTGTCATTTTGACTCTCCTTGCATATCAATTGATTCTATTCAAAGTCCGGCAGTGGAGCATATAGACGGAGGATTGGCTTTTGGACACGGAATCCAATCCTCTTGCTCCTATGAATAAGCCACCGATATAATTTGCAGTGTTTTTCCTAAAGTTCAACGAATTTGATCAAACAATTCGAATAATAAAATCTCTAAAATGTGTTTTTTGAAAAATTTCAGCAATCTAGGCGCAATTTAGGGTATCATTTCCCACTAAATTTTGGACGCTGAATCCAATAAAATGGGTTCTAGAACGGTTGGCGCCCTCTGGATGAGGTTATGGGTCAAAATGGGTCTATCCATTACCCATTTCGAATATGTGTTTTCGAGATTTCTGGTACTTAGGCGTTGTGGGTATAATTTTCCACTAATTTTTGGACGCTGAATCGATTGGAATGAGTCTCCATGCTCCTGAAACGAGGAATAACAAACCCCGTTAGAATTCGCAGCGTATTTACGAATATATTTCCTAGCGATGTTCTGCACCCTTCCAGAAGGATTGTAGGGCTATCTGAGTTTAAGGTAAAACTCTCTATTATGGTCAACACAGATATTCCTGAGTTGTTTAAAGCGTTTTCAGGAGTAGAGGACCACAGTGAAAAACCATGTCGAATTCCCCACGGTGTTTTCTTTTCTCTCTGAACGTTGCTAAAAACGATACAAATTTTTTTTACTCCCGTTGGTAACTTGAACCCTGAAAAATGATATCATTGTGAATGAATAACCACGTACTATCTTTCATTCACGGAAAAAGGAAGCTCTACGTACTGGCGACCAACGAGAAAAGTATTGTTTATCCGCGGACTTACGGCAAATCGTTGTCAAATATAAGCCACGAGAAAAACCAAATCTATTCGAGTTGAATAAACTTTCGCCTCCGAACCTGGTATATTTTCCTTTTTATCGCCCTCCTCCTTCTTCGGACCTTGAAGAAAGAAAAGTACCTCGATTCCGAATGCATAATCGAAATGGAATAAATTCTTTTACATTACGTATTCTCTGTTTCTCGGCGACAAAAAAGGGGGAACTCGCGTTTTTAGTTGACAGAATCAATACTTAAATCAGTGAGAAAAAAAGAATAATGGGCGGTCCTCGGAGAAAATATCCTCGGTAGGTTTTATCCGACTGTTTGATTCATGTTTTTTTAGAGGTGATTAGGGTCGGAATGATTGTGGAAAAAATTGTCTTCAGCTCGCTCGGTGCCTCTCACAATGTAATCAATTCTACTTCGCTGTCATAAAACCTACCGTCTTTTTTTAAGGGTTGAGTGAATAATTGGCATTAGATGGAAATTTCAATGGAATTGAGAATTTCATTTTCTCAAACGACTAGAAACTTTTGTACTGCCCGTACTTTTGCTACAAAATTGATCAAATAAGGACAGATATGATTCACTCTTTGGTCATATCTGTAATTTTTGCGATGCTTCATCTATCATAAGCTTAATTAGACCTACCAATCTTCCACAATGTTTTTGAAAATGCAAGCCATTAGCCGTTTTTCGGCAACAAACTTGACACCATTTATGGTAGTAGACAATTTTCTAAAAATCTGACATTTTGGTCAGGGACTCGTTTTTGGCTGTAGTTGGTGCTTGACACTTTTCAGGCCAATTGTACCAAATTTAGGGAGGCTGGGGTCAAAATGTGTTCTTCAAAAAATGGATTTCGGCGATCTAGGCGTGTGGGGTATCATTTTCCACCAAATTTTGAACGCTGAATCCAATGAAATGGGTCCTGGGAACGATTAGCGCCCTTTGGATGAGATTTTGGGTCAAAATGGTTATCGATCAACCTATTTTGAATGTGGGTTTTATGGGGAGATATCTGTGGAGTATCATTTTCCACTAAACTTCGGACGCTGAATCGATTGAGTTCAGCTCGTTCGGACCAAAATTGGAGTGAGTATGGATAAAATGTGCTTTTTAAAACTCGATTTTCCGGTCTTTTTGGGAACTACGGATATGTGTGGTATCATTTTCCGCCACATTCAGGACACGGAATCCAATCCTCTTGCTCCAAGGAATAATAAACCACCGGAATAATTTGCAGTGTTTTTCCTAAAGTTCAACGAATTCAATCAAACAATTCGACTACAATACAAGCCAAAGACAGGAAAAAACCGCAGACAATTAACTCAACTCTACAGTTTCACCGAACATTGAATCCCTTCTGTCTGAATTGATATTATAATGTCGAAAGGTCGGCGCGATTTTTAGATTAAATGACCGCATCGAGGGATATTGCGGTGCGAAATGGAATTGTGTGCCCAACTGGTTGTTCACACATGAGCAATTTGATGAAAACTCGATGGGGGTTTTCTCGTATTTTTATCTGGAATATAATCTGGTGGACTATCGGTCGCCTATGCAATATTATACGCTTCCAAATGATTTTTTCAGCCTTTTGGTTGGTAATTCCTTGAATATTCAACCTGTTTTCATGCAAAAAATCAATCTCTTTGATTCGGCGCAGAAAAAATTTCTTCTGGGCGTTTCAAGGTTTTCAGATCCAAGCCGATTTTGGTTGTAGAAAAATGTCTAAAAATCCTTAATTTTGGTCAAGGATCCGTTTCCGGCTGTAGTGGACTCCATAACTTTTCACCCCGATTGGACCAATTTGGGGGGCTAGGGGTCGAAATGTGTATTTCAAAAACGTGGATATTCGAGATTTTTGATGATCCATACGTGTGGGGTTTTATTTTCCTCTAAATTTTGAACGCTGAATCGACTGAAATGAGTCCTGGGCACCCTACATTCACTCATTCTATTAATTCTAAAAATAAGGATACATTTTGGACGGATTTGCAGCCAACTAAAGCCGGAAACAGGGGCCTATTCCTAGAAACTCTTCACTTCCACGCTTTACGAATCTTCATCTCATACTCTTCACATTGAAATTACGAAGAGTAGGAGAACTTCCTGTTCCTAGAAACCTTTCACTCCAACTCTCCTGTTCTACTTGAAATGTAGAGTGAGTTGTTGTTGTGTGTCTATTTTGTTGTAGCCTTCCTCGCGCTTAGGACACCTAAACGAGCAAAACTCAAGTTGACTGCTATTTGAAGTCATTGGATACTCTTCAAAAAAATGGACGAATCTTCATTTGCCACCCACAGTATTGGCTCTGCGTACGAGTGTGAAGAGTTTCTTGGAACAAAACCCGAGTAGAACACTGAAAACGCTGTCAACATTGACTCTTCATTTCACTCTACATCTTCATAACGCTCCGCACTTTCTAGGAACGAAAAGTTTTCGTAGAGTGGGGAGGTTACACATTCAGAGTGGAGAGTGAGGAGTGAAGAGCTTCTAGGAATAGGCCCCTGGGCAACCTAATTTCACTCATACTACTCATAATATTACTGTACCGATTTATGTTCTTAGTAAATAATTTATTACAATCGTTCACTTGAATACACTGTTCTCATTCACACACTTACCTACACAATGACACAATCACAAAGCACAATACACAGTTGTTATGCGGTTATCGCACTATTTATAACACGGCACAATTTATAACATGCATCTACATTCGGACTCCAAATTGAACTGCACTCAACTGCGCGGCGTTCCTGGGTCCCTTTTATACTCGCTGCCTCTTGGTTGAGTACCTTCTCGAACCTTCCCTGGTTCTGGGAACTCGACGTGTTGTCTTGAGCCAATGGGAAGGTTCCAGCCAATTCAATAGGACGCAGGAATGTTCGAGAGCGACCCTTAGCCCTCCACAGGTCATTGACCCTGCAACACTGGCAGCCTATTTGACTGGCGCAGGTGCCAGCTCGCAACATTACACCAAATGATAATGAACCTTTTTGGACAGATTTGCAGCCTACTAAAGTCAGAAACAGGTTCCTTACCAAAATATCAGATTTTTAGAAAATTGTTTATTACCAAGAACGGCGTGGACAATTCTTATTAAACTTCAAGTTAGTGTAGGTACATGTTTTTATTGATTTTTTTGAGATGAATATTTTCCCCCGTCTGGCCATAACCCTGTGGAAAAACACATTAGAATCTTGAATGTATTTACCACATGTAAAACGTATCATCTCAACATTGAACAACATCTTGCTTCCCAAAAAGCGCAATAATCATTCTCGTACGGCCAAAGAGGGAATTAAGGCGACTCATCTAACTTCTATCTAACATCGTAGGCTCTACGGCCATTTGAGAGAAGTAATGTTAGACGTAAGTGTGTACCGTTAACGTTAATTTGAGGAGATCGCTCGTCAGTTGGATACATTTCGAACCGCCAACTTCAACTCAAATAGCCTTCAACTAAGCGGCGCGCTTTGAAAACTTGAAACAATTATCAAATGAACCCGCGGGGGCCGAAGTGAGTTTGGGAGTGTTCTTTGAAAGTACCTACAATGTTTGAAGTGCAAAAGGGAACGCCACAATGCAATTTGATGTGACCCAGTACCTTGGAGGGGAGGGCAGTAATCTGATTAACTACTCAATGGCTCATTGGACAAACCATGAAAATGATGATTAGGTCAATCAATAGGTAGCAAACTTCCTCATCAACTTTATCAAACGATTGATCTCCGGAAGAATGTAGCAAATTTCTCTATAATGTATTCATTTTGGTTGGTTATTCATTGAATAATCAAATGTAAATTTCTCCGATTTGGCCCAAATGTCAAATGTCCGTCCGCCGTCCACGCCGACTTCGGTAGTAGAAAATTTTCTAAAAATCTGAAATTTGGGTCAGGGGTCCGTTCCCGGCTCTAGTTGGTCCTCGAAAATTTTCAGCCCGATCGGGCCAAATTTGGGCGGAGTAGGGGTCAAAATCTGTATTTAAACAAATTGATTTTCGAGATTTTTGGCGATCTAGGCGTCTGTTTCCTTTAAATTTTGGACGATGAATCTAATGAAATGAGTCTCAGAACGATTGGCACCCACCGGAAGAAGTTATGGGTCAAAATGGGTATCTATCTGCCCATTTTCCACTAAATTTTGGACGCTGAATCGATTGAAATGTGTCCGGGAACCATTGGCGCCCTCTGGATGAGTTTATGGGTTAAAATTGGTACCTGCCTACCCATTTTGAATGTCTCCATGCGCCTGGTCCGAGGAATAACCTACCCGTATGAATGAATTTGCTGCGTTTTTGGTTGGTTATTTCATGGATAATCAACCTATGTTTTGAACCATGAATTCAAAGTTTTTGTACTTCATAGGAAGAGTGCGACTAGTAGAACACATGTACCCATGAGAAGGAAGTAGATGGCAATGAAATGATAGTATTTGGCATTAAAGTGACTAGTTGGGAAACAACTGCCTTCTTGGACTTCTTCTCAGGCTACCATACTTGCAGATTGTCAACGTTTATAGTTGACAGCCATCATGGGGGTCAATTTTTCAACTCATTTTCCACAAAATGTGTCCTCGGGACATTTCTTTTTAGAGACTTCGTATTCAATTCACGATTTCAGATTTCGGTTGGTTATTCCTTGAACAATCAACCTATATTTTCATGCAGAATGTCAACCTCTCCAATTAGGTCCTAAAATGTTTCAAAATGTTGGAAGCTAAATCCATTGGTGTGAGTCACACTCCACACTCACTGTTTTCCCCGTAGACTTGCTGAAAGGAGTCCGTTTCGTGAATGCAACATGAATGCAATAACTTACAAGTATTTTGCAATCGTGTTACTGCCATAAGTCCTTATTATATGATAGCAACGTGAATGCGATGTGATTTAGCTGGGATTTCGACCCATCACAATGTGACAGCAACACAAAACTAAATTTTCTAAAAATTCGATATATTAGGTCAGGGACCCCTTTTAGGCTTTAGTTGGTTCTCGAAACTTTTCCAGCCCGAATGGACCAAATTTGGGGAGAATATGGGTAAAAATGGGTATTTTGAAAATAGATTTTTGGGTATCTAGGCGTGTGGGGTGTCATTTTCCACTATATTTGGGGCGCTGAATCGATTGGAATGAGTCCTACATGAATTATTTTGAGCAGTTTCACAATTTTATTGGAAATTTGTATAGAAAATTCATTTTATCGGCCAACAAACCTCGGTCATTTGATGAGCATGAGCCCTAGGCGGCCATTGTTGGACAACACCGATTTCCTCCGCCTCAGCGGAGTCGTTCCCACGGGTGAGTTTCCCCAAATCCGTGACGGCGGGTCCGATAGCGATCGAGGCGTCGCCGACAGAGGCCTTCATCGCTCACCACAGAAAACCCGCCGTGCCTCAATCATCTCATCATCTTGAGTGCTCCCAATCGTCGGAGACTCCACCTGGGCGGGAATTGATTCGCCGAAAAGTCGCCCCGTCAACGAGCCGATGGCAAAGTGAGAAACGACTTGGGCGATACGTTTTCTCAATCGCGGTGAGCCGGCCCGCAATCACGCACAGGCACATCCCGGATTGCCCGGCGGAGCGATGAGCTTTTGAATCGATGAGGGGCTGCCACCTACAAAGACCTCCGCCTTCACCTCCACTTGACGGAAATCGTCGGACTATTCTCTTTGGAGGACGTTGTTGGAACCAGTATTGACGTATTGTTGGATGAGAGGACTTGGGAAGTATTGAACTCGTCAGGCTTCCAACTCTCGAGGGTGGAGGGCCCCTCACTCGACTCCGCCATTGTCTCTTCTGTTGGATGCCCCGCTTTTCTTGTATGTCTTGAGCGATCCTCAATTTCGGCAAAAGAATCATTTTCGATATCCGCCTTCGATTTGACAAGAAATAAATTCAGTAAAATATTCATATTTTCAAGTTTTTGTTGGTTATTCCTTGAATAATCGAAGTAAGTTTTCATTCAAAAAATCAACCTCTCCGATTCGCCCCAAAAAATTTTTCTGGACGTTTCAAGGTGTCTAGATCAAAATAAGCAAACGTCGACTTTGGTAGGAGAAAATTTTAAAAAATCTGAAATTTTGGTCAGGGACCTGTTTACGGCTTTAGTTGATCCTAGAAACTTTTCAGCCAGATTCACCGAATTTTGGGAAGTTGGGGATGGGTGAAAATGTGTTTTTTGAAATTCAATTTTTCACCAAATTTTGGACACTGAATCCAATGAGACGGGTCCCGGAACGATTGGTGCCCTCTGGATGAGGCTATGGGTCAAAATGGGTGCCTGTCTACCCATTTTGAATATGTGTTTTCGAGATTTCTGGTACCTAGGCGTGTGGGGTATCATTTTCCACTAAATTTTGGACCCTGATTCGATTGGAATGGGTCCGGGACCCGCACATCCACTGTTTTCCCCATTTTTGTTATTAGTTATTCTGACGTGGATCACACCAGACTTCCTAATAATCTGGTGGCCCCACGAGTTGTCCCCTCCCTCCTAAAATCGTCAAATGTGAATAGGTAAACACAAAAATCTTTGGACTAAAGGCAAAGAGACTCATTGCAATCGATTCCGTGTCCAAAAATTAGTGGAAAACGATACCCGACACGCCTTGGTACCAGAAATCTTGAAAACCCATAGTCTAGATAGGTAGATAGGTACAATTTTAGGTCCAACATTCAGTGGATAATGATACCCCTACACGCCTAGGTACCAGAAATCACTATAACACATTCGAAATAAGTAGATAGATACCCATTTCGCCCGATCACCTCTTCCAGGGGGCGTCAATCGTTCTAGGACCCTTTTCGTTGGATTCAGCGTCCAAAATTTAGTGGAAAATGATACCCCACACGCCTTGGTACCAGAAATCTTGAAAACCGATAGTCTAGATAGGTAGATAGGTACCCATTTTCGTCCATTACCTCTTCCGGTGGACGCCTGGAACGCCAAAAATTTCAAATAGACATTTTCCAAAAATCACATTTTGACCTCATCCCCCAAATTATTGAAGGAATAACCAAACAAAATTGTTAGTAAAGTAAATGTAATGTAATTTGCGATGAAATAAATCGCATTCATTCGTGTTTTCTCCATGTCTTGGAGCCAAAGCTTGGCTGAGGGTCTTCCTGTGCTTAATATCCATCAAGAAAACGTCAGGGTTGCTCGGCATTCCCAGTTGTACCCTTGGCAATCATGGTCGTTACGTCATACATAACGCTATAGTACCTCATCCTACTCGAGCAACCCCTATACTGCAACTTTACGAGGGAGAATCGCCATTGGGACCCTCGGACTTGTTGGAAACCCCTCGGAACGATCGTATATCATCCGCAGGCTCGTCTCATACCCCTCTCACTTCGTACCCCCACATGCATTCGCTTATCCGTCCTTCACCCCTTTTCCACCCCTCCAGTGTCACCCATCCCTGATAACTCCCACGTCGGACAACCTGAACAATACGGTGGATAAATAAAGCGAAAAAGGGCCGGCGACCGTCAGGTGTACAGGTTAAGGGATGATAACGCCCCGGTTTTCATCCCTTTATTGGACGCTGACTACTAAAAAAAGCAAAGCGGCGCACCTATGACTCGGATGATGAACGATATTAAACATGATGATAAATGATGAGTTCTTTTCGCCTTGATGATTTATGTTGCGGTGGTTAGGGAATAATTTACATAGCTCGCGTCGTATATTACATGAGAAATGGACACAATCTGATTTGCGAAACAATTTTCCTACGTCTTGGAGTCTCAAGAGGATTTCGACCCCTTTCATACAAAACAAGTAAGAAAACGCTGCAAATTCTTTCACAGGGGTTGGTTATTCGGACCAGAAGCATGGAGACTCATTCCATTGAATTCAGTGTTCAAAATTTAGTTTAAAATGATACCCCACACGCCTAGATCGCCAAAAATCTCAAAAATAATCTGCCAAAATTAGATTTTTGAAAGTCGATTTTCGGGACTTTTTGAGAACTACACATCTGAGGTAGTCTCCAAAAATCCAATTTTCAAAAACACATTTGATCCCCCCCATCTACACCCAAATTTGGTCCGATCGGGAAGTTAATGAGATACCTTTTCACACTGAGCAAATGTGTTTTGGGCCCGTAACCATATGGAAACCAAGACAGGGTCATTTCTCTATGAATAAACCCAGAAAAAATGTTTACTATTCAGTATCTTGAAGAGGTCAGGAAATTTCAACAGAAAAGAATAAGTTTCTCTCAGGCAACCAGGCAAGAAAAATCCTTTCTCGCCCTTTCTCACTCTTGTCACTCCACTCTTTCTCGTCTGTCCCTTCAAGGGAGTCTGTCGACGCAACTCGATCTAGCGGCTGACGGCCGAACTGTCTCCGCTGACCACCCTACCCCGCCAGACCCATGCCGCACGGCCTGATTTTCCAAAAGTTTTCCCAATTTTTTGAAGCTCCTGTTTGAAAATTCAGACTTTTTTCTTTCGCAATATCCTTTTAAGACTTGTTGTTGTTCTCTAACTATGATTCAACTGCCAACTTCTCATAACTTCAAAGTTACGAATTTTAAAATTTAAAATTTTGAAAATATTTTATTTGTTTATAGACCCGAGAAATTTCGCCAAGTCTTACGAGCATATTGCAAAAAGAAAAAGTTTGAATTTCCATACAGGAGCTTCAATAAATTGGGATTACTTTGCAAGGGACTGTCTGACGCCCCCTTAAGTTTTTGACGCTGAATTGAGTGTGCCACTGGAGGTGGTTATGGGTCAAAATGGGTACCTACTTACATATTTGGAAAGTGGATTTTCAAGATTTCTGGTACCTAGGCGTGTGGGGTACCATTTTCCACTAAATTTTGGACGCTGAATCCAACAAAATAGGTACCGGAACGATTGGTGCCCTTTGGATGAGGCTATGGGTCAAAATGGATGCCTATGTACCAATTTTGAATATGTGTTTTCAAGATTTCTGGTACCTAGGCGTGTGGGGTATCATTTTCCACCAAATTTTGGACGCTGAATTAAGTGAAATGGGTCCTGGATCGATTAGCGGCCACTGGATGTGAATATGGATCAAAATGGGTACCTACCTGCCTATTTCAGCAGTGGGTTTTTGGAGATTCTTGGGCACCTGGGAGTGTGAGAAACCATTTTCCTCAAATTTTTGACCTTAAATCCAGTGCGATGGTTCTAGGCTGATCTACCGGTGATTCAGGTTATCTGTACAGAACAGATACCCCGTAGAAAATCGAGTAATGGCTAACAGTAGAAGTTCAATTAAAAGTACAAAACGACCACGAAAAGGTGTAGGAGGATTTCCGACATCCCTTAACGGCAAAGGAAGATTAGAACTCCAATTCGACATCCTCCCCTATTCTTGTCCTTTTTCGTAAATTCGCCCTCCCACCCCTCCATGGCCGCCCACCTGTAATCGCCACGTCAGGCCCAACCCTGATCAATATCCATTACGACCGATGAAAGGCATTTAAACCGCTCTTGTTATCTCCGGCCTTTCCTCTCCTTTTTTTCCACTGCCAGAAAAGAGTTTGGCTCCTCCTTTGGCCAAGATTTTCATTGAACGACTCGTTTCCTTTTAATCGATGGGAAATTTCACTCGATTCCGAGGAAAAGCGGCCGTTCGCGGGTAATTTGTTAAATGAGCTTCTTCCATTCCTGCGAAGCCCAACGAGGTTGATGGCTTGATTCCCTGATATCAGATCATTGTAGTGTAGTACTCCAGATCAGTTCCTCTCTAGTTGAACTTGTTTATTTTTTCTTATTTGGACGATTTAAGGTAGGGGGGGGGGGGGGTTTGGCTGTATAATTCATATTATATAAATTACGTTTGAAATTGAAAATTATTTGTAAATTTCAACCATTATAAACGCCTATTCTGACATATGCTACTCTTTCTGTGTAGTTTTCTGGCCGTTCAGACCAAAACCCGTCCTCAAATTAAATCGAAATTTTTCATTTTTGCGCATCAACCTAGTTTTATGCAACTTCGAGATTTCCAATTATCGCTGTCGACCCTCTGAACGGGTCTAAATCACAAGAAATCGGTCATAAATTGGAAGAGCGCGACAATGTTGCGTTTATTGAGGATTGTTAAGGTCTAGTAAGAACCGAAGTATTACGACAAAATCGCTAAATGATCCTGTTTATGATCAAATTTCAGACGTTTTATCGACGTTAGGTTTCTTTCGCGCTTTGATTTATGATTCAAGAGTATCATTTTCTATACACAAGCAATTGTTAAGTGATAGACAGAAAAGGAACATATATATGTAGGAACGTCTGGTTTTATTTGCCATTAAAATTCATCAGTCCCCCTCCCCCCATCCCCGCACCACCCCTTTATTTCTAATTTTACTGTCGTGGATTCTGTAGTGGGTTGTCTGACTGAATAATGGAGTGTTGCGAGTTTATTGAAGTATTTTAAATATTGAAGGAAGCGATTCTATGGGAGGTTCAATTCGGCCTTGTGTAGAAGGATTTCGTTGTTTTGTGATATCAGTGAGTTCTTCGTGTATTCGTTGATTATTCAAGGAATAACCAACCTATGTTTTCGTGCAAAAAGCCAATTCTGTGATTCGTTATAGTTTTTTCTGGGTGTTTCAAGGTGTCTAGATCAAAATTAGCAACTGTCCAGACGCCGATTTTGGTTGTAGACAATTTTCTGAAAATTTTAAATTTTGGTCAGGGGCCTGTTTTTGGGTGTAGTTGGTCTTCGAAACTTTTCACCCCGATCGGACTTAATTTGGAAGAAGTAGGGGCTTGAATGTATTTTTCTAAAAGTGAATTTTCGAGATTTTTGGCGATCCAGGCGTGTGGGGTATCGTTTTCCACTAAATTTTGGACTCTGAATCCAATGAGAGGGGTACCGGAACGATTGACGCCCACCGTTAGAGGTTATAGGTCAAAATGGGTACCTACCTACCTTTTTCAAAAGTGGGTTTTCGAGATTTTTGGTACCTAGGCTGGTGGGGTATCATTTTCCATTAAATTTTGGACCCTGAATTTTCCCTTTTTTCTCATGTTCGAGATTTTCGTCAATTTAGGAGTGCGGGGTATTGTTTTGGACTAATTTTTAGACGCTGAATCAATTTTGAGTGGGACCCCTGGCTCCTGGTTTTTGGACGGTTCTTTGGAAAGTTCTTTTGGACCAATAGCAACGCCATTCGGCCATTTTAGGACGAATATCACGTTCCCCCTTGTCCTCCGCTCCGGTGGGTTCCCAAAAAGATCCGCCTTTTGCCGCCAGTATCAACGGCGGCGGGTACTAGGTCACGGGCTTGATGCCCCCCTTAACCACCCCTTCGAGGCGTCGTACCCCTCCGCCCATCGTGTTCACCCCTTTAGAGCCCGTCTCCTTCCTGACGGGCCTTTCCTATCGATACCTCCGCTCGGGGCGACGGGTTCCCGGAACAGTGTGTGGAGCTCAACCCACCCCCGCAGGCCCAATTTCATTTCACATCGTACTTCTGCTCTTTAGTACAGTTTATTTATTTATTTATTTTGTATAGATAAATAATACTAGCTTATCTGCCCAATATAAGACAATTGAATCGTCTGCATATATAAACAGGTTGCGCTTAGGCTCAGTAGTCATGATAAATAATCAAAACAAAAATAATTTTCTTTCACTCAAACTCACTAAATTTTACTTTTTGTACTTTTTTGGTAGTAGAAAATTTTCTAAAATTCTGAAATTTTTGTCAGGGACCTGTTTACGGCTTTAGTTGGTCCTAAAAACTTTTCAGCCCGATCGTGCCGAATCTGGGGAAGTTATGGGTTAAAATGTGTTTTTTGAAATCCAATTTTTGAGAACTAGGCGTGTGGGGTGTCATTTTCCAATAAATTTTGGACGCTGAATGCATCTAGACAGGTCCTGGGTCCCTTTATATTGAGAGGGGAAATTATGGTTTTTGATCATTTAGGTACACAAGTTAGACACTCTTCAATTATTATCTGTTACTAACCTTATTTTGGGTACTTGACCTATAACAGGGCACGAAGGCAGGATATATGATTTATAAAGAGTGTATAATCCCACATACTTGGCTGAATCCAAATTAAATGAGGTCCATCAGGTGGAAAATTTAAACACAACGGTGTATTGTCTCGGCCGAATGTGTTCGAAGAACTTTTATGATTCAGAGGATTGAAAAATTCATAGTTTTCTTTCTCCATTTCGTATAATAAACTACAATTGAATGCATCATCTAATCTTAAAAGTGAAAATTCCTCTGGAATAATTGGAGTCGTAAGATGAAAGCTCGGAGAAGTGATGTATTACAACCTTGTCAATGGGAATTGAATTCGGCAGATTGTTGGTAGTTGATAAATTATTCGCTCGAATTTACTGCCTTCTTTTTGACCGTCCTTTTTATTCGGTCTCGTTTACTGGGTGTAAATTATCATCATATTCTCGTTAGAAAAACCTCAGAGGAAAAGCGAAGGGGTGGAAAAAAATAGGGTTGGAGGACCGACCACAGATTTTCCCGTCGTTTAAAAAACAATCAACGCTGCTGGCGGTGACTGCCACGGTTAGGGGGGGGGGGGGGTGCTTGCTGAGATATGATGACGTGGTGGTCGGAACGCGGAAGCATTTCGCGACCCTTCTCAGGTCCTTAACACACCATCATGTGAGATTTAATTCGTTTTATTAATGTATGGGACAATTTTTGATCGTATAACCTTGTGGATAAGAATTTGTGTCTGGCAAAGGCCAAGCGCTGCATGTGCTGCTGATGACCATGCAGACCTGCCAGACGACGTCCTGAGAAGTAAAGGAGTTTTTTGATCGCTCCTGATATGCGTGCACGCTGGAACCCATGGAGAATGCCATTGGTGATGGCAGCAGGGCACTCAAGGCACCTGGCAAGGCCACGAATGACACCACATGTGAACAAATGGATGCCAATCTTACAGCATATCGACGTGTGTTGCAGCTTTGCAGCTTGCAACCATTTTTACAGGAAGAGGCATGCCATGGGACCACTTCACCTGCCATTCAGTGCCATTTGAGTGTGGAAAGATGTAGAGCTATAACTGCTATAACAAGCAGTGATCGCATTTTGTCACAATATGAGCCCAAAACCACTCTTTCACATCCACATGCCCTAAAGCTTGAACTAATTGCCTCCAACCCCAGGGACACCTTGGTGCATGTGTAAGCCTCCAGGCTTGCTGCCTCCAGAAGGCCAGAAGGGAGGGAGCATGCGCCAGGATGCGCGCGCAGCTCCTGCCCGGACGTCGCATTTGGAGAGAGCTCCAGGGCTTCACTCGTTGCCAAGGCGCCCAACCTGTCGGCGCCCAATGTTGTCGAGGCGCCCCTTGGCCTTGGTGCCGAGGCGCCCAACATGTCGGAGTCATATATATTTTTGTAACCTGTCGTGCAAGTGCAACTCACTCAGTCCATCCTGGCCTTGTCCTGTGCTCGCTCTGAAGTGAACTCTGCTACCGTGCTGAAGTCGACCGAAGCTGTAATATTGTGTTCCCCATGCCATGAGATGATAAAGGACTCAAGTTAGTGGGTAGAGTTTCATGATGTCTTGATCGCCATTGTTATTCCTCCGGCAAGCAGGATGGAAACCCATTCCAATGGATTCAGCGTTCATAATTTAGTGCGAAACGGTATTCTAAATCGCCGAAAATATCGAACATGGGGAAAATAAGGAAAACAACAGGTTTTGGGTGTTCCGGACCCACTCCAATCGATTCTGGGTCTAAAACATAGTGGAAAATGATACCCCACATGCCTAGGTACCCGAAAACTTCAAAACCCACATTCAGAACAGGTAGGTAGGTACTCATTTTCACCCAAATATGAAGAAGAAGGGATGATGAAGGGAATATGATGAGGAAGCCTAGATCACCATAAATCTGGAAAATCAATTTCTCGAAGTACTCATTTTCACCCCCTCCCCTATCTTTTCCGCTTAGTTGGTCCACGAAACGTTTCAGCCCGATCGACCCAAATTTGGAGAAAGTACGGATAAAAATGTAGTTTTTGCGATTCGATTTTTGGGACTTTTGGGTAACTAGCCATGAAGAGGTATCATTACTCAATAAATTTTGGACGCTGAACCCATCAAGATGGATCCCAGACCGATTGGTGCCTGCTGGAGGTGTATATGGGTCATTATTAGTACCTATTAGTACACATTATTGGTACCTATCTACCCAGATTTCCGGATTCCTTGGCGTCTGGGGTATCATTTCCCTCTAAATTTGGAATGAAGTCTCTGTTTTCTCATACTGCTACTTCAAGAAATCAACCATAGTGGAAGAATTTGCTGCGTTTTTCAAACAACCGCACTTCTCTGTTGAAGAAAGACGTACAAGAAAAGTAGAATTGTAGACAATTTGTTTCTAAAGTATTCATTTCCTCCCTCTTGTTTGTACTGCGAATCAGGTATATAGGATGTCTGGAATGTCCACAGTGTATTTGGAGTGTTCATGAAAGGGGAAGGTGTTCATCCACCGACCAATTATAACCCTGTTTGCAACACATGGTTTTATTTCCGCCCGGTCTCTCATTTTTCCCCTTTTATACATCCATTATTCTACCTAGGAGTATTACTGCACACCGAACGTTACCTTCAGCTTTGGAATTTTTTATCAAGTGAAGGATCAAAACGCCCCGGGACTTGGCGGGATCGGTTTTTGTTTCTCGTGGAGTTCAGAAATTCGTCTGTATTTTATCCTCCCTTTTTCATTTCCACGTATTCTCTGTAGCCGCTCGATTACCCTTTCACCGATGAGCGAGTAGTTCGTGCATGGCGAATTTGTTTTCCCTCGTTAGTATCTCTTTGCCATGTGCTTGCGAAAATGCCGAAATATAGTGAATTAATGAGAAACTGTACAGTGAACAGACGATCACCTCCATATTTACTGCACACTTTTGGACGCTGGATCGTTATTTATGTCGGTATTTACCTTTTATAAACCTCTCGAAATTGGATGATACATCAATTTTGAATTTTCTTTGTATAATTATTCATTTAATTCATCTACTGAGCTCCGACTGGGTTTCAATCTTCAGTTATTTAATGCGGTACGCAATGTATGTTTTGTCGAAAAATTGCTTTGTTTACAACATGTAATTGTAAAGCAGAATATGAAAAAAATTGGCGATTTGGCGTTTCTTCACGCGTTTCGTTCTTGTATGGTTACAATCGACGTACGAAAATTTCTACAATGTATCAAGTTTGGCGAAATCTGTTTGTTTTGGTTGGTTATTCCTTGAAAACTCAAATGTCCATCCGCCGTCCACGCCGACTTAGGTAGTAGACAATTTTCTAAAAATCTGAAATTTGGGTCAGGGTTACTTTCCAGGTAGGGGTTCAAATGTGTATTTCGAAAAATGGATTTTCGAGATTTTCGGCGATCCAGGCGTGTGGGGTATCATTTTCCACTAAATTTTGGACGCTGAATCCGATGAAATGGGTCCCAGGACGATTGGCATCCACCGGAAGAAGTTATGGCTCAAAATGGGTATTTATCTACCTATTTTGAATATGGGTTTTCGAGATTTTTGGTACCTAATCGTGTGGGAGATCATTTTCCACTAGATTTCGGACGCTGAATTGATTCAAATGAGTCTCCATGCTGCTTTTCCGAAGAAGAATTTGCAGACGAATTTTCTTGAATTTGGATAATAATATCAGTAACAATACTTGGTGTATGATATGTGTTCGACATTGTAATTTGTTTGAAAAATGTGCACGACGAACTAAAATTCTAATGGTTTTCAGGGGTCTGTGCCAAGAGGTATAAGTCCTTCATGTGATTTTATTACCCGAGTCCATTTGGACAGGACCTCTTCCCCTGTAGGCCTGTGCGAACCTACAGATTTTGAGAGCCTCCTTGAAAAGTCTGTAGTCTGCCTAAAAATCCGTTCGAGTACGGGCAACCATTGTAGCAGAGCGTTTGAGCTTAAATCGTTGGCTTAAATGCCGTAGAAGAGCTTTACTCGAAAAATGATTATTTTGGGAGATATATGGCATAAACCGGATAAAGTCTGAATAATTCGCATCGCTTTTTCTATAGATGTACACAACGTACGAACAATCTAAACACACGTTTTATCCGTTGAATTTGGCAATTTGTTCGTAGATTCAAACTGGCCCGATTGGCCGTACACCAAAACGATGATTCTAGGTTGAAAATTTTTAACATGAACATTGGTTTTGATAGTTTTGGAAGCCTTAGTAGTTGGAAATGCTTTCAATGCAATTGGCTCCAATTGGCGATGCAAGTTTCATTGTGTCTGGATCAAAAAAGCTGCGAATTCATTTGCAGGGGTTGGTTATTTCTGGGACCAGGAGCATAGAAAATCATTTCTTTAACATGGGGAAAATGGAAAAACAGCGGGTGTGGCGGGTGGACCTCTTCCAATCGATTCAGGGTCCCTGGAAATGAAATTTAGTTGAAAATTATACCCCACACGTCCTAATAACCAGAAATTTCGATAACCCACTTCCAAAATAGGTGAGTAGACACCCATTTTGACCCATATCCTCTTCCTATGGGCGCCAGTCGTACCGGGACCCGTCCCATTGGGTTCAACGATCGTTGAAAATCTCGAATATCCATTTTTCAAAATACACATTTTGGTCAGGGGCCTCTTTCGGCCTTAGTAGTAGCCTTTCTCTAGTTTGCTTTCTACTCTCAAACCACTTCTGTTTAGAGCTCAACTCTGCCGTTAACTTCAAAATCACCGAAAACCTTAAATCCTCTGTGAATTAAGGCAGTGGTCAGTTCCAAATCTACCGACTGTGAGCCGAAAATATTCGCTTCCCTCGAAAGCAGACATGATTGTCAGCAGGCGTGTCGGCCGCCCAGGGTAGAGGCTAAGTAAGCTCATTTTGGCTGGGATTTTGACAATCTACTGAGACACCCCAAAACCGTCAAAATGATCAAACAATCAGTAGTTGCAATCTCTCGAAGGTCATTGGTACTATTTGTGAAACAAAAATTCCACGGAAAACACAAATTTTCATGAAACCGCCACAAACTTGTCCATTTTGGTTCAATATTCTCGAATGATCTGGTTCGAGTGGGAAAGCGTTTCTTTTTGGTATCAAAACCTGGCTCCAGACTAGCGATTTATTACAAGGAAGAAGAAAACGGACCAACATTTTTTCTAAATATATATTTTGGCTCATCGGTGCATCAATCTGTTCGATACTGATTTGATTCAGCTTCCAAAATTTATTGGAAATGTAATAATTTACACCAGGTCCTCAAAACTATGCAGCCCGATCGGATCGGGTGGGTGTGGGTGAATATATTATGTTTCTTGAAATTATATTTTCGGTAGTAGTTAAGAACATGTGGGTTATTATTTTTAATTAATTATTTTTAATTTATTATTATTATTATTATTATTTTTATATATTTTGGACGCTGAATCCGTTGAGACGTGTCCTGGACCGATTGGCGCCCAGTAGAGTTGGGTATGGGTCAAAATGAGTTCATATTTTGAATGTGTTTTCGAGATTTCCGGTACCTAGGTGTGACCCTTAATCGATTGAAAAGTGTCCTGGACACTCCGCACGCACTGTTTTCCCTATTTTCCCCTGCTTCTAGTCGAACGAATAACCAACCCCTATGAAAGAAAACCTTTTGTGGGCAAAGTGTCTTCAATTTCAGCCGTTTGGTGTCTTGAGCTATCGCCTAAGGGTGACCATTATCCGGACATGGTATCGATCCACCCTGAGTACCTAGCTCTTTACCAAACAGGTGCTTGTAAACGCGGGATTATATGATGTTTCATGTAGCAGGAGGCTTTACTCTGGGGCTCGTATAGATAAAAAAACACGAGATTGCATCGCGTATAATGCCAGGCCTTCACCTACTGTGTAAAGACCGCACTACACAGCGCCCTCATTCTCCTGTAAGTTTTGTTGCCTCTTCTGAAAAAGGCACCATCTTGGGAAACTGTAAAACCCGTTGATTATATCGTCCATAGAAGACGATGCGGGCTGAAGGCGCTTGTATTAGATTCTTGTCTGATTCGCAGTCCTTTGCTACGTCCTGTGTACCACGGCTGATTTCCTTGTTTGCTGAGCTCATATACAGTCACACGTGCTACGGCCTCACTTTACTACGAACGTATTCCGTTGGTGGAGGGCGGCATCGTCGAGCCTAACACAGTTCATTCGATATCGATCAAACAAGTTCGGAGGAGCTCTCGAGTTCGCGCAGAAAACCCTTCGGAGACAACTTTTGCAGGTCTTTTCCCAGCTCAAATGTTCCTTCCTCATGTAGAGAAGGTCGCTGAATCCATTGAAATAATATAACAACCTTGGTATTGGCACTATCACTGGACATCCGAGCCGTGCATTGGAGTTCATGTTATTGATATTGTTTAAATTTGTCTACACTATGATCGTTATCAATAGAACATGTTCAGAATAACGAATGAACTAAACGTATCCTCCGTGCAGCATTCATCGTTCATAGGGATGTTGCGATACTTCTTGAGAATCGATACTGGTATTTTAAAACGCTGCAAATTCGTTCACAACGGTAGGTTATTCCTTGAAGAAATAATATGGGGAAAACAGTGAGTTTGGAGTGTCCTGGACTCATTCTAATCGATTCAGCGTCCAAAATTTAGTGGAAAATGATACCCCACACGCCTAGGTACCAGAAATATCGATAATACATATTCAAACATGGGTAGATAAATACCCTTCTGGTTGGTTATTCCTTGAATAATCAACCTATGTTTTCATGATAATGGTCAACCTTTCCGATTTGGCTCAAAATTTTTTTCTGGACGTTTCATGATGTCCTGATCAAAAAAGGTCAATGTCCGTCCGCCGTACGCCGTCCATCGTCTGCGCCGTTTTTGGTAGTAGAAAATTTTCTAAAAATCTGAAATTTGGGTCAGGGGTCTGTTCCCAGCTGAGATGGGTCCTCGAAACTTTTCAGCCCTATCGGACCAAATTTGGAGGGGGTAGGGGTCAAAATGTGTTTTTTGAAAAATGGATTTTCGAGATTTTGGGTGATTTAGGCGAGTGGGGTGTCATTTTCCACTAAATTTTGGTCGCTGAATCCAATAAAATGGGTCTCAGAACAATAGGCACCCACTGGAAGAAGTTATGGGTCAAATTGGGTATTTATTACCCAATTTGATTATGTGTTTTTGGGATTTCTGCTACCTAGGCGTGTGGGGTACAGTTTTCCACTAAAGTTTGGACGCTGAATTCAATGATGTGTGTCCCAGAACGATTGGCACCCACCGGAAGAAGTTATGGGTCAAAATGGGTATGTATCCACCCATTTTGTATGTGTCAGGATTTCTGGTGCCTAGGCGTGTGGGGTATCATATATTCCACTAAATTTTGGACCCTGAATCGATTGGAATGGGTCTGGGACCCGCCACTCCCACTGTTTCCCCCATTCGAGGAATAACCAACCCGTGTGTAAGAATTTGCAGATTTTTTTACCCATAACCTCATACAAAGGGCGCCAATCGTTCCGGGACCCATTTTTTTTTTGGATTCAGCGTCCAAAATTTAGTGGAAAATGATACCCGGCCTAGTTCGCCAAAATTCTCGAAAATTCATTTTCCAATAAACACATTTTGACCCCTACTCCGCCCAAATTCGGTCTGTTCGGGTTGAACAGCTTCGAAAACCAACTTGAGCCGGAAATGGGTCCCTGACCAATATTTCAAATTTTTAGAAAATTTCCTACTATCAAAAACGGCGCGGACGGTGGACGGACATTTGACTTTTTTGATCTAGACACCTTAAAACGCCCAGAAACAAAATTTTTGTGCCAAATCGGAGAGGTTGACCTTTTGCATGAAGACAGGTTGATTATTCAAGGACTAACCAACCAAAAGAGGTCCTTGAAGGAACCAAAATGAAGTGAGCTTGCCTTTCAGCCTTGGCTATATCCTATAACCAGTAATCTGTGTACATGATGTGGTGTCGTGGACTTGGTCAGCTGTCCTCCAATTCAGCTCCAATGACTTCTCAACCACACCTGACACGAAATAGCTCTTTCTTGGCTGTTGTGCTCACTTATCTCCATCAAATGACATTTCGTGTATTGCTTCCATTTTGTTCGGCCCCAGGCCTCCCTATAAGATTGAAAGATGCCAAGAAGCAGCCAGTTCAAATTACCCGCCGTTTGGGTCGACCAGGGTAGGACCATTTTGCTCGCAGTAGATGACCCGACATCAGCGCTCGCTCGTTCTGCGAACTAAGGGGGTAACCCGCCGTCAAGGAAACCTATCACTTGCTGTTCATCTGATCTTCAATGTGTTCGTCTTGCTGTGTTCATAAATTCTGTATCCGTTTGCATCCGTTGCAGTTATTAAAAGTTCAATTAACTGTTACAAGTTCTTGAGTTCAAACCTACGGTCTCACATTTATATAAACTAAATTTGAGCTTTAACTTGTTGCAGGTAAGAACTTCCCTCTATATATCCTGAAGAATAGTGGTATGTACTCACTTTTTACTCTTGCCTTCCCTTCGGCAATTTAAATTTGAGTTCACATATATTGTTGCTAGATTAAAAAACCGCAGCGAATCTTGTTCGTGGATGACATTGTTTTGTTGTTATTCATAGTCTTGATAGTCAAACTAATTTGGACGCGTTGGGCAAATAATGAAGCCAGGATATTCACGAAATATCCTCCATTCAATGATGGGAGGCTCAGCTTGACTCTGACGAGCAGTTCCTTTTTGACAGAGGCTAGCTCGAGAGTAGTGACATGGAACGGAATGAAGATGCCAAGAAGAATGTTCTAGAAGAGAAGATTAAGCTGGAAGAATTCCGTATGTTATATTGTTTGCGGAAGATCCATGGCGCTTAGCATTTTGGTCATGGGAAGCAATAGTACGCCTGGCTATTTGGCCTGGCTGTCTGGCTGGTTACTTTGTTCTAACATGAGACGCTAAAATTGCTTCTTTTAGTTGTCAGTTAACGTTTGGCTTTCCACCTCTCTCTGAAGTTGATATCCGACAGCCGATCTGGCTGTAGTAATTGAGATAAGAGGTTTGAAACACCCCAGCCACTCTACACCTGCAATTAAAGGGGAAAATGGAATGTTTCCGACTCTTTCAGTTTGCATACTCAGCGTCGTTGAGGGGCATCAAGTACAAACTTCCTTTCCTAATAGGGTGTTCAGAGAAACTTCACCGGTTAAATGGAGGGGGCGGTGAATTTCCAATGTTTTGACAAGTGGTCACAAGGGAGGGTCCGGCCGTAAACAGTTCAGCCCTGGTCCTCCCATTCATGCGTAATTATCTCGCCGTAGTCTACATTGGGGTGCTTGAATCGGGAACTAGACATGACAATCGGCGATAGTTGATGATCTAAGCTCTTTACATTCCGGTTGCCCCATCGTGAACCCATTTTGGAGTCTGGGTGAGATGGAGAAAGGACAAACAGAGCAGCGACCCTTGTTAAACATTTAACTGTTTGTATACAATCCATAATAAATTCACGGATACGACCTGTTTGCACTCCAATCCGTGCCGTAATGCCTTTCAAATCAAACGATTAGCCTTAACGACAAGGCTCCTTCACAAACGTCTGAGGACAACTGCACCATTAGTTCGTCAAGTCCCGCTAGGGCTCAGGGCAGTCGTCCTTTTGTGATAGTGGCCCATTTTTCACTGTTTTTCAGCAGCCCTATTAGGTAGATACCTACTTTTACTGCATTCTGTTCTGCTGTGGGTCAGCACCAGCCGTTTTTTTGCCTATGACATGAATCTATTCAGTGTATAATTTTGAAGAATACAACGCTGCGCTTGGTACAACCTATAACCATACTATGGTTCCTCTAAACTCTGTATAATAGTAATAATAACAATAGTATTTGGAAGGAAATCTGTTTTTATTGATTCATATTGTACGTATGTTCGAAGGATCCACTCAAAATACACATCATATCTCCCTTAATCTAAAATACCTATCAACCTAAAAATTATGTTTTGCATAGAAAAATCCGTCTCCGCAATAATAAGGATTACTTGAATAACTGATTTTGTCTATAACTAGAGGATTGAGAGCAGGAAAAGTCATCAACAATGAACGCCAAACATGATAAGGGCTATCAGTGATATCGGGCCTTATCACGACTGTGCTGAGGTCTAGCGGGACATGGCGAACTAATGGTGCAGTTGTCTCCAGACGTTTGTGAAGGAGCCTTGTCAACTGTTTGATTTGAAAGGCATTTGGTGACAATTGGGAGGCCATCATTTAGGTTAGGCAAGGAACAGTTCTCGACTAGCCGTTTCGAGGAATCCTCTTGATTTTGATGGTTTTGAAAGGTTCGGCTTTTCTCCGCTGTGCTGTGTGATAACGGGCAGAAGGTAGTCAGCTTGGAGTGTGTTACAACTCAGAGTTGGCTAAGTTTGTGAAGTCATAGATGGAGCACAGCCAAACATGGATTACATTATTAAACTAAGGATTCCAGTCTTCTTTTTCTTCAGCCAATATGGCCGCAATATGTTCCGCAAATGGCTCGTGCTTATTTCCAAATTCAACAACACACACCATCAAAAATTCATCGGTCTTTGCAGTCAATGGGGCCTAAAACACCCTTTGACCTCACGCTACCCCAGGCAGATATTTCACTCCTGATCGCTCCCCGACCGGGAAATGAAGTTCCGTTTCTGAGAGGCCTCAGGGCGCGCACCAGATACATTAAGACTTACCTTAATGTCTAGCTGGGGAATGTCAGGGGTTGGGCGAAGTCTCTTCCTTCTTGAGGGCGAAAGGGTGTTTCTCGGTCATTTATTTCTTTGGCAGCTACAAGTTCAAACCCTTAAACCTCTCCAGAAGCCGGTTTATTTCCAGTTCCTCTGTTCTCGAGCTCCTAAGGAAGACGAACAGCTTCTTCGTGCTCCCTCGATCATTTTGAAAGCATTCGAACGTGAGGACGGTCGTCCTTGTTTCTGTTTTCCATAATGTATGAACCGCAGATGACATTGCCTGTTTGCGTTGTCTTCAAACTGCTCATTGTTCCCCCTTGTCAATTTGTTTCTTTCGAAAATTATTCATTCCTGAGGTCCAAAATCCCTCAAGTTTTTTTACAGAGCCGCTTCACAATGACACAACGTTCGTTATCTCATTTACCACAATTCTTGGATTAGAGTCGTGTTTTAGTTCTATTGAAACAATCGTTCGATATTTAATTATTAATCTCATCAGTCATGTTTCATAGCCCATTACCGAATGGATGCTAATCATTACTAGTTAATATTACTGTGAGACCGTGGGTTCGAACTGAAGAACTGTAACAGTTAATTGAACTTTTAACGACTGATCGAACAGATGTAAACGGATACAGATTTTATGAACAGCTATACGAACACGTTGGAGAACAGAACAATAATTGCAAGGTTTTCTTCACGGTGGGTTACCCTTAGTTCACAGAACGAGCGAGCGCTGATGTCGGGTCATCTACCGCGAGCAAAAAGGTCCTACTCTGGTCGACCCAAACGGCGGGTAATTTGAACTGGCTGCTTCTTGGCATCTTTCGATCTTATCCCCTTTGATCCCCTTGCCTGAATCCCGATGTAATACCCGTCTTTCATACATTTCAAGTCACTTAGTTCCATACAATGCGTACAATTTGAATGTTAGCGCATACGATATTCAAAATTAAGGGACCGTTTTGACGGATACCCATTTTGACCCATGGGTGTCGATCATTCTGAGACCCGTCTCATTAGATTCAGCGTCCAAAATTTAGTCGCAAATTGTACCCCGAGCTATTGAACGGATTCTTATGTTTTCCGGTTTGATAAATCAAAATCAAAATCCAAATTAAAAGCTTGCAAAAAAAAAAAATTCTGACTTTTTTCACAAAATTGTACACTTATATGATGGAAATTGTACAAGACAAGTAGACAAAATTTCCTTCAAAATGCACTGGTCACCTTCAATTTCAACAACAACTTATGGTTGCATGATAAAAGTCAATCTCTCCAAATCGGCCATTTTTTTTTTTTTTTTTTTTTTTTTTTTTTTTTTTTTTTTTTTTTTTTTTTTTTTTTTTTTTTTTTTTTTTTTTTTTTTTTTTTTTTTTTTTTTTTTGTACGCGTACGCATGTAAGTGTACTCGGTATGCCGTCGTTTATGGTAGTAGAAAATTTTCTATCAGTCTGCAATTAGGGTCAGGGGTGTGTTCCTGGCTCTAGTCGGTCCTCGAAACTTATGAGCCCGATAGGACAAAATTTGAGTTCTGTAGGGGTCAAAATGTGTTTTTCGAAAAATGGATTTTCGGCTATCTAGGCGTCTGGGGTATCATTTTCCAAGAAATGAGTTTCCATGCGCCTTGTCGAGGAATAACCAACCCCCTGTGAATGAATTTGCAGCGTTTTTTTGTTGGGTGGAGAAGAATTCAAAAAACGTACTTTTTTCATGTAAAAACTAGTATTTGGCTGTGTAATCAGTTATTCAAGCATTAAGATGATTTACGGCTTGTTTTAGAGCGTACAATCTCTTCTCGGATAATTGTATCTTCTGGATCAGTGAAGGTTCGGTTGTGCCCTTATAATAGGATCTGGGTTATTTCAGCTTGTTGCAAATCACGGAACGCCGTTTCAGGTTAGGTTGTCGCTAAGATCTGAGTTCAACTGGTGAGATTCACTGAAATCCCAGTTGAGAATTACCACGTCGTCAATACGTTCCTCGCTCGATCCGTTCATTAGCGTGTTGCCCGAAACGCCGTCAATCTTCACCTCAAAATCGAATATTGTCAATCAAAACACCAGCGTTCGAGTGCCGATCAATCAGAGTGTCCGCGATGGCAAATGACTCGAACTGGAGGAGCGAAAAAACTGGTGATTGCCGAAGCTTCCGATTGGCTGGCGTCAGCGCCGACAGCTCGGACGAAGGGGAACGAAAGCGAATTTTCCGCAGGAAATCAAACCCCAAGCTGTTCCTCTGGGGCGGGATTGATGATGGAATCTGCTTTTCTTTCAACCGACTCATTCTCTTCTTCTCTCTTACTGAGCCTAAGCTGCCGGATGCATTTTTCCCTACCAGAGACCAGGATTTTCTCCTTGGAGAGAAAAAGAGAAAATATCTGCGAAAAGATCTCCATCCTATTCGAAATTGTCATTTAATGGTGACTACCTCTTAGGCAGCCTTTTCCTTCAGTCCCCGTTACTTTATATCTAAACAAGAGAATCTCACGAGCATGAAAAGCTATTCCCCCAACGAGAATTCGTTCTTTCCAAAGTACTTGATATTCCAACAACTCTTTTCGAACATTGTACACTCCCTGGAATCTTTCATGTATCGTTTATGGTAATTGGTTCGAAAAATACCCTCGTCAATTTGTTCAGTTAGTTATTCCTTGAATACCAGTTTTCATGGGAGGGATCATCTTCACCGATTCACCTGAAAAGAATTTCTCCGCCGTCCACGCCGATTTTAGTCTAAGACAATTTTCTAAAAATTTGAAATTTCAGTCAGCAGTTGGTCCTCAAAACTTTTCAATCCGGTTGGACCAAATTGTGTAATGAGGGGGGGGGGGGGGGGTCAAAAAAAATTTTCTCTAATAATGGATTTTCCTCTTTTAACCCAAATTTGGGGGGAGTACAGATGAAAATTTAGTTTTTTAAACACAATTTTTGGGCCTTTTTGGTAACTACCCATGTGAAATATAACAACTCGCTACATTTTGGACACTGAATGTATCAACGTGGGTCTTGAACTGATTGGTGCCTGCTGGAGGTGTTTATGGGTCAAAATGGGTACCTACTTACCAATTTCGAATAGATTATCGAGATTTTTACCATCTAGGCATGTAGAGTATAATTTTCCACAAAATTTTGGACGCTAAATCCAATGACAGGGATCCTGGAACGATTGGCGGAAAATGTTACGGGTCAAAATTGGTATGTGTTTTATCTATTTCAAAATCGGGGTTTCGAGATTTCCGGTATTTAGGCAACTGGGCCGAACATTTTCGACCACAAATTAGACCCGGAAGGGAATCACAATATTTCAAATAATATTTCAAAAGAAAAAAAAAACCCAAATGCGCCAGGACGGTGAATGCTAATTTTGGTTTTGAATTTCGGCTTCATGAAGAACGAAACTTTAAATATTTTTGGAACATTTCGAAGATTGATCTCAGACATGGAGTCAGGATATTATTGTGAGAATAGTAAATTGCCTAAGATTTCCGTCTTGCGCCGTCCACAACGCTCATGGTTGTTGGAATTGTTGAAATTTTTGAAATTGTTGACATTTTAGTCGCTTCGTTTAGGCTCTATAGTTGGTATTTGAAGTATACTAGCCTGAACGGCAAAAAACAGGCAAAAATGTTTGAGATAGGGGTTGTATAAAAATGGATTTTCGGAAAAACATGTGTTTAGGGAGGCATTTTTTACTAAAATTTGGAACCTGATGAACTTTTGATGAGTCCGAATTCATGGTACCTTCGCTGAATAGCATATTATGTGCGTAATGAAGTTTATTTTGATTAATTAATTTATATTCGAAATAAAGACCCGGAGATGTGACATTCCCACACAAAAAAGGTCCACCTAGAAATTGTAGACTATTGTGGAACATTTCGCCAAAGTTTTCTTTCGCATTATTTTCAACACCTTTACAATACGTTTATTAAATAACGATTGAACTGGTTTTCATGGCAGTTTGCCGAACTCATATTCAACTTCAGAGTCAATCAGCGCTAAGAGCGTCGAGCGCGCTGAGCCAGATTCGTTCCATGAAATCCCCAGAGGTGTATAAATCAACAACCAGCGGATATAGATCCATCTGGGAACGGCTGGCCAACGGGATGGCATCGGTTGTAAATAACTCCCATAGGAGGAAGGACGTGATATAGTTGCAGAAATTTACGTTTTCGGCTAATGGCTTCCTCGCTAGAATGGTTTCGACGGAACGATGTTCGACAGTATGGGAGCGATGTGAAGTGGTTTTGAATTATTATCATTCGTGATCTATTAGAGCGTTGTATATCACTTTAAGTGCGATAGCTTCGGATTGTCAAATATCGCGTTGGTAAGCGCAATGTGAGCGGCTTAATTGGTTGTCCATT
>CM034003.1:10376035-10497686 GCA_019603395.1 Cyrtorhinus lividipennis | reverse complement strand
TTCGAGCCACCCATTCGTATCGATAAATTTTCAGGAGATAAATTACTTGACAAATATCTTTTGACGTTAGATTGTGAGAGGGAAAGCACATCAGTTTTTCAAGACGTGGGGCAATTTTATTAAATGTTGACGGCAAGACGTGGACTGGGCGGGCAAAGCCGCCAAAAGAACGAGAGCTGAAGACTGGGCGTGGATTCAACGAAGAACCGCCTTTCAAGCAGGGGCTCCAAAATTGCTGCGAAGAAAAGCTCGAAATGCTGGTGAGCCGGTAACTATGTGAGGACGTTCAGAGTCTTCATCCGTGCAGTCATCGCTGGTGCTGACGGTTCGATCCAGGTTGCTGAAGACATGAATCAAGAGGAATATAATTGAAATACGAGTTTACCTACGGAGCTATTTGACGTCCACCGATTTCCTAACAAACAAAATTTACTTTTTTGTTGTGACTTAAGACTTGAGTTATAAGTGAATTGAAAAGAATACGTAGGAGTCGCTGCCTGGCGGAGAAGAGGCACGTTAAAGCCAAGCGCCTTGTTGTTGTTGCATTGGCAACGCTTGTTCGCATTTTGTTGCTTGTGTGCGCCGAGCTGTGCTTATCAATTTTTGCAAGTCAATTCAGTGCTGACGTTTGTAGGGGAGAAAAATCGTACAAACGGGAAATTTCTCCCGCTTTTTTTTCTTTTTGTTTCGCTTCTTCTCCGCCAGGCAGCGACTCGTACTACGTATTCTTTTCATTATGGACAAGCTATAGATTTATTTCCTTCCAATACTCCGCGAATGTCTTCAAGATCAATCGACAGGAAAATTTCCTGTCTTTTACACCAAGAACCATGATTTCTCACCTGTAAGTGCTGGTTTCTGTCGCGAGATTGTAACTTTCTTCTGGGCATGTGCATGCTGGAGCGTCGCCAACTGCGTTTCTGTGAATCACAGCATTTCCGGGTGCATAACTCGTACTCGGCTCTTGCTCATGTTGCGACTCGTCTATAAACACTTCTGACTGGCTAAACATCATATCCGTTCTGTCGATTGCTTCTTCTTCTTCTCTAACTCTTTTCAATTCCCTAATCACAGGGTACGTGCGAATATTGTATACTTACTGAAATCTCATGATTTAATTTAGAAGAAATATCTGTATGGATGATAGACTTACATATCAATCATCTCCTCAATTACTTCGCGGCGTTGAACTGAGCCGTCTGACGCCATTTTCTTGTGAATCTGCTCAGAGGCAAGCCGCACAGCAGTATCACGCTCTATCTTTATACCTGACACGGGCAACCCAAAAAGATTAGAATTTTGTGAATAAAAAAAATTAATTGAAAACGATACGGGGAAAAACGATGGGGAAAATGGGGAGAACAATGGCTGTGGTGTGGTGTCCCGGACCCATTCCGATCGATTCAGGGTCCAAAATTTAGTGGAAAATGAATCCCCACATGCCTAGATCGCAAAATATCGGAAACCCATATTTCTAAAAACACATTTTGACCCCTACTCTCCACCTAGAGCCAGAGACGAACCCCTGACCCAAATTTCAGATTTTTAGAAAATTTGCTACTATCATAATCGGCGTACGGCGGACGGACGTTTGCTTATTTTGATCCAGACACTTTGAAATGTCCAGAAAAAAATGTCGGGGCGAATTGGACTGATAGATTTTTTGCAGGAAAACAGGTTGATTATTCACAAGAAATAAGTAACCAAATGGGCTTTTTTCCCCTACGACCCTTCAATTTACTCACCTTTCAACTGATTTTTCACCGCTTCCAATTCAGTTCGGGTCGTTTCCAATCGCTCTGATAAGCTCTGCTGATCTCGCAAAGCTGATTCGTATATTCTCGCTTCTCTTTGCAACACTTCAATTTCTTTTGACATACCCTCAATATCCTGCCTCGTAGAAATAAATCATCATATCGGTAAAGATGAGATTTCAATACTAGGTTAGGTTATGTAGGAAGGGCCTTACTGTTCTTGCACGTTCCAATTGCCTTCTCCAAACTTGAATTCTCTTTTTTCAAGTTTTCCTTTTCCAAAGCACCGGCCACTTTTGTTCTCATCAATTCATCCTCAGAAGATGACCGGTCTTTTTCAATCTCTTCTAGCGAATTTTCTAACGTTGTTTTAGTTCTACAAAAAAACAAAATACTAAGAATGTTAACAATGGGACTTTAACCTTTTCGTAAAACACTAGATAAAGGTTGAATTAACACTTTTACCCCTATTGGTACGTACTTCTGCGTTTCCTCAAGCTCGGTTTTGAGAGCTGTCATCGTGATTTCAGCCTCGCGGAGTCGTTGCTTGATGTATTCCGTATCATCGGTGTCAGTTGAAATATTTCTGAAATCAAGATGCATAAAAAAGACACAAATTTGTTTGGTTTTTGGTTGGTTATTCCATGAATAATCAACCTATGTTTTCATGCAAATGGTCAATCTCTCCGATTCGTCCCGAAATTTATTTCAGGGCGTTTCAAGGTGTCTAGATCAAAATTTGCCGTACGCCGTCCGCAAAGATTTTGGTAATAGCAATTTTTCTAAAAATCTAAAATTTTGGTCAGGGGTTCGTTTCCGGCTTTAGTAAGTCCTTGAAACTTTTCAGCCCAGTCAGACTAAATTTGGGTGGGGTAGGGGTCAAAATGTTTTCCGAAAAATCGATTTTCGAGATTTTACGCGATCTAGGCGCGTGTGGTATCATTTTCCACTACACGCTGGATCCTGAATCGATTGGAATGGGTCTAATACCCACCACACTCACCGTTTCCCCCCATTTTTCCTATTTTCGACGACTTAGGCGGGTGAGGTATTGTTTTCCACTATTTTTGGACGCTTAATCGATTGGAATGTGTCCCTATGCTCCTGGTCCAGGGGATAACCAACCCCCTTGTAAGAATTTGCTGCGTTTTTACCAATTTGTCTTCCGGAATGATGACGTCATTCCAGGTAACAAAACCCTTTTAATGATACGTAGCCTTAGACAATAAATTAGTGTTGTAATCATCTAGTGACCCATGTTTTGGCTGGTCTAGACTACTACCAACATCCTTACCCGCCATGACGATCCAACCGACTATCTGATGGCCATTTTGTTCGAATTTTGTCCCAATTCTGATTAACTTGCTCGGTTTCGGCGATCCCGCTCGGCGCGGTGTTTACTCCACCAAACTAAAAGAAAATGTAGACTGTAGAATGCCTTGCCTTTTTGTCACTAGTCTACAGGATATTCCAGACGTGAATCTCGGATATATTTCTGTAATTTGATTTTTGGTTGGTTATTCCTTCAATAATCAACCTGTGTTTTCATGCAATCTCTCCAATTCGGCCTTTTTTTTTTTTTTTTTTTTTTTTTTTTTTTTTTTTTTTTTTTTTTTTTTAAGGTGTCTAGATCAAAATTAGCAAATTTCCGTACGCTCTCCACTTTAGGTACTCCGGCTTTAGTTAGTACTCAAAACTTTTCAGCCCGATCGGACCATATTTGGGGAAGGGAGTAGGGGTCAAAATTTGTTTCTCGAAAAAGTATTCTTCGAGATTTTAGGTGATCAAGGGTGTGTGGGTTATCATTTCCCACTAAATTTTGGACGCTGAATCCAATGAAATGGGTCCTGGGACAAATGGCGCCCAACGGAAGAGGTTATGACGCTGAATCGACTAGAATGAGTCTCCATGCAAGGAATAACCAACCCCTGTGAATGAATTTGCAGCTTTTTTTTCTTGATTTGTCAATCAAGTCATGTGTGCAGAATTTTGAAACACTAAAATTAGATTAGTATACATTTCCCCCATTGCACATGACTCACCTTTTCTTTGACCGCCTTAGCGAGGAAATTGCACGTTATGAGCGCTACGAGAGTTAAATAGACGCCAGAACGTGACAGTAAGAACAAGGTCCATCTCCATAAGACGTTATGAATCTCCACTGAAACATGCATATCACTTAGATGCTTTTATGCTCCACAAGAGCTACGTGTTGTTACATCTAAGAAAAACTTTCTGCCTTATCAGAGTCGTACGTTTTGATTTCTCCTTTGAACTATATATTTGTCGTTCAATACATTTTCGTCATCACTTACATTCCGCCGATGGTGGTGTTTCAGCACATAGACATAACGTCACACAACTGAAATAAACGATAAGAATACGGTACATTTTTGACGTGGAACAGCGCACTCGACAAAGCGCGCCCGCGTTTTGTCACGGGGTTGACGGAAACAACGGATTTTCCTTGATTCAACTATTTTACTTGTTCGAAACTTGACGAAAACACCGGGTGGTTAGCAAAATAAATAGTATGTCCTTAGTGAAATCACTGTAGTGGGAATCTAACAATACGCTTGACGCAGGTATTCACGTATTTCAAAAATTTTCATAGCAGTAATAAATTAACATTATTCATAATTTCAACTGATACGGACTAAATACTCTGCTAAAAGACCGCGCTGATTTGCTCTTGCTCTCAACATTTTTATGAAATTGAATGATCACAGCAAAAGTTTTAAGTTTAGAGACTTCAAATAATGAATTTCGTTTATAAATCGCAACTAATTTAGCGAGATATAGACAATTTTCTAAAAATCTGAAATTTTGGTCCGGGACCCGTTTTTGGGTCTAGTTGCGTGTGGGGTATCATTTTCCATTAAATTTGGGTCGCTAAATCCAATGAAAGGGGTCCCGGAAAGATTGGCACGAGGTTATGGGTCAAAATGGGTACCTATCTACCCATTTCAAAAGTGTTTTCGAGATTTCTGGTACCTAGAAGAGTGAGGTATCGCTTTCCACTAAATTTTGGACGCTGAATCGATTGGAGCGAGTCCCCATGCTCTTGGTTTGAGGAATAACCAACTCCTGTGAAAGAATTGTCTTCAACGCTGATTCACGTAATAGTAGTTCTTTGTGATGGGTCTGATTAATAGTAATAGTTCTTGAGTTGACTCAATTTTCGCGGAATAATGACCGAAATTAGTTTGTTTTTCAAATTCATTAATTCATTCTATTCATGGGAAACAGCTATGGTGGAGTTAAAAATAAATAAAAACGAATACACGCGCCGAGAAACTTTTTTTTCACGAGACTTTTTTCTTATTTTAATCCCCAATTCGGATTTTATTACGAGTGCATTCAATGTTCTTTCAATTCAAGAAAATGGTTGTCGCATATTCCGTTAACTATCACTTACTGAGTTTCACCTGCGCTCGAGGACGCCCCTAATCCTTTGGTTGAACCCTATCATTAAAGCGGTACTCACTTAGCTGTCAAAAAGGAGACGCAACGTATTTTAAATGTTAAACCCAGTGTAATTTGAATATTAAAGCCTCTCGTTGAGAGGAGTTTCAAACCGTGTGGATGCTGTCTCGTTCTAGCATATCTTCAAAACGATATTTCCTCTTATCACTGAAGTACGTATCACTATTCTCACATACACCTGAACACTATTCTTTCTACAGAAAAAAAAATAGTTTGGTCTATGTACCTAATCCCTGTTAGCATCTGGGATCCAGAACTGTTCTTAAATTCGGAAATTCTTAGTACGTACTAGCATGATCGTTCACTTCGACTGTTCCCTGAACGATTTATACCTCTTTTCGGCATTTGGTATGATGAATGAGCAATTAGCAATATGCGGGATACGACGCAGGTTGCACTGGTATTATTATCATCTTCTTTTCTCAATCTTTCAAATTTGTCGATCTATGTGGAAGTTTATGTGGTACGTGACCGACAGACACACGGAAACCTCTTGTTATAATAGTGATTTAGCATCCAGGGAGTCAATTTGGAGGTCGTGACTGTTAATATCTGCCATTTTAGTCCAAAAATGTGCGAACTAGTTTATATTGTTGACCGAGAATGAAAAATCCAGTAGTGTTTTGATAGGTTTGCAATAAAAAACGCTGCAAATTCTTACTCACAAGTTGGTTATTCCTCGGACCAGGCGCATGGAGACTCATTTCTTCGACATGGGGAAAATCGGAAAAACAGTGGGTGTGGCGGGACCAGGGCCGGCGAGAGCGATCGCGGGCCCCAGGGCTGGACCTAATCCGGGCCCCTAGGTATGGTATGCATGAAGGCGTTTTGTTTGTGTGGGGTACCGGGGGTCTAGGGATACTCCCCAGTCCCTGAGAACAATGTTGAATTACAGATAAAATAACTCATTTTGTAATCTAGACCTGTTTTCACTTATTCATTCATAAATTATCTTTTCAGGCTGTTTCATATTTAAGTAAACCACAAATTTAGGTACTCATTGAAGAAATACAAAATGGTTTTAATTAAAACCTTATCAAAAAAAAAAAAAATTATACAACAGAAAATTTAAATTAAAGCATCACAGATATGTAAATGTTGAATTAATTGAATAGACAATGGTATTTAAAAAAGAAGAATACAACATGTTTTGATTGAAGAAATTGATTTTATTAATCCATATACATAATTATTACGTATAATTCACGTAGTTTTTCCACCAAAGTTTGCTTCATATTATTTGCTTCAGACTCACCAGTTCCTCAAGAAGATCGGTTCCCAGATCGTTTTGGTGTCGTTGTACTAGTTCAGCAGATTTAGTTTCGATCAGGTCCTACCGACCAGACCTAGGGCCCCGGATCGGGCCCCAGGGCTGTAGCCCCCCTACCCCTCCCCGTCGCCGGCCCTGGTGGGACCCAGACCCATTCTAATCGATTGAGGGTTCAAACGTTAGTGGAAAATCATACCCCACACGTCTAGGTACCAAAATTTCGAAAACACATTCAAAATGGGTTATAGATACCCATTTTGGCCCATAACCTCTTCTGGTGGGTGCCAATCGCTCTGGGACCCTTTTATTGAATTCAGCGTTTAGAATTTAGTTGAAAAAGATACCCCACACATCTAGATTGCAAAAATCTTAAAAATCCATTTCTCGAAATACACATTTTGACCCCTACCCCACCCAAATTTGGTCCGATCGGGTTGAAAAGATTCGAGGACCAACTAGACCCCTGACCAAAATTTCAGATTTTTAGAAAATTTATACTACCAAAGTCGGCGTGGACGGCGGACGGACATTTGCTAATTATGATTTAGACACCTTGAATCGTCCAGAAAAAAATGTTGGGCCAAATCGGAGAGATAGACTTTTTGCATGAAAACATAGGTATTGGTTTTGGTGGTATTTGGTGATAGGTTGTAAGTTCTTACCTTGTTCAACTAGAACTGGGAATTTGGGTAACATATTACTCTATTTCGACAGACTCTTTTAGAAAATAATCAGAAGTTGAACTGTTCAATTCGAACAAGGATGAATTCAACCATAATATGCAGCATCTCTCTTCGCGATCTTCTATGGGTTGGTAAGACATTCTTGCCTAAAGCTTGTTGTCGCATACCTTACGCGTGATTTTCCCTATTTCCAAGCGAACGAACTCCACTTGTATTTCAAGTGAATGAACTTCTCATTCATGTCCTCTTCAAACAGCCAATAGAACCCGTGTTGTTCGGAGGTGCTTCCAAGAGGTCGTCCTCAAAGCATGTACCATTGACGGACCCCATTGTGTGGCACAATACCGTAGGTTTCCCATGAGCGGGAACAGTTATTCTCAGAGAAGGGTCCGACGGTTTACAATTCGACCTGAAAAAGTTCAGTGGCTGGTGGGCCACGCTTTTCAAATCGTTTTCAGATCAGTGCCACGTCCTTTTGAGAAACCGAAACCGACAAGAGCAAAAAGTATTTTTGCCGGAAATTCCCTGGCTACTTCACATTCAGACAGGTTTCGAGTTTGTTGAAGCATTCTATTTCGATGCAGTTCCCAAAGCAAAACCTCTAGGAAAAGTATGACACTGATAAAAAGTCACCCAACGTGATCGGGGACAAATCTCAATATCTCGAATCTCTTTCTCGAGTTTTATATAATGTTTGACTTTTTTCAAGTACTAATTTCCCAGCGTTGTCGCTGTGAATTGAAACTAAAACACTAATTACCTACATTCAAGTCATTAACAAAATGATAAGAAGTTTGATTAGTTGACTCTCTTCAGCTGTAGGCACAAAATATAGGTGGAAAGGGTAAGAGGGAGGAATAACCCTCGGACCGGGCGAACGAGACAAATTCCAATCGATTCAGCGTCCAAAATTTAGTGGAAAATAATACCCCACACGCCTTGATCGCCGAAAATCTCGAAAATTCATTTTTCGAGAAACACATTTGGACCCCCCCCCCCCTCTTCCCCCATTTGGTCCGATCGGGCTGAAACGTTTTGAGGACCAACTAGAGCCAGCAAAGGGTCCCTGCCCTGACCAAAATTTCAGATTTTAAGAAAATTTTCTACTACGAAAATCGGCGTACGGCGGACGGACATTTGCTAATTTTGATCTAAGACACCTTGAAACGTAAAAAAAAAAATGTTGGGCCAAATCGGAGAGATCGGCTTTTTGCAGAAAAACATAGGTTATTCGAGGAATAACCAACCAAAAGCGGCCATTGTCACCAGATTCCGCAAACTTCAATTGCGGGCACCGTCCCCTTATTCCAAAATGACTGTTTGTGTTTGCCTTCAAAATCTGTTATAACATCCGGGGTCTCATTGATCGTTTTCGAGGCCAATTCATTCCACGGTTGAACGTCCGTTTCGCATGAACCGTTTAGCAGGAACAGCTATGTATTCATTGATCGTCAATTCCATAATACGATTTAATTTATCTCTAGTCGCTAACTCTCGTCGTCTGTGGATGACAAAAGATCCATCTCGGGTGGGAGCTCTTGAGCCTCTCTAAATCTCTGCAGTAATCCGTACGGCTCGGGTTGATTCGCGGTAATATGAAAACGTCATTGAGTTTTAGATATCACAAAAGCAGAATTACGTTGGGTGTGGTGCCAATTTTGTTCATGTCAGTTGATAATTTTAGTCAAGACTGGAAAGATTCCTTTTTACTCACTTTTCCTTGAATAGAACAGGGAAAAAGTCCGATTTAGTTACGATTCCAAACTTGATCTACGTTTTCGTTTGATTAAATAGGGGACATAACAAGAAGACAACAAAGATAATTACTTTCTGCCGAGATGGGAGTCATGGCTATAGCCAGTCATCAGCCCTGACGATTAAGAAATCGGGAGACACCAGAGAAAAAAGCTGCAAATTCATTCACAGGGGGTGATTATTTCTCGAACCAGGAGCATGGGAACTCATTCCAATCGGTTTAGCGTCCAAAATTTAGTGGAAAATGATACCCCGCCCGCCTAGGTTCGGAATAAGTAGATAGCCACCCATTGTGACCCATAACCTCATCCAGAGGGTGCCAATCATTCCGGGACTCATTTCATCGGATTCACCGTCCAAAATTTAGTGAAAAATAATACCCCACACGCCTAGATTGCCAAAAATCTCGAAAATCAATTTTCGAAGTACACATTTTGAGCCCTACCCTACCCAAATTTGGTCCGATCGTATTGAGACGTTTCGAGTACCAACTAGAGCCGGAAACGGGTCTCTGACCAAAATTTCAGATTTTAAGAAAATTTTCTACTACCGAAACGGCGTGGACGGCGGTCGGACATTTGCTAATTTTGATCTAGACACTTAGAAACGTCCAGAAGAACATTTTGGGCCGAACATTGACTTTTTGCATGAAAACATAGGTTGATTATTCAAGGAATAACCAACCAACACTAAAACTGTAAAACTCTTGTTTATTCTGCCTTATTAATTGTGCCTCAAGACATCTTTGCAGAGTATGAATATCTTTCCCCCTGTGGGCTGAAGTAATTACGGGTTTGGGTTTTTTTTTTTTCACGCAAAAACAAACTTTTTCGAAAAAAAAAATTTATTCAATTCTGAATTACATTGCATGCGATATAAGAATAACAATATTACAAAAAAACGATCACAGAAGTGGGCTAAAAATGTAGTGGGATGTTTGGGCCAAATGTCTTGAAAAATAACGTCTCATGAAAATGAACGTGATATGAAAGATGAAGAAAAAGAAAAATGGTATACAAACTGTTATACTTCACAACTTTTCAATCTAGTGTCCTAGAAAATGAAAACTGCGTTTTAAAAGGGATTTTGGTTCGTGAGGGTATATGCATTTAGATACTACACTTGACACCAATCAGAATGTTCGTTATTTGCTCGTTAAATTTCTTTGGTGTTGACTGTGGCCATCTTTTGCCACTAGCTTCTTTCGGGCAGTTCCATGGTTTGCGTTTCAGTTGTACCAAATATGACAAAGATCGCGTTTGACACAAAGTATACCAGAGCTCCAATCAGGAACAAAAGTTGCCATTGAGATAAATCGTGCTGCAAAGAATGGCAAATTATTAAAAACTGTTAACTGTGTTTTGGGTGGATGTTTGAGTTGGCAGATAAACGGGAATGTGTTTTTTGGTGCTTCATTTCAACAAATGGATGTTGTTACTTCATCGGTAATAATGTATCCAACTACTGTGGTCGAAAACGCCGCGGCAACTCCCGTCAATGTGGAAGTGTATCCGTAGTAGAGAATGCCGCAATAGTTGGGAGCCAAATCTTAAGATGTTGAGAGGAGAACCTAGGCAGATGGCTCCGAAGAAAGGTTGACCGATTACAAACAGAGCGATAGCTCCAAAACTGTCTGCTTCGACTAAGTATAGTATAAGCAGTGGAACAGCCATGCCGATATATACCTGGGTACAAATAGGAAGTGATTATTAGTCTGCACAAAAATCGTGAATACAATGGTTGGATTTCCTTCACCAACAAATGAAATGAAATACAGGACTTACAGACACTGTTCCAAAACTTCCGTCTCGCGCTCATGCTTAGATAATTTCGTAGTTTGCCCCCAAGGAATGCAAAAATCGGGGTCGAGGTGGACTTGAGAGACTGGCGGCAACACAGACAAAATCCATTCTGGAAATTGTTACAACAGGCGATTTTCATGCATTTACAGTTGTGTTATCGAACTATACATGCACGTCTGTCAGAAAATTGTCGGCTCACAGTTTCAACAGCCAAACCGTAAACGCCATGGAGACACGTTGGAAAAAATTGTGAATCACGCCATCGAACCATCGAGAAGCTCCTATTGCAATGATTGTGATCCATACGGGGCCTGAAGTTATGAAGGACAGCCAAGGTACTGAAGTCCAAGTCTAAAGTTGAGAGCAGTAATGTAGGTGACGATCGTTACGACATGTACCACACAAGAAGCCGAGTATACCTGTTTCCTAGCTGGCTCGCTGATCATTTGCCTTTCTACATGTTTCCTCTCTTGATCGGATATAGTTGCATGCTCACCTGGTGTAGTCGCCAGAAACCTTAAAGAGCACAGGCCCCAAATAATACTTAGGAGTCCTGCATACAAAACACTCATAATCCTCTAGTACAAACCAAAATGAAAACAGCTTATGAGACAGCACAAATATTGTAATATGTTACGACAGTGGGAAAGACGGTTATGGGATAACGATAAAATATCAAACAATACCTGGACAGTAAAGTACTGACGGCCATCCACCAAGACTTTTCGCTAGAATGCCGCCCAGGGGGGTTACGATAACGGCCAGCGATTTGGGGCCCTGAAATTGAAATAAATTTGGGCACATAACAACATTTGACTAATTGCATAGAAATTCAGTTTGAAAGGTTTTTCAATTTAAATCAGAAACTGTGAAGTTTTGAGCTGAATGTGAAAATTGCTAACAATCAAAGAAAAATGTGTATGTAGGACGGTGGATATTAGAGTTCCTTGTTGCTGATTATTGATGAATTATATTAATGTATTTTTTTACTGTTAATGCCAACTTAAAAGAAGATGTTTTTGCATCAAGTATTTACAACTTATAAGCAGTATTGATTTGCTAAGTTTGTGGAGTAAGTAAATTTAAGAAAATTCACATAGTCATTTTTAGTTTGATTGATGCAGAATTCTTTCATACTATCTGTAATAGTTCATTACGGTTTGATCCCCTTCAGTCGTCTGTCTTGGAGACGGACAACATCCTCGTTGACATGATCCTGGAACCTCATTAGGTGGTTAATGGCTCATGTACGGATGACAGCATTAACCTGGGGCTCATGGTGAAGCCTGTCGTTTCCGAAGTATTTGTATTTATTGACGCAGGAACGAAACTTTCTGTAGGCGCTGAATAATGTATCGGTTGCTCTGTACGGTGCACCTCCACAACTCGGCCTCAGAAGGTCCATACTGGCTTCAGGACAAAATGAGCTACTGCCACTTCAATCATACGCCCATGAACCGGTACATTTTTGAGGATTCGATCAGTAGCTACTCTTTTGTCCATTTGATATAGGACTATCCTTTCTCAAATTTCCATCCAACGTAATTCCTAGATGTTTTGCCTCATTGGCATAGGGAATCTTCTTGTCATGAAAGTAGGCAGACATGTAGCTGATCGTCATGCATATTGATCGAAAAATCAACACCCACAGACTCTGATTTTCATTAAGTCTGATTCTCCACCTTGTTGTCCAACCAAGCACTCAATTTAGACATTGATTCCACGTTGGTGTCTCTGGACTCCATAATGGCAGTGTCATCCGCAAACGTGGCAGTAGTGTTTACGTCCAGTAGTACGAGTATACGAGTAGTATCGTAGTATTGGAGTAAACAGGAATGGTGTGTTGGGGAGGGGTCTGATGAGATCCGTGTGAAGTAGTATACAATCAACAATATTGTATGCGCTATCATATTTATGCATGAGAACATTCCGCATGACAGGAACTCTCTATCATAGGAATTCTCAATTATGTTGGTGTTCAAAAGAGTGACAAAAGAACCCAAATGTAGTACGGAGACATTGGCATGTGTCCGATAAATTGAATGGCGGTTGAGATATGATGACTAGCGGAAGTACCTTTCTGCAGCAACAATTTGGTCATATCAACATTCTCGGTACAAATCGCAGAACAAACCTTTTTGAAAAATTCCCAATTTTTGCTGTTTTAGGGGTTTTCCTTTTAAACCCCCGAGCTTGTTGCGTTAAAAATGAGTTTAATGTAGTAAGTATCTCACCTATCCAGGCCCAAGCGAATTGTTCTCGTTCTTGAGGAATCACCCAGTTGTTATAAAATTCTACGAAGGCAGGATACAGGCCACCCTGTCAATTGAAATCAGTCAAGTTGAATTCAGAAATAAAAATTTATTGCGTGAATAAATCACACCCAATTTTTGGTTGCTTATTCCTTGAAGAATCAACCTATATAAATGGATTTTTTGGGTATCATTCAGTCATCAATCATCAGATTATTGGGGTATCATTTTCCACTAAATGTTGGACGCTGAATCCAAAAAAATGGGTCCCGGAACGATTAGTGCCCCCTGGATGAGGTTCTCGGTTAAAATTGGCCAATCTACCCATTTTGAATGTGTGTTTTCGAGATTTCTGGTACCTAGGCGTGTGGGATATCATTTTTTACTAAATTTTGGACCCTGAATCGATTGGAATGGGTCCGGGACCCGCCACACCCACTGTTTCCACCATTTTCCCATGTTAAAGAAATGAGTCTTCATGCACCTGGTCCGAGGAATAACCAACCCGTGTGAAGGAATTTGCATCGTTTTCTTCAAAATACTGTTATATTTGATTTTGGCCGAATTGATATTTTGCTCAGAAAACGCCTGAATCAGCGCATATCTCAATCAGAATTAAGTAGAGATGACGTCACATTTCTTAGGGTTCCAATTTTATTACGAGTATAACTGCAGGTACACTCACATATATGACTCCTAGGGCAAACCGTAAAACGCATACAGCCTCGAAGTTCAACCAAACAGCCGCTATTGGTGTAAGTATGCAAATGAATCCTCCCAGAAATCCCGTTGTAAAGGCCGATGTTTTCAGAGCGCCTCCTCGATTTGAAATAACGCTCATTGGTATCGACGAAACCACAAATCCGTAATAGTACGAACTCGATAGAATCCCCTTTTGCCAGGTGGTGTATTTTATCGCCTTGAACAGATATTTATGTTTTCATTTTATTCAGGAGTTATTACAACTACAACAATGTTACACGAAACTCACGGGGTAGTATTCCGACGGCTCGGACATGGCGACCAAAGCCATTGCGAGTGATAACTTTTGCAAATAACTGCATACGACACCCAACATCATCATGAAGACCTGTCTGTGCCGAACTCCCACCAATGCTGCAACAACGTAACAACCACCAGTGTATTGTTGGTGAGATGAAGTTCAATGTAGTATACTCCTTGATAAGTTGCAACTGGTACGGCTCAAGTTGGTCCTTGAAACTTAACAGCCTAATCGGACCTGATTTGGGGAGGATAGGGGTCAAAATGTGTAATTCGAAAAATGGATTTTCCACTAAATTTTGGACGCTGAATCCAATGAGATGGGTCCCAGAAGGAATGGCGCCCACCGGAAGAGGTTATGGGTCAAAATGGGTATCTATCTACCCATTTCGAATGTTTGTTTTCGAGATTTCTGGTACCTAGACCTATGGGGAAATATTTTCCACTAAATTATGGACCCTGAATCGATTGGAATGGGTCCGGGACCCGCCACACCCACTGTTTCACCATTTCCCCCATGTTAATTTAAAGATTTAATTGTTTCCGTTACAGGTTTAGTTATTTTGGAAGAATGTCATCATATCGGGTGGATGCTACTTTGAGAAAACTATGAATTATTTTGACGAGAATTTCAACTCATTTGATGGTTTAATTAATCCAAAAAATCCTTCGTTGTCATAATTGGCATTATGTACTGTAAAATTAAGATTAAGTTTAGGAAACAATGTGTGGTAACGTTTTAAACCGAATTATTTGTAAGAAATCAATCCAGTTTGACCCCAAAATCAAGTGTAAACTATAACAAATCTATGTATTCGAAGGTATCAAATACATACGCAAGGGATTTGGAGCTGGCGGGTCCATGATACACGCGATGAGGCTTCACTGGAACTGGGTCGTCAGATAATCAGGCTAATCTCGCTCAAAAAAAATATTTGCGTGGTTTTGCATCACAAATTACGGTTATTCAAGATTTATTTCTATCTTTATTTGAACTGGAGGAACAATACATAAACCAATGGAATTCATTCTGGACGGAGGTAGATAATGGTTAAAAACGCTGAAAATTATTCCAGTGGTTTATCGAGTGTTCTATCTATTCATTCTATCTATATCCTGCTCCCTTTGAGGAAATCGTTACAAACCCCATCCAAATCTATTCGGCGTTTGTAATTTAACGGAAAACCTTCGCTCCTCGGTGCTCCCTCGATTGGTGGCAATCAGGCTGATAAGTATATCGACAACATAAAAATCATCCGGTGAACGCCAATCGTTCCGAGACCCGTCTCATTGGATTCAGCATCCAAAATTTAGTGGAAAATGATACCCCGCACGCCTAGGTTCCAGAACTCTCGAAAACCCAGTCGGTTGGATCGTCATGGGGGGTAAGGATGTTGGTGGTCTAGACCAGTCAAACGTTGAAAAAAATATTGAGCCGAATCGGAGAGGTTGACTTTTTGCTTGAAAACATAGGTTGATTATTTAAGGAATATCGCATATTAACAATAGCACTATTTTCCTGATCTGAATTGATGAAACGTTATTCAATACGTACAGATCAAAATGACTAGGTCTGTAGGCGGCAGCTATCTGATTTTCTAAATATAGTCAATCAATCCAATATTTAAAAAAAAACCTTTATTTTCATGCAAAAAGTCAATCTCTCCGATTTTTTTCTTGGCGTCCTCGGTGTCTAGATCAAAAAGGTCAAATGCCCTAGTCCAGGTAATTATCAACCCATTTCGAATGTGTGTTTTCGAGATTTCCAATCCCTAGGCATGGAAGGAACCAACCCCTATGAAGAAGGAATTTGCAGCGTTTTATTATTTGTAGCAGGTATTTTATTTCTCAACAAATTATCTTTTACAATGAAATGAAAAACAGGAAATCAGGCTTGGAATGAGTCTCCATGCGCCTGGTTTGAGGAATAACCAACCCCTATGAAGAAGGAATTTGCAGCGTTTTATTATTTGTAGCAGGTATTTTATTTCTCAACAAATTATCTTTTACAATGAAATGAAAAACAGGAAATCATCAAAGTGACGGAAACGAAATAGTTTTGAAGACTTCTTCTTCTACTTCTTCTTCTTACGGAACTATTTTACTTGGGAATATTTTTTCTAGCCTCATCATGTTTTTGAGAGCATGCTAAGGCTTTCATGATAAAAGTTGTCGTTCTCTTCTCCACAGCTACTCCAGCACCGACAGTTGCAGTTTCGACCTGGCTCTTGACCTGCTCACGGTCCAATGGTTTGTCCGATGCCAACTCCTTGTCCAACACTCCAATCCTGGCTTCCAACTCTTTCACGACACCTGAAACAATGTTGAGAATTTAGAATCTTTTCGTGAACTGGATCATACCGTAAAGTGGAGGTTTTGCTTAAATGTTTACCCTCTTCAAGTTCTTTAGTCGCGCGACTCACGCAGGCCGCAAATTCCCTACCAAGTCCTTCAGCTTCTTGTTGTCTGACCTCAGCAATTTTCCGAGCTTCTCGAACTGATTCCTCCTTGACAACAGCCAACCTTTTTCTCAAATCCGCTATTTCTCCTTTTGTTAGGGCGTCGGGGAGCGACTCAACCAGCTGAAATACAAATTTTTGGTTGGTTATTCCTTGAATAATAGATCAGGGACCCGTATCTAGTTGGTCTTCGAAACTTTTCAGCCCGATCAGACCAAATTTTGGAGGGGCGGGGTTAGGGGTCAAAATGTGTTTTGAAAAATGAATTTTCGAGATTTTCGGAGATATATGCGTGTGGGGTATCACTTCGACAAAATGAATCCAATAAAATGGGTCCTGAACGATAAGCAACAACCGGGAGAGGTTATGGGTCAAATTGGGTACCTACCCACCCATTTCGAATGTGTTTTCGAGATTTCGGGTACCTAGGCGTGTGGGGTATCAATTTCCACTAAATTTTGAACGCTGAATTCAATGAGATGGGTCCCGGGACGATTGGTACCCACCGGAAGAGGTTATGGGTCAAAATGGGTATCTATCCACCAACTTTGAACGTGATTTTTTGAGATTTCTGATACCTAGGTAAGAGTGAGGTATCATTTTTCAATAAACTTTGGACGCTGAATCGATTGGAATCACCATGCGCCTGGTCCGAGGAATAACCAATCCCTGTAAAATAATTTGCAGCGTTTAGCTTTTGCGAACAGTTTTGAACCAAAAATTAAATGTAAAACTAATCAAAAATATCATGAAAGTCTGATCACAGTTGATGAAGAAATATATATAAACGCCTGCGCGCATACAATGTTCCGACTGAAAGATTTTTTGATTCATCATCTTGGTATTCGTACTATGAAATAATAGTAGAGATAATACGAGTACGTACCCAGCATCCGCTGATGAGACCGATGAATATTAGAGTGCCCTTCATTGTCCACAACGCGCTCAAAAGTTGCTGGTCTTTCAATGATTTATACAGATTAAATACGAAATTCCAAGCCCAACAGCATAAACGAATAACTAGCGAATTCACGATGTCCACGCGTTGAGGTCGAAAGAATGATTAACCGGCGGTCTGCTCTCTCTTTGATAGTTATGCAATTAATACGTGTAGCAAGGGGTAAGACCGAGGCTAAAACCCAATCGCGATCTGGCCAAACTTGTATTCGGGTCGTCTGCTCTGTGCATTTTGATGACGAAGGTCGAACAGCGTCCACAGTGAAAGCCATGTTCATGAAATAGATAAAGTTTGTAGATCCGTCGTATTTTGAATTACCAAATTTGTTTGACATTCCTATTTACAAAATTTTAAAACTTGAAATTTTAGTAACAACTTGTAGAATAACATAGGTTAATTATTCAAGGAATAACCATCAAAATTAAGAAAAATAAAATAAGTCACCTTGTTTTCGTGCCGAGTCTGCGCCTGATTTTGGTTGGTTATTCCTCGAATAATCAACCTATGTTTTCATGATAATGGTCAACCTCTCCGATTTGGCTCAAAATTTTTTTCTGGACGTTTCATGATGTCCTGATCAAAAAAGGTCGATGTCCGTCCGCCGTACGCCGTACGCCGTACGCCGTACCCCGTACGCCGTACGCCGTACGCCGTACGCCGTCCATCGTCCGCGCCCTTTTTGGTAGTAGAAAATTTTCTAAAAATCTGAAATTTTGGTCAGGGGTCTGTTCCCTGCCGAGACGGGTCCTCGAAACTTTTCAGCCCGATCGGACCAAATTTGGCGGGGGTAGGGGTCAAAATGTGTTTTTTGAAAAATGGATTTTCGAGATTTTGGGCGATCTAGGCGAGTAGGGTGTCATTTTCCACTAAATTTTGGACGCTGAATCCAAATAAATTGGTCTCAGAACGATTGGCACCCACTGGAAGAAGTAATTGGTCAATTTATGGGTAAAAAAAAAAAACTAAACCCCACCTGGGTTCGAACTGAGTACCTTCCGGTTACTGCCGAACGCGCTAGCCACTTGCGCCATGGTGTAACCTAGACTAGGGCGAATAGCGTGTGGGATATCATTGCCACTAAATTTTCTACCCTGAATCGATTGGAATGGGTCCGGGACCCGCCACATCCACCGTTTCCCCCATTCGAGGAATAACCAACCCGTGTGTAAGAATTTGCAGATTTTAAATATGTGTTAATGAGATTTCGGGTACCTGGGCGTGTAGGGTATCATTTTCCACTAAATCATGGACACTGAATCGATTGGAATGGGTCTGGGACCCGCCGCACCCACCGTTATCCCCATTTCCCCCATGTTGAAGAAATGAGTCTACTTGCGCCTGTTCTGACGAATAACCAACCCCTGTGAAATAATTCGCAGCATTTTTGTTATAGACATCCTAAAACGTCCAGGAAAAAAATTTGTGGCCGATCGGAGATGGTTGATCTCCTATGACCTTGAGTATGAAACAGGTTGATTGAGAGATGGAAGGAATATAGGTCTAGAAAAGTTGGGACATGGAAAGGTTAACTTGTGTTCGCCGATGACATCAAACTTTCTATCTCATTGACATGGATGCCTCTGCTCTGCAACTTCGTCTCGACGTCATTGTAAATTGGTGGTCTCCGATTCGTCTTTACATTAACTCTGATGAAATGACCCTCCTGGTGCTTTGAGAGCACCTATCACCGCTTCATTTCCTCCTAGATCCAGCTATCCTGCATTCATACCCACGGGTACAAGAGGACATTTTTACAACGGCTGGCACTTTTTGATGGACGAAAGGTCTATGAGACCTCAAAGGTACGCTTTCTCAGACGAACGAGAATAGGTGCCTTGAATAACTAACCATTGTGGAATAATTTACAGTGATTTGTTGCAGTTTATTAAATAAACATAAAACAAATGGATGCCAAACAGAGGAGTGTCCCCAAAATTACTTCAAACTGCAGTTTTTTTTCCCCCCTAGAACTGAGAAGGTGAAATGTCGACATTGCTTTCTCCGATATTTATATTCTCATATCATGAACAAGTGATAATAGTTTTGCACCTTCAGCATTAACCTATAGTTATTTCTTTGGACTCCAGACGCAAATCGATCACTCGTACAATGGAGTGATGTTTGAAACACGAATGAAAGAAAATTCCAGTATGAAATAAGAGTTCTCATTTTCACCTACAACATTCCTCCCCTCTTTTGAAAAACTTTTCCCATCGACCAGCCCATGAAAATAGCAGCGGCGCGTTTCGCTAAAAATGAGCCACTTCTCACCTTCATGTTGAAAAAAAAATCGGAGTTGAAGACTTCACTGCGGAAGATGAGTGGCCTGTCTCAAAGTTGTTGAACCTTCATATTCCACTAAATTTTGGACCCTGAATCGATTGAAATAGTTCTGGGACCCGCCACGACCCACTGTTTCCCCATTCGAGGAATAATCAACCCGTGTGTAAGAATTTGCAGATTTTTTTCAAGATAATCAGGCTTCTCGTCATGACACTTGTAGGTACAGAGGGAGCTCTAATGCAACGTCTGCTAGAAAGATGGCTATAATAATGGTTTTTCAAACGATTTTTCATAATAATGAGCTCTCGCGAAGAAAAGGACCCAAACTTGAAAGGTGTGGCCCAGGTGCCAAAAGATAGTGACTCCGTGAGTCTCGAGGTAAACTATCGTTTTACCTGAAGGAGCTGGTTCAATGAGAGGGAAAGAACGACCATTCGTTCAAAAACTCCAAAATGAACCTTCGGCCCAAGTCACTTTTCAGGGTATTTTGTCACTATTAGTCAATGGGAGGGCAGCTGCAATGATACACTCGACTGCCTACCCCTTGTTGAAGAGACTGTGTCAATGCGTCGTACCCCAATGAGGTCCAAATCAGCTTCATTTTACCTGGGTTCCGATCCTGAATTGTACCAAACTGTGGAGCTGTTATAGACGTCGGTTCCTTTGTAGAATGTTGTCCCGGGTCGGCCTCAAGACGTGCTGGTGGCATCATTTAATTCGACGTGGAAAGCAGAATTTATCTGGTGAGCCAAGTCGTGCAAAATGTATCTCTTATTTTCACGGATAATTTCTATACTAAACGCCAATGTTGGTTGATTTTCCTTGAATAAACATCAGTTTTCATGCAAAAGATCAACCTCTCCGATTCGGCCCAAGATTTTTTTCTGGGCGTTTCATGGTACCTAGATCAAAAACGCTGCAAAGTCTTACACACGGGTTGGTTATTCCTCGAACCAGGCGAATGGAGACTAATTTAAACCTCGGACCAGGCGCATGGAGATTCATTTCTTCAACATGAGGAAAATGGGGGAAATAGTGCGTGTGGCGGGTCCTGGACCCATTCCAATCGATTCAGAGTCCAAAATTTAGTGGAAAATGATACCGCACTCACCTAGATCGCCCAAAATCTCGAAAATCCATTTTGCAAAAAACACATTTTGACCCTTAACCCACCTAAATTTGGTCTGATCGGATTGAAAAGTTTTGAGGACCGTTTGGACGCTGAACCCAATGAAATGGGTCCCGGAACGATTGGCGCCCTCTGGATGAGTTTATGGGTCAAGGTGGGTGCCTATCTACCCATTTTGAATGTGTTTTCGAGATTCCAGGAACCTAGGCACGTGGTCATTTTCCACAAAATTTTAAACCCTGAATAGATTGGAATTGGTCCGTGGCCCGCCAAACCCACTGTTCCCATTTACCCCATGTTGAAGAAATGAGTCACCATGCGCCTGGTCCGAGGAATAACACACCCCTGTGAAAGATTTTTTTTTTGTTATATTTTAGCCATGGGCGAATTATTCAGAAATTATTCATTGCTGCAAGTATTATTTATATCACCTGCCACATTCATAGAAATAGCAATTACCATTTAATTTTCAATCCAGATCTGAATGAATACAGCGTCAGAATAACCTGTATGTATCCTCCCAATCTCCAAACCTTGAATTTGAGTCAATGTCGGAAAATTTTTTAGTAAATGAGATCAATTTTGTTATTTTTGAAAACACCAACTACAAACGAACTCCTGTATGTCGGGGTTTCTAGTCTGACAAGGCTATTAGTATTCGTACTTGTCAGATCACAAAGGCGAACGCTCAACTAACGTTCTGGAAATAGATCTTATATCTGTTTCGCATTGACCCCGTTCCACTTTTTGAGTAAAGAACAACAAAGGATTTTTTTTAAGCTGATTGAGATCGACTAAACTTTACTAATGGCACATGTCTGAGCGGGTAAAATTTGAACATTTTTACACTCAACGTTACGGCGAAACCAGCGAGCGAGAACCGATAAGTGGATGTTGCACTTCTAATAATCTAACCTACTCATCGAGAAATGGCCCAATATGGCCCAATAAAGTTCCCCGACACGACCAACGGGGTGATACGTAAGAATTATCCACGAAGAAACACTAAAAACGCCCTGTGAGTCGAAATTGCCTCTCAAATCACATTTTGTAGCCCATTGCCGTCCAATGTATCACAACAACAACAATTTCATCAACAAGGTTGGTTATTCCTCAGACCAGGCGCATGGAGACAAATTTCTTTAATATGAGGAAAATAGCGGTTGTAGCGGGTCTCAGACTCATTCAAATTGATTCGCGGTCCACAATTTAGTGTAAAATAATACCCCACACGCCTAGGTACCAGAAATCTCGAAAACACACATTCGGAACGGATATATAGGTACTCATTTTGACCGATAACATCATCCAAAGGGCTCCAATGGTTCTGGGACCCCATTTTATTGGATTCAGCGTCCTAAATTTAGTAGAAAATGATACCCTACACGCCTGGATCGCCAAAAATCTCAAAAATCCATTTTCAAAATATATTTTTTGACCCCTATCCCGCCCAAATTTGGTCCGATCGGGCTGAAAAGTTTTGAGGACCAACTAAAGCCAGAAACGGACCCCTGAACCAAATTTGAGATTTTAATAAAGTTTTCTACTACCAAAGTTGGCGTGGACGGCAGACAGCGTACGGTGAACGGACATTTGACTTTTTGGATGGTTATTCCCTGAATAATAAACCTATGTCTTCTTAGAAGATGGTCAGGTTTGAAAAAGGTCAACCTCTCCGATTCGGGCCGAAATCTCCAAGATCTAGACGTGTGGGGTATGATTTTCCACTAAATTTTGGACCCTGAATCGATTGGAATGGGTCCGGGACCCGCCACACTTACTGTTTCCCCCATTTTCCCCATGTTGAAGAAATGAATCGCTATGCGCCTGGTCCGAGGTTTAAATTAGTCTCCATGCGCCTTGTTCGAGGAATAACTACCCCGTGTGTAAGAATTTTTTGATCTAGACACTTTGAAACGCCCAGAAAACAATCCGGCCGAAGAGAATGACGAGACTTTTGCATGAAAACAGGTTGTCTGCCATGACGAAAGTAAAAAGCCAGAAGAAGAACTCGGCTCGAGCCGGGCGTTACGGAGAAATTTTTGCCTTTGTTCAGAATTGTCCATGTTACGCGTCCATGTCTTTTGTTCGGAAGTAATGACCCGTAGGGATGACATGGAGCTCCAAATTCTTGCGATTATAGGAGAATAAGAGTGAAATTTGTAGTCATGTTTTTCGACATAATTGGATGATTTGGGTGGCATTTGACTGAGGGTGGAGCATGGAATAAGGAGGATCATCCTCCATGGGGTGGAGGATCAAAAGATATGGAACAGGAACAACCTACTTCGTCGAACAAGACTTCCAAGTTGTTGGGGGATGAGCCTTGAGGGTTTACGAAAAGATTCCTGCAATGCCGCATCTTGATACGTTGAGAGTTGAAGGCGAGAATAGAAATGTTGAACCATAATGGCTCGCCTCAGATTTCTTTCCAGAGGAGTGAAGAAACAGGAACGAGAAGCGGTCGCACAGCCTTTTAAAAGCTGGCAACTCGGCCAGGCTGTACAAACAAGATCAACAGAACACACATACAGACAGACACTGAAGAAAAAGACCGAGGGTAACAGCGACATCGCGCACACGTGGCATCCTGAGGCCACCCACGACCCGCGGGAGGGTATCCTGACCGCCTCCCGATACAGGAAGATGGGAACGGCTTTGGGGGATACGCGCTCCAGAACCTTCGATACGACCGCCATCTTGATTGTCGGCCGACCAATCAGGGGCCGGCTATTTCGGGGGCGGCGGAGGCGGGGCTTTTCAGAGCGTTCTCCCGTTGGGTCTCTCAAGTTTCAACAACGAAACTAGTGAGCCGGCAACAGTCAATTCGTGGTAGCGACCAGCTTGTGGAAAAACCGTGAGTTTCATGATTTTACTTCATTCTCATGAACATGACACATACGCAACAAAAATCCTAGCGATAGACCTCCGATTTCATAACCGTGGGTCAAACGCTCAACCTTCTTCGTGAATTTTGATCGTATTTTCAAGAAAATTGTGAGCCAATCATGAATTTTTATGTAAAAACACGGCTAATTACTTCTCATAACATTAGTGATGAAAACAGAGCACCATTGTTCCAATCTTAAAGTAAGCCTCAGTTTTGGTTTATTTTTCCTCTGATAATCAACCTATATTTTCAGAGGTAAGCTTTCCAATTCACCCCAAAATTTGACATTTTGCGTTTTAAGACGTCTAGATCAAAAACCACAAATATCCGTCCACTTAATTTTTGGTAGTAGAAATGTTTCTGCAATTTTGAAATTATGATGGGGACCTGTCACCGACTATAGTCTAGAGAGAGTAGACCTCAAAATATTTTAGCCCGATCGCTCCAAATTTGGGCAGGGTATGGGAAGTTATGTGTTTCTTGAAACTCGAATTTCGGACATTTTTGGCGATCTAGGCGTGTAAGGTATCATTTTCTATTAAAGTTGAAACGCTAAATCGATTGGAATTAGTTCTGGGCACCCCCTGTATTCCCCATTTTCTTGCTCTAATGTTCGGATTAATAAACCATTAGGGAAGAATTTGCTGCTTTTTGGATGGTTATTTCTTGAATAATCAAAATGTCCAATCATTGTTTTAATCAACTTGATTCACGGCTGCTTTAACTACATTAATACGTCACATTGTAGGCCAATTTAATTAGATTCTTCATTAAATCAATCAAACCTCTGAGCCAAAAGATTCTTTCCGAGATAACTAAAATCTTCCCAGTACAGTTGAAATATTTTCTAGAACAATTACATTTTTGCCTGAAACCATTAAACGAGAGATTCACTTCACTCGGGCATCGATTATCTTGTCCATGAACAGAATCAATTGTAATTACGTAGGTAGGTACTTGATTGTCAATAGAACAGTGGCAATTTTCCCGTTTTTTGGACAAAACAAGTCTGCGTGATGTAGGACTCGGTGGGTCGAAGTAGCGTCCGCATGAAGCCGTTAAGATTGAGGAAACTTCTCTTCGTGAAGAAAAATATTTAAGACATGGGGAACATGGGGATAACTGTTGGTGTGGAAAATTTAGTGGAAAATGATATCCCACACGCCAAGGTACCGGAAATCTTGAAAACACATACTCAGAATGGGTAGATAGATACCCATTTTGATCCATAGTGGATGTCAGTACACATTATGACCTCTACCTCACCCAAATTTGGTCCAATCGGGCTGAATAGTTTAGAGGACCAACTACAGACCCCTGACCAAAATTTCAAATTTTTAAAAAATTTTCTACTACCAAAGTCGGCGTGGACGGCGTACGGAGAACGGACATTTGACTTTTTTGATCTAGACACTTTGAAACACCCAGAAAAAATTGGTAGGCCGAACTGGAGAGATTGATTTTTTGCATGAAAACATAGGTTCAAGGAATCCAAAAAGGGAACAGAATGGTCAATACATGATTCGCATATTTTAAATTCTCCGTTAGTATTTGTCTCGGAAAAAATGAAATAATTAAGTTAAATTAACTTGTGATTTTTTCCTTTTGGCTTCAAAATTGGTAAAATCTTCATGCAATAAAAAAATTTCATTATGCGTATTTGGTAGAGGAATCGGACCATCGTTTGAATTACCAAATTGTTCATTCGTTTAGTCAAATTTCAATTTGCCTGATTGGACGGTACTTAGATGGAAAGCTTTTCTATGTAAATTGAGGCAGAAGAATCCGCTGATCTTTGTTGTAACATCAACTTCGAAATTCTCGAGCGAATAATTTATAATCCACATATTGAAATGATGAGTTTTTGTAAATATTTCGCTGAATACATTCATTTTCGGTGAACTACCAGGGAAATGAGTTCAGACGATGAGCGAGGGGCGAGGAAACCAAAATGTGCTCGGTGTCGAAATCACGGATACATCGCCTGGCTGAAGGGGCACAAAAAGGACTGCCCGTTTTCATCGTGCAACTGCGCCAAATGCGGTCTGATAGCTGAAAGGCAACGAGTTATGGCCAAGCAAGTTGGTTGAGTCTTTGGCTGAAACTTTTTGGCTTGATGTAGACACTGATGGGAAAACAGCACGGGGATTCCTGCAGAATGGATTTCGCTTGATACAACTCATTGCAGTAATCACATACATCACTCACGATTGATAAATTTGACATCGCAGGTGGCTCTGAAACGACAGCAAGCGGCCGAAGATAATTTAGCTCTAAATATAAACCAAGCCGTCACTGGTAAAAGATTTCGATACTTACCCCCGGGCCCAATAGTCTCATCCCTCCCAATTTCTATGACTCCAGGTACGTGGAAATTGATTTAATTCTTCCACAATGAAAACTTGAGGCATCATTTTGTAAATGAAAGTGTTTTGTGATTGAACACCCTTTTTTTTAAATTAATTTCTGTTTCATGTACAGATGCGGCTGAAAGTTCGTCGACAAGTGCGGACGACGATCGTGAAAAATCCGCTAAAAGGCGAGCCAATTTGGAATTATTGATGAAACTGTGTCCCGATCGAAAACGATCCGTGTTGGAGCTCGTTTTCAGCCGATGCGACGAAGAACTTATGTCAGCGATAGAAATGTGCTTGACGACATTAAAAGGTGGGTCGGGGTAACCTTCAATACATTAATATTGCAACATTTTAAAAACAAGTGAAGCAGCAAGAACCAGTTGATTTTGGTTGGTCATTCCATGAATAATCAACCTGTTTTCATGCAAAAAGTCAATTCCTCCGATTCGGCCCAAAATTTTTTTTCTAGGCGTTTTGAAGTGTCTAGATCAAAATAAGCAAATGTCCGTCCGCCGTCCACACCAATTTCGGTAGTAGAAAATTTTCTAAAAATCTGAAATTTGGGTCAAGGGTCCGTCCTCGGCTCTAGTTGGATCTCGAAACTTTCCAGCCCGATCGGACCGAATTCGGGCGGAAAGGGGTCAAAATGTGTATTCAGAAAAATGTATTTTCGAGATTTTTGGCGGGGTATAATTTTCCACTAAATTTTGGACGCTGAATCCAATGACATGGGTTCCAGAACGATTGGCGCCGTCTGAATGAGGTTATGGGTCAAAATGGATGGGTTTCGATTATGTGTTTTAATTATTTCTGGTACCTAGGCGTGTGGGGTATCATTGACCCCTAAATTTTGGACCCTAAATCGATTGGAATGTATCCAGGACCCGCCACACCCACTGTTTCCCCCATTTTCCCCATGTTGAAGAAATTAGTATCCATGCTCCTGGTCTTAAGAATAACCAACCCCTGTTATTTGATCTAGACACTTTTTTTTTGTTATGCCTCTATCAATCAAGATTCTTTGAAGCGATTACAATCAAAACCATGGTACGTCGTACCTTCAATAATTTACTTTACCCTCGTACCTCGTTATTATCGATAGATTCCGTGTCTTATTTTCAAAAAATTATAAACCAGTAAATGAATTCTTTGATTTTCAGATCGACAACAACCTAACACGGAAGAGTCTCCAGAAGAGCACCATTCTGCTTTTTCCCCTCCTGCTGCTCACCAGTCGTCTCGCCCTCCGTTGCCTCCTCCGCCGTCTCATTTCTTCAACCCCTGCATATCCACCTATCCGTACGTGAACGCTTTCCAGCATACCTATAATGAAATTATTTATTTTAGGGTTGTCGTTGCAATACACAGAGGATGGAGGGGATTTACTTTTGCAAAATCACCATTTTTCTCGTGATGAGCCGGGAATGTGATATATAAACTGAAATGTATGAATAAAAACTGCTCAATTGAAAATTTAATCGGCTTGCAAAGCTGGCGCAGCTTAACAGGGAAACGCTAAAAAATGATTTATATTATAAGAAGGACATCCCTTAGTGCCAATTTCACTGTTTTCACATTTCAGGAGCTGCCCATTCTACGCTGCACCCACCTTCAGCATTAACTCAGTTCTCCTTCCCCCGCCACATGATCTCTTCTGCGAACAGTGCAACAAAAAAGATTAAACTTCGCTACCCCTTACTTTCTTAAAAACTAGAAGTTAATATTTAAAAAACCCCTTTGTAAAGAACTATTGAACGATCGTACTATACCATAGTCAATCTGACCAGGTACAGTTAATGCCATTAAACATCTCCATTCCCTATTTGAACGGTAACAGTAAATTCGATGTAATTTTTGTCACAACGTTCAGTGACATATTTTTCTTTTTATTGATGCTTTAATCAAATCGTTGTGTGTTAACGTTTTAATTATAGTTGTGTTCCAAAAGATCGGAATCCTTCAGCTGCCTATTTTTTTTTATTATCAACTCATCGATTGATCTGTCCGTCGAATGGTGCAATATTTAATTTCAAAACGAGTTGTTTTGATATTGTAACTTTTTGTACAGTTTTATGGTTTATGAAGCATTAAAATGTGTTTTCATCTGATGTGTTGGTGTGAATAAATTATGCTTGTGGAAAATCGTAGGTAGTTTTGTTTTCAATTCCCGCTTGTCATTGGAAATTTAGTTAAAAGCGATTCTGTGAGATTTGTACACATTCGAATGACAGGTATGAGGGATCAAGAACCGCAGATCAAACGTTTCCTTTGAGCTAAAATTTTTAACGAAGACGTTGTGATAAAATTACGGTGAACTTCGCATAAAAAGTTTAAAATTTGAATGATGAGAGTAGGGGCAATCCCAAAAGTCGGCACTCAAAGGAGCATTTTGCTCTTGAATTCGCCCTCCATCACAACCTTTTTTTCTTTCAAAATTGCATTTTTGGCGGATAAAGGATTTCGGTTTTGAAAGCATTTTACCTTGATCAAGCACATGATTCGCTGGTATTCTCTCCCGAGTGAAAGGAATTGTGGAATTGATGATTACCGTAATACTCATTCACCATTTCCCCTCAGCGCTTTCGGGGTAATTTTCTGCTTTAGAGAACAGTATCGACTAAAATACTGTTTTAGTATTGAAGTTCCTCCCAATTGGCCTTGGCATTGGTATTGTAACACTCTAAATTTGGCAAAAAGGACTGCTAGAAGCCCTTGAGAGGATTGTTATAACGTAATCCTTCGGAAGTTTTCCAGAGGAACGTCGATAATAAAAGCTGATTTCCGGAGAAATGATTTAAAGGGTGACTTCACCCCAAAAGCGCTGACGGGAGGTGGTGAAGCGGTAATGATTCGGGCAAATAAACCAAGATAAACTCAAGTGTCTCCTTCCTTTTCGTTCGAGTGACCCGTGAGGGGAATAACTTGTCTGGGGGAGAGTTATCCTGTCCCGTGAAATGGATAGGAAAACACGAGGTTTTGGTGAAAACAAACCCGAAGGATAATAAGATTGTAGATCTCGAAGGATATGCCCGCGGCGATAGACGTGTTGCGGACGGTTTCAATCAGACTCAGTCTCTCCAAATCCCGACGGGGTTGGAAACCATCGCAGAGTAAATGACGAGGAAATACGTACATTTAGAATCCGCAAGGAGTTTCATCTTTTGGTTCGCTAGCAGCTCTGAGTTTGAACTCATTGGTGGTGAATGTGATCACCAACATAATCGTAACAGCGGCTTAATTGTAATTTTTATTTATTTTAATTGTCAGCAGTTTGAAACATAACAGGTCCTAAAGAGGATTCGATTTCAAGTTTCATGGAAACAACAGAGAGGAATTTTCACAAATGGGGCTTTAATGGTTTTTGGTTGATTATTCATTAGAATTCATCAAGAATCAAGATGATGTTTTCATGCGCCGTTTTCGGTATTTATTAAGAAATTCACTAAAAATCTGAAATTTTGACCAGGGACCTTTTTCTGGCTCTAGTGGTCCTGGAACATTTTCGGCCCGATCGGACCAAATTTGGGGAGGCTATGGGTCAAAATATGTTTTTTACACTGGGATTTTACACGCTGAATCGATTGAAATGAGTCCTGGGCACTGTTTTCTCGATACTCTTTCTTTAAGGAATAAAAACATTTGAGAACAAATTTGCCATGTTTTCTGGAGTCTCGCACTCTTCGATGGGAACGGATTAAAATGTAAATTATAAAGGCCCAGTTGCATGATGCAGACCTTTAAGGCGATTGAGCTTCGGAAAAGCAACATCTTGCTGTAACTGATGAGTCGGTCCAGGATGTGGAGAAGTGAAATACTTCATTGTACTACTTATAATCCACTCCCCTCTTCCTCTTGTCTTATAGAGTGGGAGAACTAATATAAAATAAAAACTCCCGTCACTTCGTTGAGGGACTATCTACAGCCTCGAGTCAAGAGAACGAATCAATCTGAACTTGATCCGACCATAAGAAAACACGGTAAATCAGTTAGAGTCCCGTGTTGACGGAGTAAACTGAGAAGAAAACAAACAGTGGTTGGGCTCTCTCCCCAGCAGACCTTCAGGGAAGAAAAACAACCGTTCGGCGTTTTCATACGAGAAGAGAGGATTGAAGATTAGTTGATTAGGAAGCCAATGTAATCAAAAACATGGATAACTTTTTGTAGTACGGAACAACGTAGAGTTTGGTGAATTACTATAAGAAGCCCGAAATAAGAACCATCTCAAAAAGGTGGTTAAAAATCTTGACATTTTTCAATTTTAAATATGAAAAGTTAAAGGCTTTTGACATGTCATGTAAGTTGAAAACGAAAACTGGCTAGGTTAAAAACACGTAGTTATAATAATTTCAGTTATTATCGGAATAAATGGTCCATTCCATTTAAGGGGGAGGGGCCTATATTTGTTTTGAAAAAGTGGATTTTTGTGATTTGGATAAGCTACAGCACGTTCCCTATTGGTCGTAGAAAAAATGCTGATCACCAAATTGGTCAAATAGAACTTTTACAATGTTTTACATTGTACATTGTACATTACAAGGGGGTCTCCTCTGAAACCAAAATATAAATGAAGCAACCAAAAGAGTGGTTAAAAACGCTGCTAATTCTTCCACACGGGTTGGTTATTACTCAGACCAGGACCATGGAGATTTATTTCCTCAACATGGGGAAAATGGGGGAACGGGTGGGAGTGGCGGGTCCCGGACCCATTCCAATCGGTTCAGGGTTCACAATTTAGTGGAAAATGATACCCCACACGCCTAGGTACCAAAAATCTCGAAAACGCATATTCAAAAGGGGGTTATCTACCCACTTTGACCTATAACTTCTTCCGAAGAGTGTCAATCGTTCTGGGACCCTTGTCACTGCATTCTCTGTCCAGAATTTAGTGGAAAATGATACCCCACAGGCCAAAATATTTTTCCGAAATACACATTTTGACCCTTACCCTACCTAAATTTGATCCGATCGGCTTAAAAAGTTTTGAGGACCAACTAGAGCCGGAAACGAGTCGCTGTCCAAAATTTCAGACGGCGGGCCCATTTTGTATATGTGTTTTTATGATTTCTGGTACCTATTCGTGTGGGATATCATTTTCCACTAAATTTTGGACCCTGAATCGATTTGAATGGGTCCGGGACCCGTCACCCCCACCCGTTCCCCCATTTTCCCCATGCAGAAGAAATGAGTCTCCATGCGCATGGTCCGAAGAATAACCAACCCGTGTGAATGAATTTGCAGCGTTTTTCTCGGACAACTGGGATGTGAAATGTTTAAAATTTTAGTTAATTATTGAACCTATAGTTAAGGTATGCAATTTTCGGGATGATTTGAATCTCTGTGTTGATAAAGACACGTATATATTCACGTTGAACACGTCCCGGCATCGGTTCAGTTGCCACTTCATGTTCGTGAAACGGACTCTCGTTTGTTTCATAATACGTTCCATGATTGAGTTTATTTTTATTTGAATGAACACTGTAACGTTACATATTTATCATAATGAATGGAACTAGAAAACATCTCAAGAACTCGTATGTGAATACCATTTAGGCTCCTGTCACTTCTCGTGAATGCCACCCTGCGTACAGATTCAAAATAGACACGGATTTGGCTAGTTACTACGCCGCTCTGAAAAGATCGTGTCAATCTTTCGGTTATTTTTTTCTATTAGGTCGATAAGGGGTGGTCCAGTTGGTTTTTGAGCCCTCGCATCTGTCGGTATAGAGTTACCGGGCAAACAAAGTTCCATTAACCTGTCAACAGTGTGACACGACTAATTTCAACTTGTGCCGGCTCCACAACTCTCATGAATATCTACAGAACACACAATGAGAGAAAGTATAACTCTAGTGTTTACGAGAATATTTCTTTTCTCCGCGTTTCAACATTTTCTACAGTTTTAGATTCTATTTGAGGAACCAGAATGACTCAAAATTTCAAGTATTTTCAATTATGTGTCCGGCAAGGAGGATTTTTCATAAATAAGGGAGCATAATAGGGGTTGGAAAGGTTTGAAAATCGTGTTACCGATTCGGAAATTTGGAGTATTTCGGATCGTCGGAGAATTTTCATGCAATATCAATCAGTTTTTGAGAATGTAAAGATTATCAGACACGTAAGTCAGCTGGATAATCGAACGATCCTTACTTGTGCAGGAAATATATTATATATTCATGATGAGCAGGGAACACGACCCCACAAGTGACCTGAATGCTCAGTTTACAACATAAGCGAGATGTCGAGAAGGTGCTCGTAGTAACGTACTTGCCGGTTCACTCAAGATCTTTTCGAAGGAGGACCCATTCAAAAACGAACCACCTCATGAATGAAACCAAGGGCTCTTCACCTCTTGACAATTGGACTCTTCCGAGACTATTATCCCTTTAAAGGGAGGCCCTCGTGCAAAAAAAGGGCCAACAAAAACAGGTAGGCGAGTAAACTCACTCTACCTGTGATTTGCCCCTCCCTACCGCCACGGGGTTTACAAGAGTGACCGAGCCCTTATAAGGGCCCAAGATACCCATTTTCGGATCAGTTAACTTGCCAGTGAACAGAGTGCGAGAGCCGTTTACATTCTGAAGCAATTCGATCATGTGCGGGAACAAAGTGCGTCCAAAAATGCCGAGCGAAACTCGAAAAGTAAGTCACATTTTGACATAAACGTGCCAATTTCCAACCCTAAATTGACCCCGAGCGCGCACATTTTGACTGTCGGCATCTCTGCAAGTACATACAGTACATACTTCAAAGAGAAAGTAGACAAATAATATAAAAGTTATGCGCGTAAGTTGCACACGGAATTCGACAAGACACAACCCCTAAATTAGTAAAAATGAGGTACTCGATGCTTTTGCCGTCTGAGCACATTATGTGTTCCCTCATGATCTAGTTTAATATGAATTTGTCTCTTCTAATACTTTCAAATATAATATAAATCCCCAGATATAACCAGACGCCTCACAAAAGTTAACATTTTTTAGTAACCAGCTGTAGCATATACATACAAAAACAAGATTGTAAGCCTCTTGGTCGAAGTTCACATTACAATGCTTTGATAAACTTATTTATGTTTCAACAAGTCATCAATTCCCCTTAGCTTTTTTTGAATGAGTGAAATATAAGTAACGATTTACAACTTACCTTTCAATCGACACTGCATGGCAGCCGGTGGTGCAAATGTGATCAGTGTAAGTTGATTAGTGATTTGTAAGTGAATTTGGTTGAATTACTCGTAAATTGCAATAATTCGCTACTAACTCCAAAACCCACTGATATAGCGGTGTTGTTGAAATCTTCGAATGAACAAATTGTTTAATTAATCATTATAATTAAAAAAATAATTACCTAGTACAGTGATTTTTGCACAATTTTCAAGATGATGGAAAACTCTTGAAACTAACCGCTCGAAATTATCAATTGTTGTTTTCCAGATCAGGAAGCCATTGATGGAGAAAAAACGGAGAGCGAGGATAAACGATTGCTTGGAAGAACTGAAGAGAATGCTTTTGGTGAACAAAAAAGATGTAAGTATATTTTTGAATAATAATAATAATAATGATAAGTATTATAAGGAGGAATTATTCCTTCTATTCCCTCCCGAAATTGGGATTATTCAGGATATAGAAAAATGTTCACTTTTATCACCTCATTGGGTCCTCCTTAATTGGTTGAGGGAAAAAATAATGGTCTTCCGTAGCGAAATATCAAGACAAAAGAGGTCCCAACACCTGAGAAGACGTTGAAATGTTCCTAATAGGTTCTTCACCACTTGAGATATCCGGGTCTGTATGCCCGATCAGTCTTGATCGATGTGAAAATGCATTATACTTCGGTATATCAGAAATTGGTCACTATTGGCAACACAAAAGGACACTATTTTGATAGGGTGATCAGACTGCCCATCAGAAGGGCGATTTTATAGACAATTATCATGACTAGCATCGTTAATGGTTCAACATTTTAATTTGAGAGTTGGTTTTCAGGCAATACGAACCCTAAAAATTCCCTTTAGGCGCTTCAATTAGCCCCCCCCCCCCAATCCTCTCAAATGGCGTGGGATTAGCGGCAAAACTACGAACCCGACAGAGATCAAATTTATGTATCTCAAGCTCAAGAATTGTGTTAGCTAGAACAATGTTTTAGTTGACAGGCTGAACTCAACAGACTTGGATTTTTTCGTCGGCTAATTTTTGAACGCTTTAGCTACTACAATAAAGATTACAGTAAATCTTGATGCAGAAGAATGCAGTTCATGCATTCTGAAGAGCAAAAACAGACAGGAGACAAAAGGCGAGCATGGGCCATGGGGCTGTAGTCGTAGCTGTAGACTTAGAGACACCTGCTGATCAGCTGAAATAAACTTTCCTAAAACTTTCTACTTGAGTGTTTTTATCTGGCGCTCATTTCAAGTACATGCAGTAGCACAAAGGGCGACGCAGAACCTGTTGACTCAATGTTGATGTCTCTCATTTTGGTTGGCCTGAAAAGGGATAACCGCTACCGTATCTCTTTTGGACAATTTTATGGTGACTGCGCACTGTGCATAGAATTGCAACATCGCCTATAATGCAACAAAGGGTGCAGAAAGAGACAGGCAGAAACATTTCCTAAAGAAGTAAAATGTTGCCCTAATAACAGGAAATCTTCTTAAACTTTCAACTTATATGTAAAATATTATAGGTAGGCTTAAATATATTCCTGTATTGACTGGCGATTCAAATTTTCCACACCTTTAGCTGAATGTTGACTTAAAGAAGATATTTCTAATTACAGAGTATCCCCGATAGTCGGCCGTCTAAATTAGAAAAAGCTGACATCTTGGAGCAAACTGTTGAACTTCTACGTCGTTTAACGGACGGTGGCTCCTACGCCAAAGGACACCAAGACGCTCAAGAGAACACCAAACACAGAATAGACCACTACGAAAACTTATCGCCACAAGATAAACAAAGATTGTCATTCCACCTGTTTCCACCGAGCGAAGTGGCGAACTCATGCAAACGCGAAAAGTGAGACCCGTTGAATATAATTTACCCATCAGGTGACACAAAGTCAACCATTTATTGATCCCTTGTTTTCAGTAAATAATCAATTTGTTCAAAACTCACTATTCAACGACACTAATAATCCCATTAACTGATTTCAGATTTTTGATTACAACACAAGAGAGCCGATACGACGTTTGGAGACCGTGGTGATCACCTTCGACTAACATAACTAATTTTCCCATATCTGTGATAGAAACCTACATCGAAACTATTTATTTAAATTCTGTATATACAGGGTCGTGCCCAAGGTGTACGAATTTTGAGAATAAACGTCATTATTACTGTTTTTCTCGTTTAGTAACTCAACTCTTGGATATCATAGTAGTAAACTTCTAAAAAATTTGATAAGTAAAATAAAATTTTGTATTTAAAGATATGATAAGATGTGGCAAAAGATATGAATCGGTTTTGAAAGGCAATAGAAAGAAAAGTAGTGAACTAAGAAGAATAAACCGTAGTTTATTTGATTCAGTATATAATCCCGTTTTGGTTGGTTATTTCTTGAATAATCAGCCTATGTTTTCATGCAAAAAATCAATCTCTCCGATTTGGCCAAAATTTGTATTTCGAAAAATGAATTTTCGAAATTTTTGGCGATCATGGCATGTAGGGTATTGTTTTTGACTGAATTTTAGACGCTGAATCCAATAAGACGGGTCCCAGACCGATTAGCGCCCACCGGAAGAGGTTATGGGTCAAAATGGATCTACCTACCTATTTCGAATGTGCTTTTTCGAGATTTCTGGTAACTAGGTGTGTGGGGTATCACTTTCCAATAAATTTTAGACCCTGAATCGATTGGGATGTGCCTGGGACACGTCACACCCACTGTTTTACCAATTTTTGACGATTTTGGCGTATGGGGTATCGTTTTCTACTAATTTTTGGACGCTGAATCGATTGGAATGAGTCTCCATGCTTCTGGTCCGAATAACCAATCCCTGTGAACAAATTTGCAGCGTTTTTACATCAAGTATTGAAAATTACATCATCAAGATGGGGGTCTTTAGCAGCAATGCACTGATGGAGGCGATTTTGGGAATTTTCCACCGCTTTTCGGGACATCTGTGTCGGTATTGCCCTGATTCTCACCTTGAGCTCATCCTGAGTGAGAGGTCGATGTTTAAAAACTTCTGCCTTCACGTAACCCCTCAGGAAAAAGTCACGAATTATTGCTCAAATGCTGGCCACCCCATATCAGAGAGAGACCATTCGCCTCAGTTTGTCCAATGAAACACGAGCTGCATGCGCTGTTGTCCCGTCCTGTCTATCATATTAGTTTTATCACTTAGTCCTTCCAGTTCAGCTTCAAAAGGTTTCTAGCATTGAAACATAGCGCGCTGCATGCATCAATTATGCCGTTTTCTCCAAAGAAATAAAGCCCAACGACCCTAAATTGGGAAACTGCACACCACACCCTTCGTCAGAGTGTTCAGGTTTCTGGTGGACGTGTCTTGATTATTCAGCTACCCAGAAGAAGCGGGTATCCTGTTCGCTTGCTGCTCCAGAAAGATTGTGGGTCTCGTCTCTACTGAAAAAAGTTGATGTTGCAGGGATTTGGTTAATCATTTCCTGACAGAGATGCATAGACTAATATCGCTGCAAATTCTTTCACACGGGTTGGTTATTCCTCGGACCAGGCGCATGGAGACTCATTTCTTCTACATGGGAAAATTGGGGAAACAGTGGGTGTGGCGGTTCCCGGACCCATTCCAATTGATTCAAGGTCCATAACTTAGTGGAAAATGATACCCCACACGACTAGGTACCAGGAATCTCGAAAACACGCCCATAAACCTCAAAAATCCATTTTTCGAAATACACTTTTTGATCCCTACCCCACCCAAATTTGGTCCGATCGGGTTGAAAAGTTTTGAGGACCAACTAGAGCCGAAAAAGGGTCCCTGACCAAAATTGTCTACTACCAAAGGCGGCGTGGACGGCGGACGGACATTTTTATCTAGACACCTTGAAACGTCCAGAAAAACATTTTGGGCCGAAGATTGACTTTTTGAATGAAAACATAGGTTGATTATTCAAGGAATAACCAACCAAAACGGGGTTAAGTGTCGGTTACGTAAAGACCCCTCCCAACATACAACCCCTACCACAGGCCGACTCCTGGCTCTTCAAAACCAACTCATTCATATTTAGCCCCACTCTGTATATTGTGCCGAATTGTAGCGGCAATTAACGAATCGTTTTCAGAATTCGGAAAACAGGTGACGCGTGGTTCGACTTGGTTCACCGGTAAAAGTCTAGAATGATCAGTATTATGCGCACAGGGAAGAAAAAATCGTCGAAACAAATGAATAAACTCATTTAATCTATCGTCTCAATATTGCGATTCCACAATAGAGTACAACAGTTTCACTTGAATCGTTTGAGCCATAGTTTTTTTTTCTGAAGATGACTAGTAGAAAGTTTTTAAAGTTGTTCGTGAGAAACAAACGAAGCACGAAAGCCTAAGTAGAATAATCAAAAATGGTTACTTGAGTACATTAGATGCACAAGAGCACCCTAAAGGAAATTACTATGAGAATAAATCTCATTTACAGGAGCAAAAATCCGTATTAAAACTATAAATATATTGTTCGCCTGAATTTAATTATACTATAAAAACGAGGAACTGTGATAGAAAAACAAAACGTGTCAAATTGAAGAACTTTTTCAGAAAATTATAAACCAAAATAATTGGCATAATTCAGTCTGCAAAGATCGCCTTACAAAAATAGACGTCACTCCTTACGGTACAAAAATAATTGAATAACAATTCAGATTATTCTACAAACAAGAAAAAAACAAAAGGTGCTTGAAATAAAAAGTGAAACAAGCTTTAAATTCTACGGCGTAATTATGTAGGTCAAAATAGGTGGAAATCGGACCAATGATGGAAAAGAAGGAAATGGGATATGAATAGTGAATCCTACATGATTAGAATTACGTATGTCTCGTTGACTGGTGAAGTGAAGGCTGTCGAATTCTGGCAGATTTAATTTGATTGGGTTTAAAAGGCTGATTATTCAAGTAATAACCAACCAAAATGTGTTTTCTTGAAAAATCGTGCATTTGTAAGGGTTGAAAGAAATGGGAAATTAGAGCTACCGACACCGCCTTTTTTCGTTTCGAATAATTCGAACCAATAATTACAACCACTATTTTTAACTGAGGGATTCAAATTATTCAAGGAATAACCAACCAAACTACACCCCCAACCGAACCTTTACCGTAATATCATCTACTGAAAAATTCGCTGACAAATTGTTAAAGACAAAAATCAAAGATTAGTGGTATGTGAATTTTTGTTTTCTTTTAATTTTTAAGGTAATGCATGTGATATTACTGGTCTTCTCAATTTCGTCGTTTTGAAAAGGAATTTTTTAGCTGAAATACACAAATCCTGAATAAATGTTGATTTTTCAAAAAATCTTGCGTAAAATCGGAATCTTTTTTAAAAATAGGGGTTCTAATTTGAAACTAGGGAATTTATCGCGATTGTACGCTTTCCGATTTTCACCCTTCTGGAATCCATACAAAAATTATCAAATTTAAAGAAACGCAAATCATTATTCAGCTACAAAATCAACCGTATACGTCATTTCGGCGTATCTATTGAGTCGTACCTTCAAATAAACAGTTCTAAAGGAAAAATATCAAATTGAGAAAGTTTATTTTGCGGAGGAGAGTACCTGATAACGATTTTTGTAACAAGAAAATAAACCTCTGCAGTGCTGCCAACAGCCCCCACAACTTCACTTTTCAACAAAATTATGATAAAAAGTGACATTTCCCCACGTAATTTTTGACAGGTCTGTTTGGAATTTTAGAAAAAAGGTTGAACTACATTGATTGGGGAATTCACCATAGACCCCACCAATCACCATTCCACACCAATGACTCGCATAGACAGTTTGAGTTGAAATAATGAACCTGTTTTGACACTTCAACGCTCAACACAACTAGGTAAAATACAAGAAATTAGTCCGAACCATCAATTACATAACAATTTTGTTTTTAATTACGGGTACATCTGCTTGTTTAGAGGCGCACTAAACCAATGAGCTCTCTCTACACTTCTGGTGTGGTCTAGTTGATGCTTCAAACAGCTGAGAGGTCCTGACTCAAAAGCACCGGGTCGGATTCGCCAGAATCTGCCAGACTGCGTGCTTACAAAGCCTCAACTGAACCGCCCCAAGAAGCACTTTCACTTTACAGGAAATCACAAAGCACTGAGCAGTCACACAACAAAGTATCTCTAACTGCTTGAGGCAGTAGGAATTCATGACTTACTCGAATGTGGCGAACTGTTCGGATTACATAGAGTAGAAAAAAGTCAAAAGGTGATATCAGCCGTTCAAGCGACATCCTTCGTCTTCAACTGAGTATAAAGCATAAGCTTATGATACTATTCTTGATTTTTTTTTTTACAGTTCGACGCGTGAAAGATCTTAAATTCGACCACAGTAGCGCTTCAAAAGCCACAGTTCATCACATGTCAGTTATCTTACAATCTAAATCACCCATTCGCAATTGGGGAAACCGACGGTATAATACACATTTCCACAATTCAGAGCACCTGTTCGAAAATTTCAACTAAGTTAGAAAAAGTGTTTTAGAAACATCTCCCTCACCTACTATAAATTCTGGCACGACTAAAAGGACGAATTACGTGCACAAAGGAGTTTTTAGTGAGTGATCTGATCACAGTGGCACAAATAACTATAAATTAGGGGGTGTTGGCCATTAACGAGGCTTTGGGAGGAACGGTTTGATCTTTTTCAAGAGAGGTTGAATGTTTCGGGGAGTGTGAATGTATGGAATGTGCTATACCGTAGGGCCTTAAGTGGTAAATAAGGTAATCCATGACGTACATGAGTTCAGGACTGACGTAGTGGAACGAGATGGCCGTGTCAGAACAACATTCGATCCCCTGTTAATGATAAAATACGGCGTAAGTGATGAAATTTGATGAAACTAATCTTAAAACACGGTAACGTTAGAAAATTGATGGAACTTACTTCAGTCGTCGGGTAGTAAACCCATTTCCAGTACCAGAAATCGGGAGGTGAGTGACCTGGGATGAGGTGATGTTCAGGAACGAAAGGAAAGAACCTACCACGTCCTAGGGAGTCTCTAGTGTCCATCGCTGGCACCTTCACGTTCTCCATGCACTTACCTGAGTAAACAAAGTAGAAATTCAGTTTCATCGCATCATCTACAGCAGGGATTCCCGAACTGGGGGGCGTGGGCAAACAAAGTATTTCTAAGTTACCAAAATTGTTATTGTAAAGTTTCTTGTTTGACACCAACCCTAAACTGGAGACTGCTAGGTGCAGACTCAAATAAAGTAACTCATCGGGATGCCGTTAAGACGTACGAAACTACAACTTTGGAGTGAAGTGTCAATAAACCCCAGCAACGATTCAAGTTTCAGCATAGTAGTGTCAGACTCAGAAGAATGTTTTGAGGACGTTTTTGACAAACATGATAATTGACAATTTGAGGTACCTCAAGGAGGACTTCAGAAGGTACTTTCTTAACTGGTAGTTTTACAAACTACCAACCAACCCGTTCAACATGGACATACAGTGGCTACCAAAAGATTTGCAAGAGGAGGGAAAAAACGCTAGAAATTCTTTCACACGGGTTGGTTATTCCTCGGACCAGGTGCATGAAGACTCATGGAGACTCGGACCAATTCCAATCGATTCAGGGTTCACAATTTAGTGGAAAATGATACCCCACACGCCTTATTATTCGCCTTAATATTCTGACCCAAACAAGGAACCGACTGTCACTGAAATATCTTGAACGCTTGGCGTTTCTGGGTGGTATGGGGATGGAAGTGGGGACAATAGGGTTTTCGCCATTTAGAATTACTTTATTGAGCCTTTTTGAAGTGAAGAAAATTTGATACCTCTTAACTATATTTCCAAAATTTTACTCCCACACTACTTTAACCTGATTTTCTGCTGATTTTTTGCAAGAACTTCTTGTAAGTACTCAAAGTTATCGATACTTTTCATTGGATACTTGAGTAATATCGGATATACGAATCAAGTACTTATATGAGTAATGGTATCGATACTTTACAAGTATCAAATGTCCCTACCTCTAGGCTCTATTGTGCCCGCGCTTACAGAAGGGAAGTTGGATGGGCTTCTGGTCAATTTTTTGCAAGCTCCTACAAAGGCTCCTACATGAAGGACCCTGCTCAACAATATTGACCATCCATTGACTGGTGGAACTCACTCCCGTCTTGATCGACCGCCGATACAACTAAGATGCGCCAGGCTTCCTCTTGCCTGCAGACTGGCGATCCTTCACAATGGCTGACCCGGGGAACGTCAAGGAGAGTAAACCATAACGCTCTTGCCGGTGACAGTATGTACCAGATACATAATCTCGGACCCTCAAGCCAGCACAGCTAAGGAACGATTCAGCCGCATTCACGTTGACCAGCTTACTAGCGCCTTCAACGGCGTTCACCCTATATAAGCTTGGATGGCTGAATACGCTACAACACCCGTATTCCTGACTGAGTGAGGAGGGTTCCTGGGTCACTTGGTGCTGGGCACGAAGAAATTTTTCAACATCTGTACCATGTCCTCGCCCTGAAGATGGCTGGGCCTTCTAACAAGTCTGCTTGAGATTCTGCGCCGTGAGCGAGGGATAATTTATTGACCATCGATCGTTTGCAGCTTCGCCGCTTGCGCTCTCTTGACAGTCAAACTTTTCGGTCCAAGAGTAGACATTTCATTATACCATACAATTTTCAAAACATCCCTTTGTCAACTTGTAACGGCCCAAGGGCTTTGTACCATGACACATCTATATATACCTCTCTACTTCTAATAAAAATAGTGGAGGCAACGTATGAATATTAATCAAAACGCTGCCAATTCATTCAAAGGGGTTGGTTATTCCTCGGACCAGGCGCATGGAGACTAATTTCTTCAACATGGGGGAAACAGTGGGTGTGGCGGGTCCCGGACCCATTCCAATTGATTCAAGGTCCAAAATTTAGTGGAAAATGATACCCCACACACCTAGGATCCAAAAATCTTGAAAAAGCATATCCAAAATGAGTAGATAGATACCCATTTTGACCTATAACTTCTTCAGGTGGGTGCCAATCGTTCTGGGACTCATTTCATGGGATTCAGCGTCCAACATTTAGTTGGAAATAATATCCCACACGCCGAAAAAACCTCGAAAATCACATTCTTCAAAAAACTCTGCATCTACGCAAGAGTCTTGCGGCAAGACCTTCAATATTACCATATCAGATTCAAATTCTCCAATTCGAGTTAGTTAAACGAAATCCGATTTACCCATTTCAACATCTTCAGATCCACCGTTGTCAGATCGGCATTTCTTCGGATCAGTAAGAGCTTCTTCAATGAACCGCCGTAAAGCTTCTTTGCTCAATACATAGCCTGAAAAATATCAATAGATATTTCAATAGATAGTCTATAGCAGAAATATAGTAAAACAAAAAGGGACCTTGTTCAAGTGTGTAAACAGCCAAGTAGTGTAGACCAGCAGTATAATACTATATAAAATCAAATAAATGAAATTACCAGCACCACCGCTCATGTAGCCCTGCTTGATGTAAGGTTTGAACCGACAGCCGAAATAAGCAGGTTCCGAGGTATTGTAGTCATGGAGCATGTAACGGAGGTTTTCAACGATCACATACCTGTTATAAGGAATGTACGCTTTTACATCAATTGAAACAAATCGTCACCCAATGGTACTTGGAATGGAATTAGTTTCACGTTTTAACGTACGAAATGTGATAATGAAGTCGTCGTTTACTTACGTATCATCGTCAGCCTTCATAAACCAGTCTGCCTTGTCGAAATAATGTTTGTAGACATATTTGTACGCTTCTTTTGTCTTTGCCCACAAGTTGTCTCGACCTTCGTCCACTCGGAGCGCAACAGTCGGTAACTTTTTATCTGCAAATTAGATAAGTCAACAATACTAATCAGATTGTGTAAATATTTTGAAAACATGTTAGCGTGTCAGAAGAGACCGTACCGTACTGCGAGCTCATGAAGAGAAGAATATTACAACGTTTGCCCCAAGTGGCTTTCACGTGTGCGGCTTTTTTGGCGTGGTTTCCAGGCGATGTCATCACCCAACAAAGAACCCTGACTTTGTCCCTTAACTCTTGAGCCACCAAGCTCTCACCTGCGAAACAATAACGGTGAATTGCGAGAAAAATTGACTGAGAGGAGTACTTATAAGTTGGTAAATATTTGGAGCGTGATGAGAGAGGCTTCTTGTCAGTCATCAGCAAACTAAAATCACAGGGGTTGGTTATTCCTCGGACCAGGCGCATGGAGACTCATTCCAATCGATTCAGCTACCCCACCCCATTCACCCAGGTACCAGAAACCCACATTCAAAATAGGTAGATGGACACCCATTTTGACCCATAACCTCTTCCGGTGGGTGCCAATCATTCCGGGATCCGTCTCATTGGATTCAGCGCCCAAAATTTAGTCGATAATAATAGCCCACTCGCCTAAATCACCAAAATTCTCGAAAATCCATTTTTTGAAATACACATTTTGACCCCTACCTCGCCCAAATTTGATCCGATCGGGCTGAAAAATTTCGAGGACCAACCAGAGCCGAGAACAGAACCCAGACCCAAATTTATTCTTATCCTTATTAGTTATTTTCTTTTTTCTTCCCTAAAAGGAACCAATTTATGTTGTTTTGTGTTTAAATTTGTATGATGTTTTGCCACCCAACACGAGCCATACTCAAAAGGATTATAGGGTGGGGTTTAATTAGCTTCGCTATCATTTCTGAGTTGTTTTAATCCTAAATTGAACTAGTGATTAAACTCACCCTTATGGAATTCCTCATCGTCCGAGTGCGCGCCAAAAGTTCCACTAATCTCAGGGGCATGATCGTAATCCGATTCGTGAGCGGTATGAGGATCAGGATTGCGGTGCGTTTGTCTACAAAATATGAAAAAGTTAGAATTTTAATTTTAAAACAGAGAATACGCTGTATTTTGAATGAAGACAGGAAATAATTTAGGCAATTCCACCACTTGAAGCTATTTTTGGGAGGGTTGTACATTTTAATTTTCGTCTTGAATGGTGATTGCACGAGAGATTGTTTTAGTTAATTGCGTGATTTTAAAAAGTAAATAAGGCAATGTATGGTGAAAAAGTTAATACTATTTTGTATTTTCCAAAAGCAATAATTGATTTAATAAGCGTGATGTAAAAAAGTGCCAATACCTTTCCCTTAACACAGCGAAGTCTCTCCAGTCCTCGTAATAATTGGATGATATCAAGAGGAGATAAGCGAATGTGAAGCCAAGAACAATTCCTATGCACAAAGTGAAGACGAATGTCTTTCCAGCCACGGGCCGAAACCCAACTGCAAAGCAAAAATATTTTTCTGAGCGCAAAATCGAGCAATACATCGGACAACACGTTTTAGAAGGGATCATACCAATTCGGTGAATCGACGAAAATAAAATTTGAGCTCAGCCACGTTGACATTTGTCGAACATTAGATTTCTATTAGATTCGTACATACATGTCTCAAATAAATTGCACAAAAAGAAGAAACGAGCTTTAAAAATGGTAATTTTAATTGATTTTACGCGACGAGCGAATTGTTTTACACGTTGGAAAATAAAAAAGTTTGATCCAAAACGCTGAACTTCAACGGATTTCGGAGATGATATAAGACAATAGCAATAATACACATCTAGCGAGTCCGTGTTTTGCCGATGAGTTTAATGGAAGGTAAAACTTATATTAGAAGACATAAAACAATAATTTATATCAATTTATATCAACATTAAAACGTGCAATAAATTCATCCGTGGCCGTGATTCCTTCCTGCGCTGGACAAGTGGTTTCGATAAATGGCTAGTATTGTGATCACATCATTCACCGTATTCACTCGGTTTATTATGTTGTTCAACACAGGAAGAAATGGCGGCTACTGTTCCGTTACAATACAAAAACAGCGACAAGTTGACACAAAAGAGGAAAAAGTGAGGTCTCAGCACCTGTCAGATCGCTATGGAACGATTGGAAATGAAACTGTTTTCATCAAATTGGGTTAAAGGTACGTGGTTTCAGAAAATTGAGTTTTCCGAGAAATGAAATCAACGTTAATATTTTTTTCACCTTGAAAACCTCAAACTAGGAGCATGGAGACTCATTCCGATCGATTTAGCATTCAAAATTTAGCGAAAAATGGCACCCCACACGCCTGAGTACTAGACATCTCGAAAACCCACCTTCGAAATGGGTAAATAGAACCCATTTTGACCCATAACTTCATCCAGTGGGTTCCAATCGTTTCCGGGCCCATTTTATTGGATTCAGCGTTCAAAATTTAATGGAAAATGATACTTAACATGCCTAGTTCCCCATAAGTCCAAAAATTGAGTTTCAATAACACATTTTCACGGATACACATCCCCGAATTCGGGCCAGTGGGGCTAAAATGTTTCGAGGAATAACTAGTTCACCTGGTACTAGGTATCTAGCCCAAATATCAGATTTAAAAAAAATTCTCTACTACAAAAAACGGCACGGACGGTGCATTTCGGGAATTCAGAGGGGCGGGGTTCATCATTCAAGGAATAATCAACCTATATTTTGATCTAGGCACTCACTAAGACAAGTATACTGTCGACTTTTGGCCCCAATGCGAGAGGTTAACCTCTCTATTCAAGGAATAGTCAACCAAAACCACTTGCCGTACTAAAACGCTGAAAATCCTTTCACAGGAGTTGGTTATTCCTCGATCCAAGAGCATGGAGACTCATTCCAATAAATTCAGCGTCCAAAAATTGATGGAAAACGATACCCCACGCTCCTAAATCGTCGAAAATGGGGATAACAGTGAGCGTGCCGCGTCACGGACCCATTCCAATCGATTTAGCCTCCTAAATTTAGTGAAAAATGATACCCTATACGACTAGGTACCAGAAATCTCGAAAACACATATTCAAAATGAGTAGATAGATACCCATTTTGACGCAGAACCTCATCCAGACTGTGCCAATCGTTCTGGAACCCATTTCAGTGGATTCAACGTCCTAAATTTAGTGGGAAATGATAACCCACACGCCTAGATCGCCAAATTCTAAGTACACATTTTGACCCCTACCACGCCCAAATTTGGTCCGATCGAACTGAAAAGTTTCCAGGACCAACTAGAGCCAAGAACGGACCCCTGACCCAAATTTCAGATTTTTAGAAAATTTGTCTACTACCAAAATCGGCATGGACGGAGGACGGCGGACGGACATTTGACTATTTTGATGTAGACCATTTGAAACGCCCAGGAACAAATTTTGGACCGAATCGGAGAGATTGACTTTTTGCATGAAAACATTCATGTTTTATTCAGTTTCACAGCTAGAAAAAATTAATTAAAGAATTAGACTTTTTTGTTTAGTTTATTCTGGAACTGTGTGGTGAAAAAATAGCATAAATTGATCGAAGATGGTAACGAGAAGAGAAATTTTAACCATTGCAGTAGGTGGCTAAATTCAGTTCGGAATCTAATTTTACTAGTTCTCTCAGAAGCAGTCGATTGATATGTGATTGGGTGGTGTAGAAGGAAAACCTCTGTCCGTGAGTTAAGATAAACTTGACTGAAATAGCTATGGCGTGGACTATCAAAGGATTGTTTTGATTCATTGCTTTTACTTTCATCTGAACTCGGATCACAACAAATGTACGATGAGATCCGACTTTCCTTTCGATGTATGACGAACCTAATGACCGTATATCGTCCGAAAAATAACGAAATTCGGTAAATGCATTTCATTCATCAAATCCGATAAGTACGTTCGACGTTAGACACGTTCGGCCACCGATAATATCGCTTACCTCCTGCACTCAACATGGTAAAATGTTGCTGCGACGGGAAGTTCCCAGCCAGTAGTAGACGATAAGGAACCCAATAATGATTGGACGCAAGCAGGAAACCGTTCATTTTCACGTCGCCTCCATGTCCGATTCCATATCGTAAGGTCAACACAGTCGGAGAATATTGAATAGAAAGCTCGCGTCAGAACACGAATCTCGGTCAAACATCGATGATATTCACAAGTAATTCCACATGAAAAGACGAATAGGATAAGGACACAAGATCAACTGATACAAACGTGGTCACCGGAAAAAAAGACAATGCCCGGTATAATTTCCAAGAAAGTGGGGGTAAGATGCGACGAATTCATTCGATCGATTAATAATTCAAAAGTTTGGTTCAGGCTCGTGTTGAATCGCCGATAAGTTCATCGAAACATCAAAAACCATGCAGAGCGGTTACAATTTTATGCTGTTTGAAGCGGATAATAGAGCTGGGAAATCGAAACCTAGTTCTCCCCTAACTTTGGGTTATGTAAATCAAGGGGTCTCGTCAATCACATCAGCTTTTTTCTATTTATTCTTTCCTACTAAACAAATTTCATTATTTCTCGGGCGAGGTGCATGGCGACTCATTTCGTCAATATGGGGGAAATGGGGGAAACATTGGGTGTGGCAGGTACTAAACCCGTTCCGATCGATTCAGGGCCCACAATTTAGTGGAAATGATACCCCACACGCCTAGGTTATTGAACTCTTGAAAACACATTCGAAATGGGTAGATAGGCATCCATTTTGACCCATAACCTCATTCAGAGGGCACCAATCGTTCCGGGACCCTTCTAATTGGAATCAGTGTCCAAAATTTAGTGGAAAATTATACCCCACACGCCTAGGTACCAGAAATCTCAAATACCCAATCAAAAAACCCAGCAAATTATTACACACGGGTTGGTTATTCCTCGAATGGGGGAAACAGTGGATGTGGCGGGTCCCGGACCCATTCCAATCGATTCAGGGTCCAAAATTTAGTGAAAAATGATATCCCACACGCCATTTATTCTAGCCTATATCAAACCATGGCGCAAGTGGCTAGAGCGTTTGGCAGGAATCGAAAGGTTGTTGGTTCGAGCCCAGGTAGGAGCGAATATTTTCGTTTTCTGATTTAGTTTCTTTTTTACCCATAAATTGAACAATAAATTGACCAATAACTTCTTTCAGTGGGTGCCAATCGTTCTGGGACCAATTTCATTGGATTCAGCGTCCAAAATTTAGTGGAAAATGATACCCTACTCGCCTAGAGCACCCAAAATCTCGAAAAATCCATTTTTTAAAAAACACATTTTGACCCCTACTCCGCCCAAATTTGGACCGATCGGGCTGAAAAGTTTCGAGGACCATTCTAGGCCGGGAACAGACCCCTGACCTGATTATTCAAGGAATAACCAACCAAAAAATGGGAGATAGATACCCATTTTGACCCATAACATCTTCCAGTGGGTGCAAATCGTTCTGGGACCCGTTTTATTGGATTTAGCGTCCAACATTTGGGGGAAAATGATATCCCACTCGCCGAAAATCTCGAAAATCCATTTTTCAAAAAACACATTTTGACCTCTACCCCGCTAAAATTGGTCCGATCGGGCTGAAAAGTTTTGAGGACGAACTAATGCCGGGAACGGACCCCTAACCCAAATTACAAATTCTTCTGGAAAAAATAAAAAATAAAAAAAAAAAAATAATAACTGAAGTTTGATACGGGACATTCTACGACAAGGGGGTCGAAAAAGGAGAGCGGTGGGCCGAACCACGCGGATTTCACTTTTAAACAATTTCTTTTCAACATTTGCGGTTGTTGCGAAGCGAATGCTTCCCCATTTCAGAACTTATAATGTAGGAAAACAATTTGAACAGAAAAATGAACATCAAAGCGAACAACGTTACCTGCCGGATACGTCCTCATAAGACCATAGAAGCAATCAGTGTACAAATGGAGTTCAGTTCATTATTGTGCACGATAACACACTTGCGCCTCATCAACCTCAATTACCAAGGTTTTAGTAATGAACGGCCTAGAAATTCACTTTTGCACACTCTCACTTTTAAAAAAAATACCTCATTAATCGCCATAAAAGGCAGTGACATGAGAAGAATCGGCCAAACGCGTTACAACATGGCAAACGGGCCGTCGAGTTTAAAGACATTAGCGACGTTCTGTGAAGAAATCGGAGGGCAAACTGGTGTTTTTATCGTTCGGTTTATTTATCATTTCCGAAAGAGCCCTCCCAGAGCACCGATAACCCGATAACAGAGTCTTGCAATGGAGAATCAACCCAAAACTCAGGAAATGAACCTCATTTCGAAGGTTGAACTCGCTGAAACAAACTATTGTAGTCAAAGAAAAAGTTTGCAAAAAAAGAACAGTTGACCGAGAAAAATTGCAACCTAAGAACTTCGGACGATTGCGGTCGACGACAACGTGACGTTTATTGAACGGAGATTGAATTCCCACTTCGATTTTTTTTTATTGAGAAAAACATCGATAATCGAATAAGCCATTTCAAGAACAACGTTATCATACTGGCAATAAGAATATTGCATTGATCCCCACTCAACTATAGGAGTCGTCAAATTCCCACAGATTAAAAAAAGGTCCGTAATAAGACGAAATCATATTGTCCTCTTTTTTCAAATTTTCGAGGTACGTTATTAGGCGGGAGAGCGCCCATCATGCGAATTATTACTATTAGCGTCAATTTTGGGATTAGAGTATGCAGGACGCACGAACTTAAATCGTACATCAAAACACTGATAATTATTCCACAGGGGTTGATTATTCCTCGGACCAAAATTATGTGGAAAGCAGAGAGTATACACTCATTTCAATCGATTCCAGCGCCCAAAATTCACTGGAAAATGATACCCTAGGTACGCCTAAGTACGCAAATCTCGAAAACCTATTTTTGAAATTGGTGGATTGATACCCTTTTTGACCCATAAACTCTTCCGGTGAGAGCCAATCGTTCTGGGACCCGTCCTATTGGATTCAGAGTCCAAAATTTAGGGGGAAATGATACCCCATACGCCATGGTACGAAAATCTCGAAAACCAACTTTCGCAATGGGTAGGTAGGTAACCATTTTGATCCATACCCACCTCTAGTGGGCACCTATTGGTCCAGGGCCCATCATAATGGTATCAGCGTCCAACAATTAGTGGATAATAATACCCCACTGGCATAGCTCTGAAAACTGTTCCACAAATTGAGCGCCTAACTGAACTTTTGGTTGTTAGCTATTCCTAAAATTGTTTATTTTCAACCGATAAGACAAACAAAGCAGCTTACCTACACAAAAAGAGCACCTATTTCGAAATTGGTCAAGATTTTTGGGTACCTAGGCGTGTGGGCTATCATTTTCCACTAAATTTTGAACGATGAATCCAATGAGATGGGTCCCAGAACGATTGGCACCTACTGGGAGAGTTTATGGGTCAAAATGGGTTATCTATCTACCCATTTTGAATATGTGTATTCGAGATTTCTGAAACCTGGGCGTGTGGGGTATCATTTCCCACTAAATTTTGGACCCTGAATCGATTGGAATGGGTCCGTGACGCGGCACGCTCACTGTTATCCCCATTTTCCCCATGTTGAAGAAATGAAACTTCATGCGCCTGGTCCAAGGAATGACCAACCCGTTCGTAAGAATTTGCAGCGTTTTATTTTAAATTTGAAGTGAAACTTTCTTTTGCAGACGACCTTTTTCTAGCAAACAAACTTATTTTTCAGTATAATGGCAATTTAATGTTATAACTCGTATGTAAATCTAGTACTAATTAGTAGAAGCGATAATAGCTTAAGTTATTCAATTTACGGTTATTAGATAAATAAATCTTACTATAGTTATGCCACCTGTTGGATGAAGCTTTAACGAAGCCCAAGTTCCCTCAAAATAATCATTAACGCTGTGATTAATTAATTGAATTCAATCATCATAATCAGAATCACCGAAACCGGCGATCGGAAAGTACTTCAAACATTCAAATTACATATAACTCAGTAATTGAAAGTCCGTCCAATTGAAGACTTACCCATTGCTCTCTTATTACTCCCGTATTCACCGTCACAAAATTAAAAAAATCAGAAACCTAGATTATTACGAATGATATTTCCACTAATCCGAACGTTGTTAGCTTCAAGTGATTCTATTGAAACCGTCTCTTCGAACTGATCAATCGTGTTTAGTATTGGTACACTAGCGAAACCTCAGGATTTTATCTCGACGCTCGTTCGTAATTATTCTTAACTTATCAGAATGGAGGCAGAAAAGGAATCTGCTCGAAGTATACCTGCATAGCTGAGCATTCAACTGCGTTTCTCTGTGAGAGTCGTAAAATGCCCATGTAAAGAGGCGTAGAGCTAATAAATGACTGGCGCGTAATATGTACATACTGACAGTGAACATGATTTTAAGGAAGATATCGTGCCAATTGTAGAGCATGAGCTAGGACGTGAATGAAAGAATAGAAAAACACTGCAAATTCTTACTCATGGCATGGTTATTCCTCGGACAGGCGCATGGAGAATCATTTTTTCAACATGGGGGAAACAGTGGGTGTGGCGGGTCCTGGACCCATCCCAATCGATTCAGGGTCCATACATTAGTGGAAAATGATACCACACACGCCTATGTACCAGAATTCTTGAAAACATATGCAAAATGGGTGAATACATACCCATTTTGACCCATAACTTCTTCCTGTGAATGCCAATCATGTTCGAAATGGGTAGATAGATATCCATTTTGACCCATAACCTCATCCAGAAAGCGCCTATCGTTCCCGGACTCATTTCATTGGGTTCAGCGTCCAAAGTTAGTGGAAAATGATACCCAACATCCCTAGGTAAAAGAAATCTCGAAAACACGTATTCAAAATGGGTATTTAGAAAACCATTTTAACCCATAAACTGTTCTAGTGGGCGCCAATCGTTCAAGGACCCATTTCATTGAATTCATCGTCCAAAATTTACTAGAAAATAATACCTCACACGCCTAGATTGCCAAAAATCTCGAAAATCCATTTTTCGAAGTACACTTTTTGACCCCTACTCCCCCCAAATTTTGTCCGATAGGGCTGAAAAGTTTTGAGGACCAACTATAGCCAGAAAAGGACCCCTGACCCAAATTTCCGATTTTTAGAAAATTTTCTACAACCGAAATCTGCGTGGACGGTGGACGGCCATTTGCTAATTTTGATCTAGACACCTTGAAACGTCCAGAAAAAAAATTTTGGGCCGAATTGGAGGGATTGACTTTTTGCACGAAAACATAGGAAGAGAGGAAGAGGATGCCGAACTAAGCCTGAAGAGCTCAGATGCTTCGAAAATACTAAATCCCTATACTGATCAAGGCAAATCTCGTTGTTTCCTTGAAGTGGACAATTGTTGATAAAAAGCGAGTTTAGAGTTGAAACACCATTAACTGAAGATTACAAATACATGAGACCTCACTCGATTACTCACCAAATTCACTAGGTACTTCCCTGAAAAAGAAAAATCATGCAGCAAACGTAATCTGAAGCACCCAATTTTCTTACCAGCCATAGTGTTTTCTCTTAAATATACACCACCGCCACCATAGTGTCAGCTCCGTTCAACTGCAAAGTCACCACCACAAGCGTTAGTATAATTTCCCTCCAGAATTTACAATGTAATAACTGTACAAAGCTCCCAATAAATACCGTACAGTGCGGATGTGAAGCGAGTGCATAACCCAAATTAGAATACGGTTATGTTATAAATGAAACCCAAAGTTGATGGTGTACAGGAAGTACTACAATCGTGTTACTGCCACATTTTTGTAATATGATAGAAACAGTCTCCAAACTTCCTCAAATCCTGAGAATAACATGAGCTGAGTAAATCCGAAAGGGTCCTGAGTTTTTCAACACCAACACTATCCAGATCCAAATAATAGAAAACACAAGACTTTTCTCACAATGAATCAGATTATTTGGTGAAAAGTATAAGACAAACCATCCCTTTTACCCTTCTGGAAATGATGCGATACGTAACCAAATGAAGGGGCATTTACAATAATATAATTTTAAAATAGCATAAAATTCGTCCTGCCTGAATCAACGCATCTTCTTTACCCAACTGTGACCATGGTAACGAGGTTTTACAAGCTGCACCTGGATTGTTTTCGCCATCAGCCTTCACCAGCTTTTTCTTCTTTGTAGGTAAAACAATAGGCTCATATTAGCAATCGTTGAAATTTTCTCTGTTATTCTGATTTTGATGAATCCGAGGATGTACCAGCATGTTATTTGATCTCACAGATATGCAGCTACGGTCTGTATTGACTTTCAAATTCAACAAAAATACGTCTCCGGATCAGGTTCAGACTGAATATAGACAAGACTAGCTCCTCAACCTCAAAATGAAACAGCATTCAATTACTGAGACGGACAGCCTCCAGGAAACGAGCCCTTCCTGATTAGTGGTGAGCATACATTCATACTCAACCAACCGGCAGTGGTTGTGAGTTGCCGTTGAAATAATACCGTTGTGAACGTACAGAAAAACTACTTACAATACTCCAGTAGAAAGGCAGCCCGTCGCGACTCTTCTTCCATTTAAACATGTTCGGAAATTGATCACAAATCGCCCAACGACGATTTAACCGACAGATTACAGACTAGCGCATATGACATGTCCCTCTTTATGGCCCAAAAAGATGTAGAATTCTATACGTAGGGAGGAAATATTCTGGAAAATTACTCTTTCGTGATGCTAAGCTAGAACAGTTGAAACCATTAGACGATTCAAACGCAATGGAACCAGACAGCTTATCAATTGAAAGGAGAAATTTCAATATTAATTTGAGAACTAGACAAACGAATACAGCTATAAACGACAATACTGCATTCTGGCGGCAATAGTCAAGACTGAAAATGTTAACCAGTACAACAAATGGCGTTAGGAAATACGGGGTTCTAGGTTCAGAATATTTATTTAAAAACGTTTAATACACATTTAATTTAAACATAGAGTGAAATATGGATGAGTTAACGTCCATTTTTTCATTTGTTTTATGGATTTAAGGGACCTTACGCTTGTATCAGTTTTAAGGTCGCTAGTAACAAGTAGGTAACTGTTGAAAAGAGCAGAAAATATAGACGCAAATATCCCTAACAAAACATCGATATTAACATCAAAAATGAGTAATCGATATGAAATGAATATATTTTTTGAATAAGTAAAAATGTAGTTGAGACCAATAATAAATGGATTTTTGAGATTTTTTGCAATCTAGGTGTGTGGGGTATAATATTCCACAAAATTCTGGACGCTGAATCCTATATAATGGGACCCAGAACGATTGGCACCCATTGGAAGAGGTTATGGGTCAAAATGGGTATCTATTACCCATTTTGAATAATGTGTTTTCGATATTTCTGGTACTAGGCGTGTGGGTTATCATTTTCCACTAAATTTTGGACGCTGATTCCAATGAGACGGGTCCCGGAACGATTGGCGCCCTCTGGAGGTTATGGAGAGGTTATGGGTCAAAATGGGTGCCTATCCACCCAATTTAAATGTGTTTTCAAGATTTCTGTAATCTAGGCGTGTGGGGTATCATTTTCCACTAAATTGTGGACCATCAATCGATTGGAATGGATTGGAACCGGCGGAAACGGCTCTCCTTATAATTGTGGCTCATTTCCTTGCATAAGGGTAAGAAACACATTGGACTCTGTCCCCATGTTTTGATCTAGACATCATGAAACGTTCAGAAAAAATTTTAGAGCCGAATCGGAGTCGGAGAGGTTGACCTTTTGTATGAAAACAGGTTGATTATTCAAGGAATAACCAATTGATAATTAATACACCAAAACATCGGCTTCTAAAAAATCGATTTCCCAATAATATCGAAACGCTCTTCATCGATCAAAAAACATCGAACATCAGAGCGAAAACTGGCAGAATCTGTTGTTGATAAAAATCTGTATCTGCTTTGTTTTGATGATAAAACCTTAATTTCTGTTGTGGGTTTGTAGTGATTTCGGTCTGCCTTTAAATACGTTGTAGGTATTCTCATTAATAGGTTCCTCATTTATTACAGAAAAAAGTTTTTCCGGCATATTGCATTTATAATAATTGTTGATTTTTTTCATGCCTGAAGGTGATCGCAGTGTATGACTGAGCTGAAAAATTATTGGCGTTGATGAGAAACCCTCAAATTACTAATAGCCAGACCTCGGATGGCTTACAACGGCCCTGGATACATTGACGTGACTCAACCCCGTCCAGTGAAGCCAGACGAAGAACTCATCGTTGGAGTTGGCGAAGAAATGGACTCAAATGGATACAACCAACAAGGTCGCAGTCCGCGGTTTCCTTTCTGCATTGTATGGACACCCATACCTCTCATAACGTAAGATCAACATTTTAACCATCTTGCAGTATGACGCAGATGAATTACACGGTCGTCGTTAAGGATTATATTCCACGATTTTTGTTGTCTCAACAACAGATGGCTCGTCCCCTGCATCGGTCACATGGGAATCTGCAAATCTAACGGCGTCATCAGGGATTTTGCTGCTTCTTATCACGTCTCTGAAGACAGCATGGCATTCGGTGACCCAACCAAAATCGTGCAATTAGGACCAAGCTAAGGCTAAAGGCAGCATAGGATGGGACGCAGCCGTTGAAGAGGCCGCTCAAGTATACGAACACCGAATGGTATTTGGCTGACAGATGTACTTGTGCTGTTTCTCCTGTTATCCTTTTGGTTGGTTATTCCTTGAATAATCAACCTATGTCTTCATGCAAAAAGTCAATCTCTCCGATTCGGCACAAAAAAAAATTTTCTGGACGTTTCAAGGTGTCTAAATCAAAATAACCAAATGTCGCCGTCGACGCCAATTTTGATATTAGAAAATTTTGTTAATTCTGGAATTTGGGTCAGGGGCCCGTTTCCGGCTATAGTTGGTCCTCGAAACTCTTCAACCCGATCAGATCAAATTGAGGAGAGGTAGGGGTCAAAATGAGTATTTTGAAAAATGGATTTTCGGCGATCTAGGTGTGTGGGGTATCATTTTCGACCAAATTTTGGACACTGATTCCAATGAGACGGGTCCTGGAACGAATGGCGCCCTTTGAAAGAGATTATCGGTCAAAATGGGTATCTATCTACCTATTTCGAAAGTGAGTTTTCGAGATTTCTGGTACCTAGGCGTGTGGGGTATCATTTTCGAATAAGTTTTGGACGCTGAATCCAATGAGACGGGCCCTGAAACGATTAGCGCCCGCTGGTAGAGGTTATGGGTCAAAATGGGTATCTATCTACCTATTTCGAAAGTGAGTTTTCGAGATTTCTGGTACCTAGGCGTGTGGGGTATCATTTTCGACCAAATTTTGGACGCTAAATTTAATGAGACGGGCCCTGAAACGATTAGCGCCCACTGGAAGAGGTTATGGGTCAAAAGGGGTATCTATCTACCAATTTCAGTTGTGTTTTCAAGATTTCTGGTATGTAGGCGTGTGGGGTATCATTTTCGAATAAATTTTGGACGCTACCTACCCATTTTGAATATGTGTTTTCGAGGTTTCTGGTACCTAGGCGTGTGGGGTATCATTTTCATTAAATTTTAAACGCTGAATCCAATGAAATCGGTCTGGAAACAATTGGCGCCCTCTGGATGAGGTTATGGGTCAAAATGGGTGACTATCTATCCATTTTGAATGTGTTTTCAAGATTTCTAGTATTTGGGCGCGTGGGGTAACGTTTTCCACTGAATTTTGGACGCCGAATCGATTGAAATGACTCTCCATGCCCCTGGTTTGAGGGATAACCAACCTCTGTGAATAAATTTGCAGCGTTTTACACGTTTGTATTGTTTCAGCACAATCTATGTTGCGACAATTGTCACTCAATGGTCGCTCTGGCTCTGAACAAAATGCAGTACGAAGGGAAAACTAATTGGACCATGGTGAGCGTGTGGTTCCTGTTCGTCCGCCATGGAAAATATCTAGGGTACTTACTATTTCCGTAAAACGTTCAAGTTCAGTGCGCTCAACGTGTAATTCTAATTAGAAAATTTTCTTTCTAGATTTGGAAGTGCTATGAAGTCTCTCGCACCGTTTTGTATTCTGATGCTCATCATCGTGACAGTGTACGTCCTAGTAACACTCTTTCCTCACCAGATGCCTGCATGATGCATGAATACCTTAACGGTGAGTAAGGATAAAAGCGTGAACGCCCTTGAAAGCCAATTGAATCGACAATCGATCATGAAGTATTTTATCGCTTCGGCATCGATTTGCAAGGTGAAACTCCAGGAAGATCCAAAACACAGCTGAAGGATTGAGAGCTTTCAATTCTCAGCTCTTGCAGTCCTTGGTTAGCAAACACTAAAATATTTTTGTATTGGCGCAGGTGTTTCTAAACTGACGTCGGTTTCTACTTGGACTTTCGAAACCCTTTTTCGACTGTACCTGTACAGAAAGCTGCTGTTCAAAGCCAGAACTCGTCGATTGAAACAATCTCATCCTCTACGCTCAGTGTGCAACTTATTAATTTAATCGTTTTATTTATTTATTTATTTTTTTTTTTTTTTTTGTTTGCATAAAGGTCTGTGATAAACATTTGTTTCATTTTTTAAAAATTGCCCGACAAATCGTGCGAAGAATTCCAAATAACAAAATATCTTCTAGTAAAACTCCACTGAATGCCATTTATGGAGATTTGTAATTTATGGGAAGGGTATTGGGTAAGTGGTGGGTACAATGATACATTATCAGTTGTAAAATACGAAATTGTTGAGAAAATCCAGCACTTGCAAGGAGGCAATTTGTGTGATGTGTGTAGTTAGTAGTGCGGTTGTGAAGAACACAGATATTACCCTTGTAGGGTTTTCCAAGTGAAATTGCCACTAATTATGAAATTATCTTCTTTTTTCCGTGTATTTGTCTAATTATATGGAACAAATTACAATGTGTGGATAATATTAAGTGACATTTTACGCTCTTACATTTTTATTTGGTCATTTTTGCTCCTGAGGTGTTTTTATAGGATGTGAAATAAATTAGTCCAATGAAGTCAGATTTCGACAATTTTATTGAATTAAGCAAATAAAATTAACCACATTTTTCTTCGTTTCAATTTAATTCCTACTTGCGCTGTTTTTAACATATTGAGCAGTAGAATGTTGTAGGCAGAACCTTTCAATGATAACTCTGATGTTGAGTACATCATTCACTCACTTAGGCGGTAGTATCAGTGACAGTATTAGATGGATAATACAATCGTTGTGCCGTAAAGCTTTAAAAATGCTTTTAGTTGCGAAAAATCATTCAAATTTCTAACGTGAATCGATAATGAAGTGTAAAATACGCAGGAACAATTACATAATTATAAAAACAGCATCACCGGGTTGTTCAAGGGCGTTTGATAGTATAAAATGGCTGTATAAACACCAATTTAATTTTAGTTCGATGGCCCAGATTGAACATTTAATCATTCATTCATAACAAAACACCTGCCCTGAAGGGTGTTTTGAAAACGTATTCACCTAAAATAATATTTACTAAGATAATGTCATGCTAAGTTTACCAGTAAACTTGAAAAAAAAGAAGTTTTTTTAACAATAAGTAAATAGGTATACATATATTTCGTGTATTACGATGCGATTACCAGAATCTAACCACATTTTATCGGTGGAAATGACTCAAAACGTTTTGTAGGCAACAAATACGTGATAACTATACATGTTTGTGCATGCTTCACGTTTCACTCAGCAGCTATGCTGCTTATCTTTCAGCAGCATTAGAGAGGAGAGGGAATCCTACAATTTCGCATTATACTATCACGAGAGAATAAAATAAATCAACTCTCTGTTTAAAAACTTATTCAAAATATATCTAAAATATAGAATTTTAATATAAATTAAACGCCGTTTAAATCATAATGTTTAAAAGGGCCGTACGTAGTTTAAAATAAAAATTTGTTCGACAAGACGGTCGTTGCTCCGTGGAACACAGAACGATCTTCTACAAGTTGTATGTATTCGGGAATGAATATATTCACACAGGGCCTGGTAACGTTGGCCTTAAGATAAATGCAAAATGTAGTGCATTTTATATCAATTTAAAAATATAGATAAAAATTACCTCAGTGAATATATTGGCATTGGTGATTAGAGAAATGCCGGCTGAGCTCTTGTATCTTTCCAGGCTCGTTTTGTATCTTCAGTTCAGTACACTTGTACCAAATGACCGTATCGTATCAAATTGTAAGCAACGCTCTCCGAGCAAACCACCTGTATCCGTAAAAATTGGACACAACGGTGAAAAGATCATAGAAAAGTGTACAATTGCAGGATGTCCTCGAACACAATGGTGACACAAGTGACTGCAAATTGCTGCTGCTGAATACGTCTTGATTGACTAGTCTCATATAAGAGAATGAAACTCAATCAAGACGTTGGTGGGTTTGTAATATACGGCATCATTGAAAAGTTGTCAGCGGAAGCGCCTTGCTGGCGGTTGTAGCTTGTCATCAGGATGCACAGCGATTTCACAAAGATGCACCAGACAGATTTTGAACAGTTGTTATTAATTGTCGGATTGGTAAAATCTCAAAACGCTCCTATTTGTTGAAGATAGCTGACAGTAAGCGCCATCAGCGATTGTGAAAATATGAGGGTAAGGCGAATATCACATAATTTTTTCAGAGGTGACGGGGAGGGGGGGGAGCATCAACTGGGCGATCAGGGCCGTTGTACACCTTGATGACTGATGACATTGCGCATTGGTGGCCTGATCCCCTGATAGTCTTGTTGTGCCATAGGATCGAGGAGGAGTACGAGGGAATTAGCCACAACTCCTGCCATCTGGAGTATGCCTTGGACGTCTTGAGGCCCTGGGATATCTGAGGATGTGTATCATGAAATTAGCCTCAATCCTTGCCCACAGGCTCATCCTCCCGTCACACCTGGAGTATGCCTTTTGTCTGGAGCACTGAGATTTCCGAGGAGGATTGTCAGTGTATTTTCCTGTATCCCTGCCCACATGACCATTGTTCAGCCACACCTGGAGTATGCCTTGGACGTCATGAGGCCCTGGGATATGTGAGGAGGAGTATCAGGAAATAAGCCTCGATTCCTGTTCACATGGCCATCGAACAGCCGCACCAGGAGTATGCCTTGGTTGTCTGGAGACCTGGGATTCCTGAGGAGGTATCAGTGTTGTTTCTTCTTTCCCTGCCCACAGAGCCATCCTCCAGCCACACCTGGAATATGTCGTGGTCGCCTAGAGCCCTGGGATTTCTGAGGGGGTGTACCAAGGCATTTTCCTCTATCTTTGTCCACAGGGCCATCCTCCAGCGACACCCAGAGTATGCCTTGGGTCGTCTGGACACCTGGGATTTCTGAGGAGAAGTATCAACGAATTAGCCTCTATCCCTGCCCACATGGCCATTGCGCAGCAACGCCAGGAGTTTGCCTTGGGACGTCTGGAGCCGAGGGATTATCTGAGGAGGAGTATCAACGAGTTAGCCTAAATCCCTGTCCACAGGGCCATCCTCCAGCCACACCTGGAGTATGCCGTGATCATCTGGATCCCCGGGATTTCTGAGGGGATGTACCAAGGCATTTTGCCTCTATCCCTGCCCACAGGGTCATCCTCCAGCCACACTTACTATGTGTTCCTGCCCACTCTGCCACCTCCCTCGCACTGCCAACCTATTGTTTTCTAAACAGACCTTCTTGGACTAACTCAATGCTCTCTTGGGTCTTCTTGCTGTACCCCTGGTGCTGCGCTCCCTCTTAAGCTCACCTTCCCCGAAATTTTGAACTGAAATTTATAATATTGGTTTGCCTTTTCATATCAAATAAAAATATGAAAAGGCGTTGCTTACTTATTTATGTGCAACGGTGATACAATACAGGCATTTAATACAAGTGTGTACCAGCCTTTTGAATAGAAGTTTAAAGAGGAAAAGAATCGTACCTGTATTTCTAATTTATGGGGCTGTGGATGGCGGGAGGGATCAAAGTCCATTCGAGTGTTCAAGCAGAACGTTGTTTTCGAGAGTGAAGTCGTACACGTAGTTAGACTCGATTCGTCGCTTGAGTTCTTGCACCTGTTGCTGAATTGGGTCGATGTCCGAGGCGAAACGACTCGATCGTGCGACGGTCAGAGCGGGCGCCAACACGAACGGTATCGAATCCAACGGGTTGTCGAGCTTCTGCGGAGCCCCGTTCGTGTACGGCGCGGGCGATTGACCGTAGGTCGAAACGGGTTTGCCCATTCGGGGAGGATACGGCGCCACGTTGCCGGGATACGGTGACGGGTTGGCGGCGTACCCTGACGGGACGGTGGGATATGGCGAGGGATTGGCGGGGTACGGTGACGCCGAATAGGGTGACGGCGGATACGGAGCGGCGTACGGGTAACCGCCGGAGTCTGGCCGAGGTAGCGGCGGGTACGGCGGAAGAGGAGACTCATATGGTTTACTGGCGACGACAGGAGTGAACCCTTCAGGTGTGTCATCCGCAATATAAACCTCGGGAGGCGATTTCTTTTTCCCAAACAGCCAGTTCATTCTGAAAAAAAAAATAAATAAATAAAAGAAGGCAAATTTATAATGTTTACATACTGTTTACAGTTGCCCTTGATCGTTTGAAGTGACTCATTTCTGTCACTGCGGCGTACATTTAATCTTAGTAATCCATTTTGTTATCATTTACTGCTGGACGTATTTGAGACAGCCGGTTTGTAAAGCATTTCTCTCATTATTCTTTTCTGTCAATTTAGCAACAGGTTCGGGTTGTGGTTAATCCCTGCCATGTTCATCTATATCTGCTTTGCACCTCTCGCTTGACTCCTCCCGCCCCTAGTTCACCCACTGGCGTCTCCACCTCCTCATCGTGCACCCTCCAACACGCTCAACTTCAAGTGCTTGTGCGTCGTGTTCTTTCCCTTCTACGTTTGCCATAACGATCGTGCGCACCGTGATTTCTTGACGTATCTGGCACGCCCTCAGCGCCTGCTTTTAATTCCTTTGCCTTACTGGTCTCTCCTCCAATGGATCCTCTCCGAAAGAGTTGACGATTGACGTCATCTCTTCCATTGCTCAGCTCAGTAAGCGCGGTGGGAATGGGTATCAATGTTTCGGAAACATCGAAGTTTTAATCAATGTTTATATTTCGATGTTCTTTGCCAGGCATTGACTCATCTTCTCATAAACCTTTGCTCTCTCTTGGTTGTCTTGATAGAAATAACCGATATCTACCTACTTTTATAGCTGATCAATATTTATTCTTGATTTATAAGTTTCCACAATTATTTATTATCATTATATAAAAATATACTACTACTACGTACGTTTAATGTTAACACTGTTCATGCCACCTTCACTCAAATTTCACGTCTTTTCTCGTTTCTGTTGGGCTTTTACTTCACATTTTACACGACTTTTTCAAAATGCCTTCAAAAAGTGACATCAGGCTACATTTTGAGTAGCCTCACTCACGGCCAAAACCCAAGTGGCCAACCAAAAAGTACAAACATTTTCACCGATTTTCACTTTGTACAATACAATCACAGAAAGAGGATCTAAAATACAACAAACTGTTTGTACAAAATACAAACGTATGGCAAGCCTCTGAGGGATGAGTCATAAACGTCATCCTGCTGCTAGAATGATAACCGATAAGGAAATGACAATCACGCCATTTAGGCCGCAATTTAACATTCCATGGTACTTACATTAACGTACAAAATGTACAATGAAGTTCAATGAAATTGCCAGAGAACCGAGAACTGTTTATGCGTAAAAACTTACTTTTCCTTCAAAGATGTTTTCTGGAATTTAGTGCGCTTTATCCACAGTAATTTCCTATTACAAACTATTATATACAATAGGAAACACAAATTTGGATTATAATCAAGTTGTATTACGCAACGACAGGCACACTTGACACTTCAGACGTGCTACAAATAAAATAATTCGCGAAGGTCACAAATGTTGTAGATAACGTTATCATTATTTCTTGTTTTAATCGTTTTCTTCAAGTTGATTCGGCGGCTGACACAGAAAAATGCTAGTACAGCAACAGCAGCCGAACTCGAAGAAGAATTTCATTGAAATTTGAAGAGGAATGTGAATACTCGCATTCAATACGGCCATTTTGTATAGTTTTCTGGCAGTTGTGTTGATTTTGCGATCGCCGTAAGTAAATTTCTTGTATTTTATCCGAATTCATCTCGATAAATTTAGTATGTAATTGTGTTATGCGTGTACATTTGTCTTAAGGGGGTAGTTTTTAATTTATTCACGTTGAAACCGGGTAATGGAAAATGTTCCGTGCGTGGAGTTGAGTTCCTCAGACGAGGGTTGTCAAGTTGAGTCGGTTGTTTTCACGTGGTTTTTCTCTCGTGTGGAATTTTAAGGTTGAAAACCTTTTAAAATTGAAATGAATTTACTGTAGGGTTGATTATGTTGTCAGTTGAGATGTTGAGGACTCGGATGGATGGCGTAAATGCTGCTGTGAGAGCCATACGTGCAATCTCAGGTGTCGTATAACCTGAGAGAATGAGTTTGGCCGAGTTACGCTATGGCTTATGTATTTGTATTGCATCGTAACTCGCGCTCATGACCATCGCCATAATCCATCACCACTATCATGATTATGGTACGATTTTGTGGGCCAACTCAGAGACCTTGGAACCCGTTTCAACATAATATGTGGCGTTCGTGTAGACGTTCCGGTGCGATGAAGCGTCGCTCCCGCCGATCCGCCACATTGCAACTGCGGAGCTATTGCCGACGTCATTGTAGACAGAGTTCTCAGCTAAATGGGAAGTTGCTCGGCGAGTCTCTAACGGCGTTGACCCACAAGAGTTTGGGGCAAGTCCCCACCTGCGAAGGCTCTCTAGCGGGTTTCAAATTGTCCATAATATCTGTCAATGATTAGGCGAGTCAGGCGATTGACCATGCGCCTTTCCGTATTTTTCTTTCGTGTATATAAGTTGGGAGGTTTGTTATGTGGTTTTCCTCCTGCGTCGAGTTTCAAGGTTGAAACTCATTAAAAATTGACTCAGTTTACTATCGGATTGATTTCGTGACTGTTAAAAGACACAAGTGGTTGTTAGAAATAGTAGAAATACCGTAGAAAAACGGTAGAAATACCGTTGTGAGAGCATAGAGGCAATCTTTAATCTTGCCCTTCTAATCTGAGAGGATGCGTTTGGCTGATATACGCTATGCAGATGGCTCACCGGCGACCAGGAACGGTCAAGGGAGACCTTAAAGTACGTCTCAAGCGACGATCCCCCCTCATTGCAACTGCGGAGCTATTGCCGACGTCATTGTAGACATAGTTCTCATCTTAATGGAAAGTTGCTCAGCGAGTCCTCGGCGGCGTCGACCCACAGGGGTTTGGGCTAAGCTCCCACCTGCGAAGGCTCTCTAGTGGGTCTCAAAATGCCCATAATTTCTGTCAATGAGTGAGTGAGTGAGTCAATAAGTAGACAAACTCAGAGGCATGGGAGACCTTGAAATCCTCTTTCCAGCAACATATGTGCAAGTCCCGACGATCTCCCCTCATTGCAACTGCGGAGCTATTGCCGACGTCATTGTAGACATAGTTCTCAGCTTAATAGGAAGTTGCTCAGCGAGTCTCCGTCGGCGTCGACCCGCTGAGGTCCCACCTGCGAAGCCTCTCTAAATTCCCATTATTCCTGTCAAGTGATTGAGTCGGTCAATAAGTAGGCTAACTCAGAGCCAAGGGAGACCTTGGAATCCGTCTCTCAAGCGACATATGTGCACTTCCCACCGATTCCCCCACATTGCGAATGCGGAGCTGTATCTGTCGTCATTGGGAAGCTAAATCGAAAGTTGTTCAGCGAGTCTGTAAGGGCGTTGACCAGCGGGGCTTAGGGCCCGCCTGTGAAGGCTCTCTAGCGGGTCTCAAAATGCCCATTATTTCCATTTTTCCCATGGTAGGGGTCAAAATGTGTTTTTCGAAAAATGAGTTTTTGAGATTTTTGGCAATGTAGGCGTGTGGGGTATCTTTTTCCACTAAATTTTGGACCCTGAATCGATTGGAATGGGTCCGGGACCCACCACACCCACTGTTTTCCCCATGTTGAAGAAATGAGTCTCCATGCGCCTGGTCCGAGAAATAACCAACCCCTGGGAAAGAATTTGCAGGAGGTAAATGACTGGAATAGGTCCATCGAGCGACGTTTGTGACGTTGCACGCCCCGCCTACTCCACTCATTGCAACTGCGGAGCTATTGCCGAAGTCACCGTGCAAATTGTTCTCCGCTCAATCGGAGATTGCACGGCGAGTCGTCATTGATGGCGCCGATCCGCGGGGGTTAGGGTTAAATTCCCACCCTTAGAGGTGCTGTAGCGTTCAAAAATGCGTTTTCTTCTTTATTTTTGCCCGTTTATTTTTAAAAATGTCGAATTTTGGCACTTTTTCTGATTTACTGTAACCAATTAGTGGGAGAGGTTTTATCAGTTTGTTATCCAGGTTTCAATAGGTTTAATAATTTCTATCATGTAAGTAAGAGCATCACTTGGTGATTATCTTTGCTGTTAAATTGAAACACAATTTGTTTCCCCTGTTGATTCATCATTTGCACACTTGGATCTGTGATGATACTTCAATGATGTTTCGCCGAAAAAAAGCTTCCGTTTTCACAGCGCATCACAATACAACTTCTGCTTTCTTTTCCAGACGATGCAGGCGAAGAAAATGGGTAAAATCATGAAGGCGAGCAAAGTGGTGCTCGTCTTGAACGGACGTTACGCCGGCAGGAAGGCCGTCATCGTCAAAACGTACGACGAAGGGACGCCAGACAAACAATACGGCCACGCTCTCATCGCCGGCATTGATCGTTACCCTCGCAAAGTGCACAAGAGGATGTCGAAGGCTAAATTCAACCAGAGATCGAAGATAAAGCCCTTCCTTAAGGTTCAAATTTTCTTCCTAGTATTTTTCAAGTGCTTATATCACAGTTGGGCGTATTTATTATCATGAATGGGGTCAAAATGTGTTTTTAGAAAAATGATTTTTCGACATTTTCGGCGATCAAGACGTGTGGGGTATCATTTTCCACTAAATTTTGGACGCTGAATCCAATGAAATAGGTCCCAGAACAATTGGCGCCCACCGGAAGAGGTTGTGGGTCAAAATTGGTATCTATATTTGAAGGAATTAAACGGGATTTGGCTGATTTACAAGGTCTACCTCGTTAGATTCAGCAAAATACGAATAAAGGAACTATTTCATCGTGAATAAGGCTGAATTTGTCTCATTTTTGTCAATAGATTTCAGGGTTTATTCAGATTTAGGCACCTCAAAGCGTGTAGCACTTTTCGTCATCACCAGGAGTTCTTTTAATTATTCCCCCCCATGCAGCCCATTAACTGTCTTAAGCCCATTTTAGCTGGGATAAAAGTGGTCTTTTGAAAGGAAAATACTGGAGAAAGAAGCTGCTTTAAGATAACGGTGTACATTTAATTTAAGTTTTATTAATAATAAAATTCTGCCCTGCCGTCTTCAAACTGATATTTAAACAGTCTCATTAACTGAATTTTACTTTCCCCTTTAGTTTTTCGTACTTTTTTTCTTTTTTTTCGGTTTCTTTGCCTTGTTCATCTTCGGTTTGGCCTTATTTTGATTTTTATGAGGAATCAATTAAATTAATAAATTAAATTAATTAAAAGGAATTAATTAAATCGTTGGATTTTGGTTGGTTGTTCCTTGAATAATCAACCTATGTTTTCATGCAAAAGGTCAACCTCTCCGAATCGGCTCAAAAATTTTTCTTGGACGTTTCAAGGTGTCTAGATCAAAAAAGTAAAATGTCGTCTGCCGTCCGGGCTTTTTTTGGTTGTAGAAAATTTTCTAAAAATCTGAAATTCGGGTCAGGGGTCTGTTCCCGGCCTAGGTCGGTCCTCGAAAGTTTTCAGCCCGATCGGACCAAATTTGGGAGGGGTAGGGGTCAAAATGTGTATTTTGAAAAATGGATTTACGAGATATTTGGCAATCTAGGCGTGTGGGGCATCATTTTCCACTAAATTTTGGACGCTGAATTCAATTAAATGGGTCCCTGAACGATTGGCACCCACGGGAAGAAGTCATCGACGCTGAATCAACTTAAATTAGTCTCCATGCGCGTTGTCCTTCCCTGCATGCAGTAACTTCAAATGCATTTCCGGCTGCAATAGAGCCCCTTTCTTCCCTACACTTCATATTGTATTCCTAATATGAATGTCTAATAGAACTTACAACGTCGTCGTAGAATTTCTACCTTATTGACGAATAATTCTCGTTTCAGGTAATCAATTTCAACCACCTTATGCCCACGAGGTACAACGCTCCTGAGGTCCTCCCTGAAGCCAAGTTGGTGCCCAAAGACCTGAAAGACCCGATGAAGAAGAAGAAATACCGATTCCAATTCCGTGTGAAATTCGAGGAAAGGTAAAGCTGGTGACAAAACTTCCCCTACAACTCTTAAACGCTATAATTTTGTTCAGATTGTACTTATTCGTAGTTTGTTCAATATAACCTCAAAACAATGTATCCCATTGGCTGCTTCAAACGGGCGGTTTGAGTTTTGGCCAATCACTGAAAAATGGGGTTTGGTGAAGAAAGTAATGAGTTTGGGCCACCAAAGAAAAACGCCGAATAAGTATTGATAACTGTTATTCTCAAGTTGTTTTACGTCACGACGAAATAACGTCGTCACGGGTCGCTGTTGTCGCTACAGATAAAGTCGGGATTAGATCGATTGTTGGCCGTTTCAAGGCATTTTAGGATGCCCTGGTCTTCAGCGATTGTGATGCAGAGCAGCTGATCGTTGGCCCACACACATGACTGACTTTTGGCCCTAACGCAACGTTTTTCCAATGTCCCAAGGATTGGCACTCTCCGCTAGAGGTTATGGGTCAAAATGGGTACCATCTACCCATTTCGAAAGTGGGATTTCTGACCTAGGCGTGTGGGGTATCATTTTCAACTAATTTTTGGACGCCCCGTTTTCCACTGTTTCATTTGATTGCTCCTAGCAATCTGCATCCTTTCAAAGCCCCAGCCATCCTGTTATGGGTGTTGGGGAACAGTGAGATGCTACAGTAACGGCTCATCGTTCGTACATTCTGATTGTTCCTAATAATGGATTATCATTTAACGAATTACCAACAGTAAACTTTCATCTATTGGCTACAATTTACCGTTAATACTTCTCAGGAAACTCATTCTTTTCATTCATTTGTTATGTTTCAGGTACAAGGCCGGTAAGAATCAGTGGCTCTTCGAGAAGTTGAGGTTTTAATTTGCTCTGTGAATTTTTTTTAATTATATAATTTCATAAACCAAACTTTTCATTTGAAAATTCCTCACAATATCCCTGCTTTTAGTGGCGATTGAACCCGTCCACGCCGATTTTAGTAGTAGAAAATTTTCTAAAAATCTTACATTTTGGTCAGGGAGTTTATTTCTGGCTCCAGTTGGTCCTCAACACTTTTACAGCCCGATCGGACCAAATTTGGGCGGGGTAGGGGTCAGAATGTGTTTTTTATAAATATGGATTTTCGAGACTTGGCGATTTAGGCATGTGGGGTATCATTTTCGACTAAATTTTGGACTCTAAATCCAATGAGACAGGTCCCGAAACGATTGACGCCCATTGGAAGTAGTTATGGGTCAAAATGGGTATCTTATCAACCCATTTCGATGGTGGGTTTTCGAGATATCTGGAGTATCGTTTTCCACTAGTTTTTGGACGCTGAATCGATTGGAATGAGTCTGAAATGGTCCAAGGAATAACCAACCCCCGTGATTTAGAATTGTTGCAGGGTATTTTCACGACCGGTTGGTTTGGATTGTTTTTTTTTTTTTTTTTTTTTTTTTTTTGCTACGGAAGGTTGATGCGAATGGATACCTACCTTAAGCAGAGTGAAGTGCTTAGGCATCCGAGCAAGATCTACCTGGTTTTACTTACCATCGTAGAATGATTCCTAGTTTTTATTGAAAACGTGACATAAAAAGTGTTATATTCCAACAAGAAATGTTTGACAATAGCAGCTAGTTTGAAGTCAACACTCATACAAGAGGTGTTATAACGGACTGAGCTGAGCAGTAACTGCAACATCACCTCAAGGGTTGTTTCATCTACCCTTGGTCTGAGGGGCTCTGATGCTGATGCTGAGTCAGGTAAAAATCTCAACTCGTCTGCTCATTTCAACTATGAATATGGTCTGAAATGAAAACCCAAAGGTTCCCATGAGGCAGGGAAGATGAATAGCTTGAGGGAGAGCAAAGCTCCCTCGAAAATGGAGGCTGCCCTTGAAGTTACAACTACGAACAGCTACAGAATTGAAGACCCACTCAAAGGATTGCTTCAAGGGAACCCTCACGTGATGACTACAAACTCCGCCCTCATGCTGCATTTTGTTTTGGGCTTCTGCACCTGTCTTGAAGTATACCAGCCTTAATAGCTGTCCCAGAGTCAACTCACCAACACCGGCCACAAGTTGGCATTCGTTGCTGGCCCCACATCTACACTCTCCAGAGTGAGTATGGCTGAACCCTGACTGAAAACCATTGATTGGGAACATAAAGAAAACGACAAGTGTAGGATTTCTGCAGGCACATGGTCGTATAATACAATAATTTGTTAGAAAGTACATACAATAACTGGACTCTAAATCCATCATAAATACAGAATACTATGAATATAACTAAAACCCAGGATCCCATTCTATGGAATCAGACACTTTATTGATTTTGTAACAAACTAAGGTGTCGCCAGCGTTGAAGCGAACTGAAGGGTCTGCGAGTCGGATACCGCACTCCAAGTCCTTTTTGATGGTGTCAACTTCGTCTTTGAGGTGCCTCAAGGACGAGACTTGGCCGTCGTAGATGACTTCTTGGCCACGGACGAGTTTGAATCTGCTGGATTTCTTTAATGATCCTTTGACACAACGACAACCAGCGACGGGTATTTTGTGTTTGCCCTCGTTGATGAGAAACTCTTGAAGGACGTTTGCCTCGCCGACTAATTCCTCAACGACGAGCTTGGGCAACCGCTCGTTGATTTCACTTTTGATATCGTCGACGAGGCGGTATATGACGTTGTGGTTTCTAACAGGAACGTTGTCTGGCGCAGGTTCAAGTAGTTTGGTGTTGAAAGTGTAGACGATGGCGTTGAAGGATTCCGCCAGTACGAAGTCGTTCTTGGACACTGGGCCTACGCCGTAATGGACAATGTCCAGACGACATTTGGGATTATCGTAGGTTCCCAGGACGTCGAGAATGGCTTCGATTGAGCCGTCCACGTCACCTTTGATTACGACATTGACTCTAGGACCGGAGTCATCGTCTTTGATCTCTTTCTCCCGAGGACCTGAGCGTTTCATTTTAAATCTTCCCGCTTTCCTTTTTATTTCAAGTTGTTCTCTGTACTTGGCGTAGTGTTCCATGGCTTTCTTTTCTATTTCCGTGTAGCTTTCAGAGGCTTTCTTCTCTTGCTCTATCTGAGCCCGGTGGTGAGCAATACGCGTCGCCTCTCGTTCATTGCTCACTTCAATCAACACGTCTCCAGCTGAAGGGATGTCTCGCCATCCAAGAATTTCGACCGGAGTCGAAGGAGTAGCTGAAGCCATAGGAACTCCTTGATCGTTGAACATAGCGCGAACTTTGCACGTGGTCGTCCCAGCTACGAGGACAGCACCTTTTTTCAGGGTACCGCATTGTACAAGAACAGTACCGAGCTTTCCTCTGTGGGTGTCAGTCGACGACTCAACGATCACTCCTTCAACAGGCCCTTCGTAGTCGGATTGAAGACCCATTACCTCAGCTTGGGCCAATATCGCCTCCATCAATTTATCGACGTTAGTGCCCTTCAACGCGGAAATTGGAACCATTTGGACGTCACCACCATAATCTTCCGCCAGAATACCATACGTCATTAACATTTTTTTCGCTCGTTCAACATCTGCCTGCGGCTTATCTATCTTGTTTATGGCTGCGATGATAGGAACGTTGGCTTCCTTAGCCATGTTGATTGATTCAATCGTCTGCTCCATAACGCCATCATCAGCAGCCACCACCAACACGACAATGTCCGTTGAATGGGCGCCTCTCGATCGCATGGATATAAACGCCGCATGCCCAGGAGTGTCCAGAAAAGTCACTTTGTCTTTGCCAATTGACACAGAAAACGCCCCTATGTGCTGCGTGATTCCTCCGAATTCCTTGTCGACGATTGAAGATTTTCTCAAAGTGTCCAAAAGTGTCGTCTTACCATGATCCACGTGTCCCATGATTGCCACAACTGGAGGACGAGGTCGCGGGTCGACGTATTCCGAAGGATTTCTCCTCGTCGCATCTTTAAACTCTTTCTCAACTTCCTCTCCTGGTTCAGGGACTATCTGACACCTGTGGCCAGACTTTTTGACGACCTCTTCTATAATTTTAAAGTTGTTAATGACGTCGTTATCTCTACGATATTTGGCAGTATTGTCGATAAAAGTCATCACTTCGAAAACGTGGTCAGTATCTTTATCAAGTGTCTTCGCTAAGTCTTTAATCGTCATGTTATGCCACACTTCCACAGGAGTGCCCTTTTTGAATTTGGATTTGGCAACGTAAACGATGGGTTGCGGATTTTTTCTTTCCTCTCTGGATTTTCTCTTCTTACAAAGAATCACCGAACTGTGAAGATATCTAGGTCTTGGATAAGTTCTATGTAGAAAAATCTCCTGCGACAATGCTCGACAAACGCCCAAACATCTCGAGTAGGTCATCATTTTGGCTCGAATTTCAAATGAATTTGGCCAAAATCGATAATAAAAATGTCCAATATATCATTACTGAAACCAATAATTCCACGAAAAATACCACTAATTCGGAAATACTAAAGAAGTCAAGAAAAATCGTCTTTTCTACACCCCATCAGAATTCAGACCACCCGGCTGTGATTGATAACACCGATAAGGTGTGATAACATCGATAACAAACCTTGTGGGTTGGAAGCGGAAAATGATCGGAGACAAATAAAATTTACCTTGAAATTCTTTAAAATATGAAGAATTTCAGGCAAGTTGTTTAGTGATGATTAAAATGAGGCTGGAGTGCACAAAAATTATTGTGTAAAATCATATTATTTCAGCAGCAGAAATGGTCTTTTTTGTTTCACTGTTGGCAGCTATGGTCGACGCTAGCGCTTCTAATTCCAGCGGTAATTGTCATTAACTCAGTTTTTGTCTACCATTCGGTAAGTCATGTTGTCTTTGACCATATTTTTCCGTGTAATTTCGGTAATTGATGGTTAATTAGTGATGTCGTTGACTTTGTAATGAAGATAAATTGTTTTTTCAGGGAGACATAGCAAAACTGGATGCATAGGAGAAGTCTTTAGGACGGATTTTTGGCATACAGTACAGTAAGTGGACCAATCTCTCCTCCATGTCCGTCTTTCACTTGCGTTTCGTATTAGTTGACATCAGTTGCTCCTATTTTTTAATTTATTAACAATTTACGTTTGTACGCGAGGTGCGTTACTTTTTGAGTGAGTTGGGAATACAATTATTCCTCGTGGGAATTATTCGCACGCTCATTCTCGTTCAGAGACTCCATTACGTACGTTCTACGTTTGCCGACGTGTCACCCGTCCTGCCACTCTCGCAGGCTACGTAGGACGGTACCATATTTTCCGGTTCAGACCGATCGCATTCCATCTTCGCTATCTCCGCTCACTTTCCATTCGTGATTGCACTTTCTCAGGAGACATTCGCATCTTCAGGTCAATTTTTTCTTTAAAACAACATTCTCCGTGCCGACTAGTCAAGGTCATTTGTCACGAAACTTGAAGCGGTTGAGTTGATAAATCCAATTTTCTATCGACGGCTCATCTGAGGCTCTTTTTACAGAGACATTTCGATTAAGAAGATAACTTTTTCATACTACTCTTGTTGATGTTATTGACATCAAATTTCCGCCTGTCTACGGCCTCTGGTCGTCTAAAATTAGCAGAACAGTCCCCCAGACTTCAAATAAATTGCTAACGGAACTTGAAAACAACGTGGCCCGACAACGGCTGCCGACGTTCTATAATAAATAATTTATTACCCCATATAGGGGCAAATTTTACCTGCCAGTTACACTCCACTTCGTGACTGACTTGAAAAAGAACTGTTCCTAGTTAGAAATAACTTGAATTGCAGGTTTCTTTATGGATCTCATGAAGGAAATTGAATCTTTGAGGTCTCTAGATTGAGTGATAACGAATAAACACGCTGTTTTTGGTTGGTTATTCCTTGATCGAGACATCTTGAAACCCACCAAACACAAACCCGCTGCAAATTCTTACAGACGGGTCGGTATTCCCTTCTTCAACATGAAGAAAATAGGGAAAACAGTGGGCGTGGTGGGTCCCGTAACCATTCCAATCGATTCAGGGTCAAAATTTAGTGGGATAAATGATACCCACATGCCGAGGTATCGAGATCTTCGAAAACACAATTCGAAATGGATAAATAGGCACCCATTTTGACCCCAACATCGTTCCGGGACCCTTTTCAATTGGATGTCCGTCAAAGTTAGTGAAAAAATTGATACCCCAGGACCAATAGCAAAAACGGGTCTCTGACCAAAATTTCTTTGAGAAATTTTTGTACACTAATAAGTCAGCCCTGTGGCCATCGGTTGAAAATTCGGACAACAACGGGCTCTGACCAAATTTCAGATTAGAATTTTCTACACTATAACGGGGACGGCGGACGGACATATGCTAATTTTGATCTAGACACCTTGAAACGCCCAGAAAAAATCTTTGAGCAAATGGTTGACTTCTTGCATGAAAACATTGGTTATTCAAGTAATAACCAACCAAAATTAGAACTTTGTCCTGCAATCTTATTTTGAAAATTTTTCAAACTTCAAAATACCTATCCTAACGTCTTGGACATTGGTTCAGCGTTCAAAAATTGATGTAAAATGACTTTAGGATAATTTTTTTACTATGTTGGTATATTTTGAATACATTATGTCTGAAAAACATGATGAAATATCCATCCTTTAAGGCCCTCCCATACTATTGATGCTTATTCCATTGCACTTTTGGTATAGTAAAGACAGCCTTGCAAAAAGTTGGCCATCGCATGATAAAAAATAAATCCTTTGTGCAAATTTTCGGTTGGACAATGAGTCGTTGGCATTCAGTCGTTATGATGTAATCCAATAAATAAGATAAATGCCGCAAATTCATCCCCACTGGTTTATTATTCCTTAGAGCAAGAGTATGGGGACGGCATTGAGTGTGAAGTGTCCCAAACTCATTCCAATCGATTCAGCGTTCAAAATTTAGTGGAAAATGATACCACACACGCTTAGGTACTAGAAATCTCGAAAACACACATTCAAAATGGGTGGATAGATACCCATTTTGACCCATAAACTCTTCCGTTGGGCGCCATGCCACCTTCCATGCGCCTGGTTCGAGGTGTAACCAACCCGTTTGAAAGAATTAGCTGCGTTTTTTAATATAAAAGAATAAAGAGTTGATGAAAAGTGTGAATTTGATTATCCAGATCGGTAACGCCCAATATGCTCTTGACCCAGTCGTGCTCAGAAATGGCTGTTTGAAGAAGAAATTAGGGTAGAAAGTCGATGAAATCTAATGTTCGATGTGCTGAATCCAAATCTGAAGTTTGCCAAAAATAATGACAGCTTCACAATAAAAATCGCTATTAACCATAACAATTTCGGACTTTTTTCACAAAATTGCTTATAAGTTGAATAATATGCAATCTACTAAATTTGTCATTATACGCAAAATTAATTTAGACAAAATTTCCTTCAAAATTCACCGGTCACTTTCAATTTGAGTGCAGGGCACTGCCGATAGAGCGCGTTGTAAAACAGCAACTTCTTGGAACTTGGGCGAAAACGAGTGAAACTCAGCCGTTTGAGTGTATTGCTAGGCTTTTATCTACTTATTAATCTCTCAATTCTGTATTATTACACGATTTGCCTTGATCTTGGCTAGTCCAATCAATTGAACGAAGAAAATCGTGTGAAGATCCTCAAATTGCTATTTGCGCTGAGATTTTTATGGGATTTCTCAACTAAAACTGATGTGTTTCACGAAAGTTTTCTCCAAAAATATGACATAGTGGCTGTTAGGAATTTGTGTGTGCATAAAAATGTCGTTTCTGCGAAACTAAAAATAACTTTTGATCTATTCGATCAATTTTCATGATTATTGACTCGTTAGCTTAGATGACAATCAAATCTACGTAGCATTAAAATGTTATCTTCGAATTGATGACCATTGTTGCTATGCCCCTTAAAAGAAAAAAAAAAACCATAAAAAAACAACTTTTCCTGAAACTGCGTTTTGCCGAGTGGATATTTTTTAGCGAGCGTGGTCAACATTGACATCAATTAGGTCCTAGATCAACCACGTGGCAGTGGGGGTTCACTCGTTTACATTGTTACAATTGTTGCCTCATCTTTTCTCCTTATCACCTGTTCAACCTCGAGATGACCTTTACCATGGCTTGGGGTTTTTTGTCAGTTCGTAACTATCTCTAGATTACCAGATAGAAGTAAAAGAAAGACGAAAAGACTTGAGTGAGCCCTAAGATGAACGCTCAATCACAATCAACCCGGACGTCATATTCGTGCTCTTCTTCCAAATGGCTTCACAATTGATATTTTTTAAAATGAAATTTGTCCTAACGAATCACTTAGCTGCTTCTGCCAGCAATTTATTATTCAAGAGTACTCGAAAGGCGATTTTTTTTTTTAAATAATAGGATTCATCCGAGAAATTTAGGAACTTCTTTCCGCATTTTGACGGTACGTTTTGTTCTCTGATTGTCCAATTTTTGTTGGTTTATTCCTTGACCTATGTTTTCTTACCAAAAGTCAATCACTCCGATTCCACCCAATTTTTTTCTGGTCTTTTCAAAGTGTCTAGATCAAAATTAGCAAATGTCCGTCCGCCGTTCACGCCGACTTTGGTATAGAAAATTTTCTAAAAATCTAAAATTCAGGTCAGGAGTTTGTTCCCGGCTCTAGTTCGTCCTCGAAAATTTTCAGCCCGATCGGACGAAATTTAGGTGGAGTAGGGATAAAAATGTATTTCACAAAATGGATTTTCGAGATTTTTGGCGATCTAGGCGTGTTGGGTATACTTTTTCACTAAATTTTGGACGCTAAATCCTATGAGACGGGTCCAGGAAAGATTAAGAGCCCATCGGAAGAAGTTATGGGTCAAAAAGGGTATCTATGTATCTATTTCGAATGTGGGTTTTCGATAATTCTGGTACCTGGGCGTGTGGGGTATCATTTTCCACTAAATTTTGGACGCTGAATCGATTGAAATGAGTCTCCATGCTCCTAGTCCGAGTAATGTGAATGAATTTGCAGCGTTTTAAAAATATCTTTTATAAAGACCCCTTTAAACTGCCCAAGAACGTCGGATTTCATCGCGTCGATTGCTCTAAACAACCTTCATAGTCATCCTTGTTATGAATGCGTGTAAAATTGGTGCACGAATGGTATTATGTAATTAGTTTTTTGAAATGCTTTGAAACCAAAGCGTGTGGTTATAATTTCCCACCAAACTGTAGACGTAGAATCGATTGAGATAACCATTGTATATCCCCTCAAGGAGGGGACCTGATAACGTCCGAATAACAAGAAATAATCATTTTAGAATTACGGCTTAATTGTAAGCCATTTTAAATTAAATTATACCTTGTTTTCGAAATGCTGGCTATATTTAGCCGTATCAATAGCTTAAAATTAGGACCTTAGGATTTGTTATCTCATGTTGGTTTTATTTTGAATGCGCCAAATTTTCAAATGAGCCAATAGGATAAAACTTGATAAGGTGACAGGAACAACTTGAAACTTATTTTAAATGTGGAAAATAGAGTAAAATCTATGCCTTTAGTTATTCGTATTGCCCATGTTCACTATTTTCAGGCCAAATGAATCCTAATGAGAAATATCTTTGTTTGTAGTGTTACTGTAAGACACGGCGCGTGACTGGACAGCAAGCAGAATGGAGGAGGGACAAGTGTACCAATCATCCGACCAAACCAACTACGTTTACGATGAAGTGTTTCCTGCGCTACCCGAATCGGCACCAGCCCCGAACAACGATATGGGCAAATGTAACAACAAAATGCGAGTTGGTTCATCCGTTATCACTCAGGTACGTTGATCAGTAGTACAAATACGAAGAAGAAGGGGTTCTTCTGGGGCTTTCAAGAAATGTGAAGGCTGTGATGGGTCGTTTTCAATAGAACGTGCATTGAGCTGCTAAATATGAAGGATACATTCGGTGGTGGTGCGAAGTACAGGACGTTTTAGGAGAGCTGATGGAAAGCGGTTGGGAAGGTAGTATAAATGGACCATGAATCAAAGGCATCACACCACCGAGGCATGCGCAAGGTATGGGAAACTAGAGATTTATAGAGAGCAACGATGGTACTGATGGCTGCGTTAACGACTAGTGTCCAATGTGTTTCTCACCCCAATGCAAGTAAATAAGCTAGCAGCAAGGAGGCAGCCTCGTAAATGGCTGGAATGATTGTCTCTTCATTCGGCAGGGATTAGATAGGAAGTAATTGCGGTAATTCGCGTATTACAGCTTGCAATACCCCTTAAGCAAAGTGGTGTCCGAGTATTACGTCTCAACTCCCATAGCTGGTCCATGTTGGCACGCTATAGACGAGTGTATGCAGCACGGGCCTCCCCTTTTTGGCACTATCATAGAGTGAAGCCCTCAGGCTAGGGTATGCCACAACCACAGCCCCCGCGAAAGATCCATTATTTCGGAACGTAGTTTCCTACTTTAATTTGGGGGGCTGGCCTGTGAAGCTTTGCCAAAGCATTGCCTCAGTGCCCCCCCCCCCCCCCATTGGCGGTACCGGTTTGGAAGGATACAAGTTTCTCAACAGACTGACGACCGTAACTTCCCATAAGGGCTAACTGGCTACTAGCCCCGTGACATAGGCATTGTACCTGTCACTCGTATTTTATAGAGTACCAGGAGTTTCCCCTTTGTTCCCACAATGTGGTGCAGCCTCCTGCCCCTCTAAGGGAGAAGCACTCCATAGGAAGAGATCCCTACAGTGTTGGCCGGTATTTATGACACCCTGCCGGCCAGAGGGTGAGTCAGTTATTACGCCCGAGCTGACCAGTGGGCGGAGTGCTCCTCTGAGCGTTGACGACCAGGAGGACCCTGGTTGCCCAAGTGAAAACCCTAGGGAACTCCAGGGGAAGCGAAAATTGCCTTAAACGTGACATTATAAAGATGTACCCTGAGATACCCAAAAAGTTAGTCCGAGATCCACTCGAGGGAAGGAATCGAGAACACCCATGGTTGATACTTGGAGAATGACAGTGCGCGAGAGTCAATCATGTCAATCGAAGTTCTTGGTGAATCAGTTGACACTACGTCCTCCTGGGCGAGAGAACCCGAAGGACGTAGGCCTAGAACTCCGGGAAATTCGTCACGCTGCAGCTTCCTGGCATGACCCATGCTGTCAAGAAAGCACATATCGATGGAGAATGGGCTCTGCCAACAAAAATACATTATATTTTACCAGCCAACTCATTTTTTATAGGTTTTATGCTAAATGTCAATCTCATAGATTCGGCCAAAATTTTTCTGGGCGTTTCAAGGTGTCTAGATCAAAATAAGCAAATGTCCGTACGCCGTCCACGCCAATTTTGGTAGTAGAAAAATTGATAAAAATCTGAAATTTTGGTCAGATACCCCTTCCTGGCTTTAGTTGGTCCTCGAAACGTTTCAGCACGATCGGACCAAATTTGGAAGGGATTGGGGTCAAAATTTGAATTTCGAAAAATGTATTTTCGAGATTTTTGGCGGTCTAGACGTGTGAGGTATCATCTTCTTGGATATCTAAATCTTGGACGCTGAATTCAATGGGATGGGTCCCGGAACGATTGGTGCCCTCATGAAGAGGTAATGGATATCTATCTACCTATTTCAAAAAGGGTTTTCGAGATTTCTGGACTACAAGCGAGAGGGGGGAGCAGGGACAATCGCCTGAGTTGAGGGCCGTATGCCGGTGCTAGCCGAGGTTATTGGAAATAATGGAGATGCTTTTGGTAGCAAACAACTGGCCCAAAATAAACACAGGAAGAGTCTTAAAAAGTGTATTTGAGGGAAAATCACGTTTTTTTTTGTTTTGAAATGACCTTAAGAATGTTTTTTTAAAACAATTAATAGGGGGTGCATAATCGTAGGCAAAGCCGAGCCCCTTACGAGAATGCCAACTTGGGAGTTAGCAAGCAGCTCTTGCATCTGACAGAAATGCAAGTGAAGGTTATCTGTTGATGATCTGATTTCGTGTAATGGCGGGTACAGTAGGTCCTCTGCAAGAAGAGAAAAAGATCTGATCAAAAGATTTGAAGACTGGTTGTCAATAACTCGTCTAATAGTTTTTAAAATGTGTAAAAAAGAAGAAAAAACCTGAAAATTGGCATTTTTTATGTTTCAGGTCTTCCGAGTGCCCGCAGATGAACGCCGTTACGACTCAAACAACAGCTTCGGTGAAAAAGAATCCATGAGAACTTGTCTTGCTATAATGAAGGAGAGCGGAGCGGTCATTGAAATTGCCACCAGCAAAGATCAATCTCTGACTTTTCTCGTGACTGGAAAAACGGACTCGGTTATGGAAGCTCGGAGGAAGATCCTGAGTACTTTCCAAACTCAGGCTTCAGCTAAGCTACCAATTCCGAAAGAGCACCACAAATTGATTCTCGGAAAAGCAGGTCGGTTGAAATTGGTGAAGTTCGTTTTGATTTGCTATTTCAAATTCGCGTTATGACAAGTTGAATTTTTCTTTTTGATATAGGAGCTCGGCTAAAGGAACTGGAAAAATCGACCGCCACGAAAATATCGGTCCCAGGGATTACTGACCCCTCAGATGCAATCATAGTGACCGGTACCCGCGAGGGGATTGACAAGGCTTTGCACGAGATGCGGGTGATTTCGGACGAACAGTCCAAAAAAGCCTTCGAGCGGATCAAAGTGTTGAAGTGTTACCATCCCTTCATACAAGGAGCTTACAACGAGGACGTCAGTGCACTCATGAATAAAACAGGTTCGTCGTATGAAATATATTTTACCTTCTTACGTTTAGAACAGTGGTTCCTAACCTGATCGCCCCCATGAGGGCGATTTGGGGGGCGATGAGTATTCCCAAGGGGGAAAAATGAAAATGTACGGTAGAAGTTGCAGGGTAGCAGCAGTCCCCATCCGTCAACATATTTTGTTGAAAAATATTTACATCTGTTGTCCAGCTCCCCACAAAACAAAGAAATAAATTGGCCATAGCCCTCAAAGGAGACTTGCGCTTGAAATTGACGAACATAAAGCTGGATATTGCAGCTTTTCAAGAGGTTTTCGGTAAAAATGGGTATCAATTTACCATTTTGAATATGTGTTTTCGAGATTTCTGGTATCTAGGCGTGTGGGGTATCATTGTCCACTAAATTTTGGACGCTGAATCCAATAAAATGAGTGTCAGAACGATAGGCGCCCACTGTAAGAGGTTTTCAGTCCAAATTGGGTATTTCTCTACCCATTTTGAATATATCTGTTTTCGAGATTTCTGGTACCTAGGCGTGTAGGGTACATTTTCCACTAAACTGTGGTAAAGCGTTATTATATGCACCGTAACCAAATGGTTTATTCAAAATAATGAAACTGCTTTATTATTTACACTTGAATTTGAATTAGGCGTACAATGAAAATCAGAAGGGAGCGGTGTTGGTCAACCCCCAGAAAGGGGCGATGGGTTACAAAATGTTGGGAACCACTTGTTTAGAATGTCGTCGTCAACGCAGTCGTTTCTTCTTCAGGAACCCGGATTCACATTCCCCCTCAATCGGCACAAGCGGACGAAATCACTATCGCAGGAGAGAAAGAAGGTGTGGCTGCCGCTAAAGAGAAAATTCTCAAACAAATATCGGCCGTGGAAAAGTACACCACAGTCGGAGTGGAAGTGGCCAAAGTGCGACACAAATACGTCATCGGACCTAAAGGAACTGGAATCGCTGAAATCCTCCAAAACACCGGAGTGAGCGTTGAGATGCCGCCTCTCGATTCGCAAACGGAAACGATCACATTACGCGGACCGCAAACCAAACTTGGGTCTGGTAAGTTGATTTTGACACAGATCCGCGGAATACTTGTTGTACCTTGCATCTTTGACTCACATCATTTTGAAATTACTTTTCAGCTCTCAATATGGTTTACGATAAGGCCAACAGCTTTCAGGCCGCTACAGTTAATGCCCCATCCTGGATTCACAAATATATCATTGGCAGGAAAGGAGCGAACATCAAGCAGATTACTCAAGATTTAAGTAAAGTAAGCAACGCATTTTAATGAAATGATATTCACTTGGGCACACAAGCATTACTAGATACAATTTTAATGCCCTTTATTGCCTCGCTCGCCTCTGGGACATTTCCTACCCTTTGAAAGAGCTCCTTCATAATCCCCATCTTTATGAAGGGTGATTCATCAGGTATCGTCAATTTCCGATTTCCTCGCTGTCTTCAATCCCTAAAATCTTTGAGATAATCGTTGTGGCCCTTTTGATTCCAGCTATTTCCCCCCGTATCGCTCCTGTACAGCATGGATTCGTCCGTGGCCGTTCTTCTTCTCTTCCAAGAATACATTCTCCGTGCTTTTGTCGATGGTGATAAGATGGATCTAATTTCAACCGAACTTTCTAAGGCCTTTGACAAGCTACCCCACTCCATCATCCTCGGATCACTCGGCCTTTCTTTCCTGGATTCGCAGCTATCTCGCTGACTGTTTCTCCTCAGTTAGAATCCATGGTGCAGTTTCGGCTCCATTTGTAGCTTCTTCTGGGATCCCCCAGGATTCGCATCTCGGTCCTCTTCTCTTTACTCTAGCAATCAGCCCTTGTCAGAGTTCAGTTCCTAATTTTCGCCGATGATGTTAAGATCTTTTGCAGGATTCGTGAGCTCTCTGATTGTTTAGCTCTGCTGTCTTCTCTCAACGCCTTCAATGCTTGGAGCTCTAAGGTTGGTCTCCTTTTGTATCCCATGAAGGGCTCAGTCCACGTTTCATCGCTCTTCTGCTCCCATATTGCACACTTACACCATTGGCGCCGTCACTCATAGCCACCCGCCCTTTGTCAAGGACCTTGGTGTCCTGCTTGATCCTCAGTTGACTTTTCCAGCCATATCGCCCAGGCTTCTCGTCGAGCAATGCGTGCCCTCGGGTTTCCCAAGAGGACTGCCAGTGAATTCACTTCACCTTCTGCCCTAATCACCCTTTTTCAGACTCTTGTCCAGCCTCACATTGAATACGCTTCGGTGGTCTGTTCTCCCTTCTATTTTAGAGCCACACTGACCAAACTGGATCGTAAATGTAAATTGGGTTTGCCCGTAACTGTAATAAATAAATAATAATTCTGAAAAAAATTTCAACATTTCTTTTTCAAGGTTCACGTTCAATTCACTGAAAAGGAAGACAAAATCACCATCGAAGGGGTACCAGAGGAGGTGGAACAAGCTCAAGCCAAATTAATGGACTTGACTGCAGAAATGGTCAACAAATTGACGTATGCAACGCTTCACGTTGACCCTAAATACTACAAGCATATCATCGGGCGTAACGGAGCCAACGTGAATCGTCTCAAGGAGCAAACTGGTGTTGTGATTAATATATCCGACGCCGAGCAAAACGTCATCCGCATTGAAGGTGACAAAGAGGGCGTAGCTGCCGCGAAGCAGGTAGGAAATTTTATTTATTTATTATTTATTATTTTAGTGCTCTCTGGCAATAATGAATGAACAACCTTGATTGCTTATATTCCTTGGTAGATTTACCCATAACTTGAAAATGGATAAAATAGGTCCCAATTTTTTAAGGGTGTCCTACAAGTTGCCCCCCCCCCCCCCTCACCATCTTCATATTTTTTCTGCAAAAAAATCTCAATTATCATACTTGCGCACCCCGTGCAACTGCGCAACTATGCGCAAGTGTCACTAACTGTCTTATTTCAACCGGGAACTCTAATGGTTTATTGCAGATTCGGATTCTACCCAAAATTCCAAAGGGTTTTTTTTCCAGGTCCAATGAAAAGGGTCCCAGAACGATTGGCACCCACTAGAAGAGGTTATGGGTCAAAATGAGTGCCTATTTGCCCATTTTTTGAAGTTGTTTCCAGGAGGTCTTCTACCTAGGCGTGTGGTGTATCATTTTCTACTATATTTTGGACCCTGAATCGATTGGAATGGGACCGGGACCCGCCACACCCACAGTTTCCCCTATTTTCCCCATGTTGAAGAAATTAGTCTCCTTACTCCTCTTTTCTCCAACGTATCAGTCTCTCATCAGCCTGTTTTTGATTCATGATGCTGAAAATAGTTGCTGTTGAGATACGTCAGATTTAATTTTAAGCTTGTTCCATTTCAGGAACTTCAAGAAATGATAGCCAAAATGGAACTTGAAAAGGAAAAAGACGCCATCATTGACTCGAAATATCACAAATTGTTGATTGGTCAGAAAGGCGAAGCCATTCGAGAAACGAAGGAAAAATTCGGCCAAGTCAGCATCACATTTCCATCTCAAGGTATGGTATCAATGTCACTTTTCTGCTTAAACGCCTTTGTGTACGTTATCCGTCACGTACAATTTTGTTTTTCTTCATTCCGCAGACAAGAAAAGCGACATCGTCAAATTGAGGGGACCCAAAGAGGAAGTCGACAAGTGCCACAAATATTTGAATAAAAAAGTCAAGGAAATTGTCGATAGCAGCTTCCAAATTCAGATTCCCGCGTTCCAATGCCACAAGTACATAATCGGCAAGAAAGGAGCCACTATTCAAAAGGTAGGTTTACTTGATTTATAATCGTGAAAATAAGGAATTCGCTTCGGAGGATTTTTGAGATTCTCTGCAATATAGATGTGTGGGGTATCATTTTCCACTAAATTCTGGACGCCGAATCCAGTAAAATGGGTCTTGGAACGATGGGTACCCACCGGAAGAGGTTATGGGTCAAAATGTGTATCTATCTACCCATTTTGAAATGATGTTAATTTCACCTGATTACCTCTAAGAGTTCTAATATTGTGTGAATTTCGTTTTAGTTGCGCGAAGAAACAAACACAAATATCGACATGCCCCCAGAAATAGCAACAGCGACACGATCACCATCACTGGGAAGAAAGATGATGTGGAAAAAGCCAAGGAATTGATAATTAAAATCCAAAATGAACACGTAAGTTGAATATCGTATTAAGCCAAGGTGGTTAGTTTATTTGCTGACGAATCTTAAGTGTTGGAGGGTTCTTAACGGATTTTCATTTTTCGATTCCTGCTTCTCAGAGATACAATAAGGTAAGATGTGCCTGAATTCTCAAATACTCTATCAATCAAAAGGCTTTTTGCTGGTCACAAAAATTTCATTTTCAAGAGCATTTCTGGAAGTCGTAATCTACATTCGTGAAGAGAAAACATTCTACATTTATTCACTCTCTTGACTTCACATGGTTATCTTTAAATTGGTGGAGAAATTAAGGCCAATTAACAATTTAGAAATTAGCGACAATCAGTTTTTCATTGTCGTATTTCCATTTTTTTCAGAGCAACATTGTTTCCGAAGACGTGTCCATCCCTCCTAAAATGTACAATTCATTGATCGGCGCTGGGGGTAAAATCATCCGTTCAATTACCGAAGATTGCGGCGGAGTCAGCATCAAATTCCCTTCTACTGACAGCAACAGTGACAAGGTTTGTTATTTGAGATTAATTTTATAATTTTGATTTTATTCAAGGTATATGATAGGGTGTCCGAACAGTCTTCACTATGTTTTATTTGGGAGGAGCACTATTTCGAATTACACTTGTGAAGGGTAGAGGGAAAGTCAAATATTCTCAATGTGGAGAAAATAGGATTTTCAAGTTTAAAACGGAGTAGCCCTCACGAAATGGAGGCCCGAATTTATAAACGCTACTCCACTCGAGGGCTGAGTAGCCCTCACGGGAGTTGAGGAGACCTCGAGTGAGTCGGCCACTCCAGATTGGTATTTATAGACCGAGTAGGACCATCACTCATTGAGTGGAGTGACTCCTTCACTCAGCTCTTATCATAGCTCGCCGCCATGATGTTTTCGTAACTTTCATAACATTCGGCCTCAAAAGTCATAGCAGTTGGCTATAACAGTGAGGGGAGGTTCCTTCAATTTTTGTTTTGGTGTTGGTTAACGAATCAAACATTCGTATAAATACGAGTATATACCTTAATTTTGTCAGTATAATATTATACTCATTGGCTTGGTAATTCGTTATTGATGCGAAATCAACAAAATCGGATTCACGGTTGTTTTTGCTTTGGCGAAAATGCTCCGGCTGTAAAACGTGAAGAAGGAAAGGCTGGTTTATTCAATTTTGAATGAACAAATTACAAATATTTACAAAGTTATAGAGATGAGTAATATTAGAGTATATTGTTATATTAAAAGTTCGAAAAATGTCTCTGAATGAATGCTTCTTGTATGGCAAGTCATGACTGTGCCGATGTTCCGGGCTTCCATGTCATATCGTGACTCATCAACGGCTTCAAAGTCTTCATTCCATCCTGAATCCCGATATTATGCAGATATGACACGCAGTGTATGTGGCAGTTTGTACTGCAGCTCATCATAGAGGCAAGAAAATCGACGCTTCAGTATCGTTCTTTCAATGCCAATTATCTTTTTCATGTGTGCTAAATTGTACGGTTCTTGTGGTCCGTCAGATGGGTTTCGGACTGGAGTGTATATAATATACGCCCGCTTAGGATAACCGCTGTCCCCCAACAAGTGACCCCAGATGGTGTGGTTTTGTTCCATACGGACTCATGCACACGCCTAGGTACCAGAAATCTTGAAAACACAAATACAAAATGGGTAATATATACCCAATTTGACCCATTACTTCTTCCAGTGGGTGCCAATCGTTCTGGGACCCGTTTCATTGGATTCAGCGTCCGAATTTTAGTGGAAAATTACACCCTACTCGCCTAGATCGCCCAAAATCTCGAAAATCCATTTTTCAAGAAACACATTTTGACCCCTACGCCGCCCAAATTTGGTCCGATCGGGCTGAAAAGTTTCGAGGACCGCCCTAGGCCGGGAAAAGACCCCTGACCCAAATTTCAGATTTTTAGAAACATTTTCTACTACCAAAAACGGCGCGGACGGCGGACGGACATAGACCTTTTTTGATTTCACACCATGAAGCGTTCCAGAGTAAAATTTTGAGCCGGATCGGATAGGTTGACCTTTTGCATGAAAGTATTCATTCATTCATGTTGATTATTCAAATAATAACCAACCAAAATGCGCGAACCGAAGACACAAACTGCAAAATAAGGTCTCGAGTAATCCTCAAGGTACCTACCAACGTTACTCGAGAATTTGATGAGTGGAGTGGAGTTGTGACTCGACTCGAACTCCGAGTCGGTTTTATAAATACGGAGAAATCTCTCCTCCACTCCAACTCAAGTAACTCCTCCACTCGAGCGGTCGAGGAACGACTATCAATTCGGATTTCGTTTGGAGGGCTCCTCAAGCACGAGTGGAGGAGTTACTCGAGTTGAGTAGCGTTTATAAATTCGGGCCTTAGAATGATGAATAAAGAGAATTTAGCGCTTTCAATCCCCATTCGTTTGCTCTCATACTTATCATTCGTTGGAAACTTTAGGTATCCGCCTATAAGTAATTTCGGCTAATATCAATACTGAACCAATCGATTAGAGTTATTGAGAAATTGGCAGTGAAACCGAGGATTGAAATGAACGAGACTGATTCGGTACATACACTTCGTAATTGCGTCATTTGCGAACCAACTTATCTCAATGAGATAAGTCATCACATATTCAAATGAGGCTTAGTATCTGGCAATGACGTAGATGCCGTAAACGTGACTCATAGCAGTGGTGTACCTGTTTCGTATAAACTTTATTAATAATACATGTGTAATCATGGTCAGAATACGTTTACTTATAGGCCACAAGAGGCCTGGTGTAAATTACAAATGCATTTTTGAAATAAAACCCCTTATTCCGCCGTCAATCCCTGAAATGTTGAAAGGGTTGCTGCTGAACTGATGTAATCCGATATTTTACTCGCTGAGCGTGTTAGTAGATCTTTTGACCGGAGTCTTTGGGCTTACTGTTGACTGTAGACGCTTTGATGTATTTCCCTACGGAAAAAAATTGGTAGAAACCCCTTAGAGGATCATTTCATGCGAATAACCGTCTGCTTTCAAATGTATTTCCACTCTGAGGACGCCCAAGATGTTTTCGTTGAATATGTTTCGTATAAATCTCAGAACTTTCTTGTCTCGACGAGAGACGATTTTTTTTCTTCACTTTTCCTACTTCAAACTCTATAATAATTTTTTCCTTGTCGAATGACGCTGGTATTGGATTTGATGTCTCTTCCTATCCCTTTTATCTCTATTCGTACACGATGTCATCGAAAACTCAGTAAGATGTCGCCTCTCCTATCGACTAAGTCTCTCTTTCAGTTCATCCTAATCATAAAAAAAGTTACGTCGAATCCAATTATCTGCAATAGCATGAAATGAGATCCCTCTCTAAACTTCTCACGTGTCTTCCTCCGTCCTCGTTTCAAAGGGTACATGAGTGTAGTACATGAGAATATGATTCATCAACTTGTCAAAAATGAAATGACTCAGAATTTCTCAGATTAAACCGGTTTTCTTTGATTAGAAACTATGTGATTAGTATACATCTATTCTATATCGGACTAGTTTTGGTTGGTTATTCTTTGAATAATTGTGGACACTGAATCCAATGGGACAAAATTTTGTTGCCTAATTAATTTGATGAGTGAATAAGAATCTTTTCTTTTTGTGCCCGTGAAGATAAAAAAACATCTTCTTGTGTATAAAGGGGAATGGGTGGTGGTTTTGGTTTTGTCATTCTTGTTAGGAATATAACCGAAAAACGTTTTTTCCCCAAAACTCTAAGTTTGTGGGTCCCAAACCCAAAGTGCCCGTCCTGCTGACCAGGATGAATAAGGCCTTCGGCAAAAGACATGGTCTCTGTTTGGGTACCAGTTCCACCTAACCCATTTTCTGCTCGATTGCTCCAAATGTGGGTAAGTATGAGTGGAAATGGGTATTTTCTGGGGTATCATTTCCCGCCAAAGTATGGACACAGAACCGATTGAGATGGATTTTGGATCGAACTTTCGCAATCGGGGTTGGAGTTATGATTAAATTATTTTGAATCACGGGTGTCCACAGTAGAAGTAGTCGATCGTTATGAGGCAATTTGCAGCAATGACCGTACATTATTAAAGTTTTTGTTGAGTCTCTGATTGCACAGTTCTACACACAGAAAAGTAGTGGTTTCAGTTATAGAGGATTGACCCCAGACTGGATACACACTCATGCTCGGCTCATCCCTGAGCTCGTCAAAAAATCAAAGCTGCCAAAATTGAAGTGTGTTGAGGTGTAATTTACGTGTCAGTGGACTATTTAGTACACTGGAGTGTTAGTGAACTGGTTGAAGCCCCACCGTGGTATTAGCCCGTTAGCATGTGATGCTTGGTGGAGTTGGAGCGTTCGATTCGGCTAACCAGGTCATGCCCCTAGAAGGGAAACAGCCTGCACCTCCCCGAATCTGGAAATCAGAGAGCTCTCCGACAAGATCGCTGTACTCAGAGAATCATTTGCATATCCCTAGGCGGCTGATGTCTCCTATCGATTTCGCCCCCGTTTCCATCCTGTTCAACTTCACTCTTGATTCCTTTCCAAAAGCCTTGTTCCACCCTCGTGTACGAAGTCGTTACTCACAGCCTTGTGATCAAGAACAATGCGGTGTTTGAGAAAGGCGGCTGCCAGGCCATATTTGCTCAACATCCTCACGATGTTTCTTCGGCATGATTCTGGAGGCGTCCAACCGCCAAATGGGAGTCATGCCTGCTTCTAAAGCAAAATAGTCAACTATAAACTGTAGTTGACTTGACAATGATGTCTTCACGTCAAAAGCGCTCGCCCACCATACCAAACATGCTAGGTCCCAGTATATCAACTATAAACGCTACAGCCATAATTGCCAATGAATTCAAAATACGTGATACTTTTTCCGATCACTTCATACTTATTGAGACCGCTCAGTATTCGTTTTCCCTATTATTTCAAGTTGTTCTTCTTTAAAGTTATTCTCAATAAAACTTCAAAGTACCCAACTGTGAATCTTCACAAATGTTTTGGAGTTAGTAATATTTGAAAAATGATTTCTCTTTCACTCCTTTAGTAAATTTGAGGATCGAATTTCTACTACTTCATGAACGCGTGAGCGCATGTGACGTCAAAATGTGTTTTTCGAAAAATAAACTTTTGCGATTTTCGGCTACCTAGGCGTGTAGGGTGTAATTTTTGACTAAATTTTGGACGCTGAATCCAATGAGATGGGTCGCGGAACGATTGCCACCCACCGGAAGAGGTTATGGGCCAAAATGGGTATCTATCTACCTATTTCGAATGTGATTTTTGGATCCTGGGCGTGTAGAGTATCATATTTCACTAAAATTTGGACGCTGAATCAGCAGTTCTTATTTTTTTGTATCTTTTGTCGGTATCCAATAAACTTGACCACTTTTGTTTCTTCAAAATAAGTATGTTAGTGAGAAAAACAGAGCGAAACATTTCCCACGGTAGAAAACTTTCCTTTCCTGCGCGTGTATTTGGCGGTGGAGTATATTATTGAACTTCCGCTCGAACGAGGCCTTCCTTATTAGGTTCCAGTTTGTTTAAGTCCGCTACCCTCAAAATTACAGGATTAGGGATTGTATTGGGTACGTACATTCAATTATATTGTTGGTGGTTCCCTTCGTTAACTGGCATTTGTTAGTATATGCGTTGCTTTTTTTATCGACGACCTCCTTTATTTTCAAATTGTGTGTTCCTCGGTTGATGTTTTCGGGTTTTAAATTAGGGAAATATCCTTTTGGCATCAAGGATTCTATTGAGTTGTTAGAATCAGGTTGAATGCTTAGGCTTATTGTTCCTTAATTTTCATTTCCAGGTAGGTCATGATTGTGGCATTTCAGGCTGGTGGAGCAATTTTCTTCTATACTTAACCCTGTGTTGTCACAAGACATGCATCCGTGACGTCACCCTCCCACCCCTTCTCCTAGTGGTCTTGCACAGCCCTTGCACAGCCCTTGCAGGACGCTTTCCTTCAAATTGTGACTCATTTCCTTGCATTGAGATGAGGAACATATTGGACATCTAGTGGTCACCGGCGGCTTTTCACTCTCGAACTCAAAACAAACCATTTTGATGAGTTTTAGTCGTAAAAGGTGGTCCTAACTATTAGAAAGTAAACTATTTTAAATGAAATCATGGAAACACGTCAAATAGCTACGGTTAGCCTTTAGAAGTTTATGTAAATGTATGTTTTGCTTACGCTCGCCGTTTCTCCCATTTCAAGGTACCAACTTTTTGAATAGCCACTCGATTCGTGAGAAGTTTGAATACTGGGGCTCTTACCTACGTTAAGTACCCACCCAACGCAGAGCAAATTAATTTGCTGTGTCCAAAAAAGAAAAGAAGCGAAAGGGGAAAAAGAAACTCAAAAAAGCAAAGCTCCCCAGCGTCAGTAGCGTAACCTGAATACGGAAAGTAGTTTTCGTGACCGCTAAGAGGCGATGAATAATTCAAACGCAGCGCCCTATGGATCGTCCACTGGCCCTTTTAGCCCTCTTTTTCCCTTGATTCCCACTTTGGAGCTCACCAGCTTTTCCCAGACACTTTAATCATAGAGGAGAAACCTCGCCGCGCGAAAGAGTTGAAACATGCAACCGCAGTTCCCCTCAGCGACCCGGTAAACTTGGGAAACGCCTCGAGTGGCACAGAGTGGTGAACGATGTTGAGAGAAAGAGATTTCGAAATAGAAGCGCACTTCGAACCGGTGTCTTTGGTGAAAATAAAAAGGTGAAAAATAACTGAGAATCCCACGGTGTGTTAACTATTTTGGGTTTCGTGAAGGAATGTCTTTCTAATCCTCTGCGATGAGTACAACATTGACTTCTAAGTCGCCGTGAAGCTGATCCGTGGTTCTCCTTGAATAAGAATGTCTGTGTGCTTAGAACTGGAATTGAGATAATTAAGCTTTCTGATGAATATTGAATTAATCCGGTAAAAAAAGAAAATGAGATGAAGGTTTTTGAAACATCCATCCACTGCCGGGAATCAAATGAAATATTTTCTCGGGAAACATCACTTTTAACCCTCTCTCTACCCAACATCTCTTCTAACCCCCTCCAGCTTAAACTTTATCGATTCTAGTTTGAATGTATCCGATTCTGTGTCACAAGAGAGAAACCTGTTCATATAAATGGACTCCATGGCTGGTAAATCAATGCTCAAGAAGGTCAGGTGAGCCCAACCCGTATAAGTCGCGTCCTGACTTCATTAACAATCATTTGGTGTTTAGCACTAGTGAAGGAAGTCACTTTATCGTCATTGCTTTGTCTGCTGTGAAGACCATAAACCATACAAAGGGCCTTTATCTGCTCCCCCATGGCCCCCCGAGTTGATCGCAACCTTTAATGCAGCATCTAGTTCACATCACATCATCCCTCAACGCCAATTTTAGTGACTAAGAGGTTGTCCAGAGCAAAACGTATATGCTCTGGCCAAGTACAGGTGATTTATCGGCTATGTATTTTGTGGCTTCAATGGCAGTTGTCACTGATGTACATTCTTCCGGAAAATTCCGTCATTGACAAATCCTCCAAAACCCTCACATCTGCTACCCTACTCACTCGCCTACTCGTCAGATAAAAGGCGACTCTTTCCCTGGCAGAGATGGATGCTGCTCGTTGACAGTCGGAAAAGGAATCGGCCTCCGCCACAAAAGGCTCGTGGGAGGTATGCAAGGACGTTTGGAACTGTCCTGTAGGGTTCATGAAATATTCATGGCTACCCGTCGCCATTGATGTCATTGATGTGCTGTGGAGAATGTAGTGGAAAAACGACGTGACGACTAAAAAGAGCGCGTAATATTGAAACGAGGGAATTCCCCTCCGTCCTAAATAAACAATAAACGTAACGTTCTCTAGGCTTTTGTTTTCCATTTCATCAGTCATCATTATTTGCTTCGTCCACTGGATTGGTTTTAGATGTCTAGTGTTCCCTTTCTGGGCTCTATTAATGTTACCCGCAGGCATATTCATTACTCATCCATATTTCTCAAACCATCGACAATTGCCCTTGTTCCCATCTCATCTGAACTTTCTGCATCAGAATATGTCATTATGACCTGTATCGGGATTCCATCCCCCGTAGCCTGCTTCAAAATAATTTTATTATGGTTTTTATTCGGCACTGAATTATTGGACCGCTTTTTTTGCCCAACCTGAGACATTTTTTTACTGGATGGACGTTGCTTTTAGTATACAGAGGAGTAGCCACTGGAAAAGTCCACTCGCTCTGAGATGGGTTTAAATGTCGGAGAGAGTCTGTGGCTGAAGGGCGGAATGAGATAACAGCAGCAAAGCGCTAATACCAAAAGGCCAGGGCAAGACGAGGTCAAACCGAAAAGGGCTTCTTGAAATTCGCACTGACGTTTGCCGGAGGAAGCCCACGAGATATCTTTCGGTCTCAACGTCCCCTACCGGATCCAGGGCCGACTCTTTAGACCCACTAAAAGCCGATATTGTATAAAAGTCCTCTCATGAAATCCTCTGCCTCGGACCGCGGTCTGCAGATAACGTCCCGGCCGAAGCAACAGCTTTTCCACTCGATTTTAAGCAAGCGAAAGGGTTGCTGGTTGTCCGGCAACCCTAAATAGAATCTGGGAGCTGCCGCTCTGTGAGTTATCAAACTTGCCAAGTTACTTATCTCAAATGAGCAAAACCTCTAAAAAAAAAAAACCTCTAAAAGCTTACGGCAGAAACCATGCATTTATTTGAGTTGCCTAATTTAATTTAGTCGCCTATTTGATTTCTTTGCCCTCAGAAGCCATGCAACCCTTACTTTTTCTTTATTCAGTCTACAGCCGAACTTCGGTCAATCCCGTTCGATCTTACATATTGAGTAGCAATTGAGGGGTTTCTACTTGGATGGGTGACCGCTGATTGTTATTAACCGTACAATCAGTGTGGTGTTTCTGTTGACTACTTCCCCTGTATTATGTGCGAGTGTAATTTACTCGCCGACGGTATTATAGCCTATTTCCATTTTATAGGAATGAGAACATTGCCAGTTTCACTGAGACGACTCGCTAAAAATATTTTCCCTCCTGTGACCCACTGAGAATAAATTGATAAACTTATCCCCCGCGTTTGCGTTACCCACAGCGTCGTTGTAATTTGACGCCGGATCTCCAATCCCTGAGGCAACGAGTCATCATGGCTCTGTGCTGTTTTTCCAACATTTTTCACGCTGGCCTGTTTTCTTTCTATCTCCACTGCGGTAATTCCGTCTGTTATCCTTATCTGAGAAGACGTTTCGCTGGTTACTTCCCTTGGCTTTTCCCGTCTCTCCGTAGTTTTGTTCGAGGCTCTCGTCTGAGGGGGTTACTTATTTCCTCCCCTCCGAGGGTGAAGTCAAGGAAAGGCGGATGTGATGAAGTGGAGTTGAAGAATATTGTGCTGCCGTAAGGATCCCGAGGTCAGATCCCCTTCTCATGTTCTTCTCGGGGATACAGTTAGTCCCTTACTCCCCTCTTGAAGGTATTTTTCTTTCTTTTGTACTTGTGAGCACAGTGATTTGTGTTTTTGATTGAATCGAGCGATCGATGCCACCATCAGCAACGACTAGGAGCGGGGGTGATCTCGGATGAAAAGAGAAAACTCATTTTGTTGTTTCTATCAACTGACATGAGGCAGTCCACAAATACTGCGTACATTGTCAAGGAGTTCGAAAAACTCTTTCTTATTCAACCATTCAAACCTCCATGACTTTGGGATTGAAGGATTTGAAGACAGTCCCAGAGGCAGTCATAGCTCCTTCTCCTGATGAAGAATTTTTGAAATGTTGACTACGGAGGCATTTCGTAGCTTGGAGAGATCAACCTTTTCTTTTGAGCGTTTCTTCCCAATCACGAGATCTCTTGATTGATTACGGTATTTTATAATGGTGATTCTAACGTGATCTGTGATGTGACAAACAGGGAAAGACATCAGCAATGGTAACATCCTCACCTTGCTGCCTCCTCTTGCCCCATTATTCTGCTGTTGGACGGCCTTTCTCATTACAGTGCTGTTCCAAATAATTCTGTTTCACGAAGGGGAAGCAAAGGGATGGACAGGTGTTCTAAGCTTGGATTTGCAGTTTGTGTGCCTACTTGAATCTGCCTTCACTCTAACATTTGTGTCCTTGAAATGTCTGTCTGTCAGAGATTTGGGAGTTGAGCGTGGATGCTTGGAACTTGGTCTCCGAGTCTCCTGGCTTCATCTTCCTTTCCTTTGGCTCTTGTTTAGTAAGGGATGAGTTCCGTGTCCTGGATATCTTTCCTAGGCGTTTCTCGTGGTAATTATGCAAGTTGCACATAGCGCGCAGGATTGCAATGTTGGCTTTAATGTGATGCATAATGTGACACGTAATAATTCAGAAAAAATCGTTGTAATACAATTTATGAGTTTTTAAAACATGATTTTTTTAAATAGTTGCAGAATCGACAAATAGGTTGGTTTCGTCAAAATACTTTTTTATTATTTTATTTTTTCATTATATTTTTATTGTTTATATTGTTCATTCGATTTGTTCGATTAGTTGAACCTTGAACCTACAATTACCGTTGCCATTTCCGATGGGAATCCCTGTTTTCCAACGCACTACTGCTCACCCCCTCCCCTAGGACCCCACGTAGTGGAACTAACCGCTTTAGAATTAATAGGCGCACTTTACACGGTTTCAGAGTTACAAAAGGGTGTTTCAAAGTGATGAATTAATTCACTCTAAGAAGGCTCCAGATGGATTACGTGTCTCTTCTCCTCGAGACAAACCCCGAAATAGTTCGTCCGAATAGAAGGTCCGTTCAACGGGGAAGCATTTCTCGAGGATATTATTTACTGGTCGCCACCCTCTTTTCTATATATATCCGGGCGATGTCGCCCTCCTAAAAAGTTCATAGGGACTCTCGACAAGCCCTCCAGCGTCTTCATCCCCTTCTTACAGTTCTTACCAACCGTTCCTAACTTTTTATTAGGTGAAAAGAGGAAGGAACTGCTTGTGCGACAAAACGCATGATTCTTCAAAACAGACCACTTTAAGATTTTGAGAAATGTGGGTTTCAAGAACATTCTTCCCTATTCCTTTCTTGTTCTGTTCGCCCTTTACAAGCGTCCACACCGATTTTAGATCCCATGCCGTTGTAGAAAACTCTTGATCTGAGGAATAATGAACCACCGTGGAAGAATTTGCAGCTTTTTATAAATTCAGTTCCCTCCACTTCGCCCCTCGAATGAGAATTCTCCCGTTCTTTCCGCTCTGATAAATGCAGGAGATCAACCAAAAAAAGTTGAAGCAGAAGGGAAAAATTCTAAATAGCGGAGTGCTTAGTGTTGTCTCCCATTTTTACTGCTTAGTGATCAAAGAAAAGTTCGAAGTTGGAAACTTTTACGGGGAGAAAATGGGCTGCGAGAGACCTGCTCCGAGAGGTTAATTCATTTTTTCAGAGAATGGGAAATGCCTATAATAAACCACGGTCTTTTTTCTAGCATAACTTGAACTTTTGACTCAAATGAATCAAAGAGCCGAGGAGCCTCATTCCACGTAATGCTGTCTCATCAATAGGAATTGGCTTTTTCTCTGGCAAGTACAAGCTACTCTCACGTTGGACAGAAATACTGAAGAATCTAGCTAATTAACAAGATTCGGAAATTTACGGAAAGTCGCGTGTTTTGTATTGGAAGGTCCAAAAAGATGGTTAAAGGTCTGCGAGGATGGAAAATATGAGGGGCTGCCAACCAAACTGGGGGAGGGGGGGGGGGTTGTATGCAGTAAAATGATGGCGATTGTAGTGGATGACGCAAGTAAACAAAGTCAATGACGCACACTTGTAAACAACTATAACAAAAGAAGAGTATTATGCGTTCGTGTATGCCTGTTTGCCCTTCCTGCTACAGGAAGTAAGGTCGTCCATCTTGATTTAATCTGATGGATAATACGAGCAACAACATGCTGGCAATGAAATGTCTCATTGTGTACGAAAATCCTTGTCCTATCTATGATTTTTGCCGCATCAGCTCACAAATGTTTGTCAAGTTAATCGCAATTTAGCGAAAAATGCGTAAAATTTAGGGACATCATTGGCCAAGTGATGGAGAATGAATGATTGCAGTCATTTTGATGTAGGATGATGGTTGTAAATTTCGACTAAAAATTAAGTATACCTATCCATTATTATGAAGTAATCTTATTGTACGGTAGGTAACGAATATCACAATAGAAGGATTTTCTCTCCTTCAGTGGTTGCCTTGTGTCCCATCCTAGAGGTGATGAAACTGCAATCTTGCTTTGTTATTGTTCTAAAAACACATTTTAGATACGTAATCAATAGATATCCATTTTCGTTATTCAAAGTTATGTTGCCATTTCCTAGTTACTATGAACATAATCAGTTGAGTTATAACAAACGTTAAATAGCTGCAGAACGTTTTTTAGAAAATCCATCGTGAGGAGCTTAAGGTATATTATACAAACTTATTATTATTAATTATATTATTAATTAAAATTATTATTATACAAACGAGATATTCATCTCGTATATCGCAACGCCATTGCATCGATCAACAAAAGAAAATCTCGATGAAGACGGTATTGACGGGTAATAAAGATTCAAACGTCGAAGGTAAAGTCTATATGAGTCAATCGGTGTAAGGAAAGCCTAATCCGGAAAGTGAAGAGAAAATCCATTGCGAGGGGCTTTGTGTATGATATTTTTCTCGTATATCGCAACGCCATTGCATCGATCAACAAAAGAAAATCTCGATGAAGACGGTATTGACGGGTAATAAAGATTCAAACGTCGAAGGAAGAGTCCATATGAGTCAATCGGTGTAAGGAAAGCCTAATCCGGAAAGTGAAGAGAAAATCCGTCGGTCTGAGAGGGAAATATCACGTGAGCTGAGTGGAATACGTAAGCATCCTGTGTGGGTGGAACGAGTACCGCCGACCTACAACAGTTTATAAAGAGGTCTTACGTTCGAAAGGTAAACATCGTATATCGACCGTCAGCTCCCGTCGAGGGATAAAATAGTTTGTGAACGAGGGAGCTAAAGACCAAATCATGATCCGGTTTCTTATTCTAAGGAGAAAAAATTCCGTCGAGGCTACAGTGAGAAAACAAACACCGAGGAGACCTGGGTAACAAAAAATTAAGTGAAGTTTCTTCAATATCAACAACCCTACTTGTACAGTCTTATTCAGTCTCAATTAGTCAATACCCCCCTCCTTTTTTGTCTGAAGAATTTGAGTATGGCTATCTTGAACTCTTCAAAACAATACATAAGAAATTTATTGACATTTTGGCCGTTAATATGAGAAATGACACCAATTCTTCACCAAAATCACGTATCAATATTTTGTTTATTGGATTTTTTGTTCAAATACGAATTTTCTAATCGGCTCTGTGTTTGAAATTCAAGAGTATAAATTTGAGTATTCATGCCGAACGTTTCGTGTTTATAATTATTTTATGAATACTAATAATTTGACTACGCATAATACCCACGTATCACCAGATGGCAAAAGAAGTTTTGAATTTGTATTGTATAAATTAGTAAAATCATGAAAATTCAATTTTTTTGTGTGTAAATTTCTTCAAAATATTACCACAAAAATAATGATTTTCCCACAACGCACCTATAACGCTAGTTAGTTGTCATTCATGGTTAGCACGGCGGTAAATAGTGAAGATTAGACAACTCTTTCAAACACTCCTTGCACGTTTTTCACCTATGGCACCAATGTTTTCTGAATTGAGTGTACCACAAAAGTCGAATCCCCATCATATCACTGCTGTTGTGATGTTGGCGATGGGTAACTCCCTCGTGGCATTGTAGGAATGTGATTCTGAATGGAGAGTGCTGTTGTGGATGGGTACTTTTCTCGTCGCAAAAATGGGAATTGGTCGAAATTTATGTTGTATACACGGCAATCTAATCAGATCCATACTTTCATGCCTCGGATAAATTTATATCTGGGCAAGGAGGACCAACAATCTTACTTGGAGGGTACCAATCGTGGTTATCATTCACTATATTATCATCTGCAAGGACCTCTGCTTGGCCAAGGTGGATTCTTTCTATGTAGGAATTCCAAACCATCCCAGAGAGGTGCTCAAAGCGGGACAATGGCTCATCGATGATCTCCATTAACCATAAACTATTAAGTACAGATAATAACCTCACCGGACGTCCAATAAATGAACTCTCAAAGTTGTGGGAGTACCCTCATGTACCGACCTCATCTCTTAACATTGAGTCAATCTTGCAGTCAAGTCATCCTCAACTTGGGGCTATTGTTTGTTCTACGTTTGTTGGATCCTTGCCTAGAAACGGACTCAATCCAGCTCCACAATGGAAATGGCTCGAGATCAATATTTAAAGGATAATTAAGACAGCGGTTTGCGGTCTTGACTCAACTCGCCACTTTCATCTCCATTTCCAAGGAAGCAATGGCGTTCGAAGAGAAGATAATTTGCAATTTATCGTCGCAATTTACGGGGCTACCTGTTCGTTTCAATTCAACTTGATCGATCCGGGAAACAATGAGGTCGAATAGGAGCGAGCAAACGGATGAAATTAAGAGGAATGAAGCTTGTGAATCGGTGCTGAATGAAATTAATCTTGAACCTGAAGCGGAACTGTTCCCGAGAAAAATTGTTTTAATGAAAACAGGGAGTTTTTCCTGTTTTTCATTAAAAGGGTTCAAAAGGGAGTTACGCTCAATGCATCAAGACCTAGTTTATATCAGAATACAAGGCTTAGTCTGTGGGAAATGGTGAAATCAAAAATGAAAAGGGCTAGTAGAGAATATGGGAGAGGCGATACAGACAAATCCCAGCGAATCCTAAAGTGCATCACACTAGGTAAAATGGAGGATGAATTTAGAGCAGATGACTCTCTGCATGCATAAGTTGCATTGTTTTTATTGGAACTAAAAGCCTTGCTGGGTCAGAATGTATTCCTCGGCAAATTTCCCCGCATACATACCCTTTCCCTTATTTCATGGTGTCATGGCATGATACCCACAGATACCACCGTTGAAGGGCCGGGCATTGAGGCAAGAATTTGTTCCCTAGAATGGCCACTTCGAGGCAGATTGGGGATAGCGAGACGTTTACTTTTCGTTATTCTTCGTAAAACGAGACTGCTTCGAAAGTAATACTGCAGCTGCTTTTTATAATTTTATGGGGTTCCACCTTCGTAGTTGCCAAGCTCTATGACAAGGTTTTCAGTGTCTGTTGGTGGATTGATTTGGTTTTCATTGGGGCCCATCTGATTAACGTCACCATATCATTTTCTATCGCGAAACAACATTGTTATTCAGCAGTGAGGCTCGAAAATGAGTCCTTCCTGGTGACGAAATCATTCAACTCTCAGCCAGAAAGTGCAAATGATCCTTCGATGATGGATGTGAGCATGTGCAAGGAGCTTAAAGTTGGGGATGTAACAGGCTGGTAAAGTCTCCATCATTTCCTCTCATGAAGGATGTGTCAGGGAGTTGAACAGAAGCAGAACTCACGCGAATACGGCGAAAATGCTGGGAGGATGGCAACACACACATTTCTCTCGTGAAAACTATTTTAAACTTCCAGGACTCGTATGTCTACTTCTCTCCACTCGCGAACTCTCACCCTGGGGAACGCTGATGAATGTTGTCGTGCTAGGTTGGTTGCACCAACTCCTCTTTTATGCCTTCTTCTTAGTTAACTGGGAGATAACTGAGAAAAAGAAGTTTCCGGCGTTATAACTCGTTTAAGTGGTTAAGGGAGTACCAAAAACTTCGAAGATGGATGCCGCGAAGTTGAGAATAAATAATTTTCCTCGTTCTGCGAAGTAGCTAATTTTTCCCAAGATAATTTTGCTGAACTGCGTTAGATTTTCATGGGAACGCGTTTGTTACGACAGGATCTTCTCTTCCATCTTCAATTAAATAGGCCAACAACACCCAACGGACTAATCAAGCACTCTTACACCAAGGATTTCCGGACAGCTCGTCGTCTCAAACATATCCGTAACCCTTTTAGGAAAGCTCCTGTCATGTTACCTGCCATGTACAGATCAGTATCTTCAGTTCCGTCAAATTATAGTATATTTTCCAGAAGCTGATGTTTGAAAAAAGATGTCTCTCGGAGCAAACATAGTCTCCGCGTCAATCATACTCTGCCACCGTTTGGGGCGACCGGGTATAACTGACGTTAGGCACAGCTACAACCTAAACTGACGTGTGCAAAATGTTTGATTTTTGGTAAATGCCTGCTGTTTTATGTTGAGGGCCTACTTTGGTCCGGACGGCGGACGGGCCATTTACATTTAAATATAAATGTAAAATGTAATCAGGTTGTTTATAATTATGATATTTCAAGTCTGTGAATGGATATACTCTCAAAATTCCATAATCGGGTGAAGTGAAAAACTTTGGATGGTTATTCCTTAAATGATAAACCTATGTTTTCATGAGAAAAGTCAATCATTCTGATTCGGACCAAATTGGTGGTGGGGGGTGAAATGTGTTATTCGAAAAATTGATTTTCAAATTTCCGGCGATCTAGGCGTGTGGGGTATCATTTTCGCCTAAGTTTAGGACCTGAATCCAATGACACAGGCCCTGAGACGATTGGCGCCCGCTGGAAGAGGTTATGGGTCAAAATGGGTACCTGTCTACCTATTTTGAATGTGGGTTTTTGATATTTCTGGTACCTAAGCGTGTGAGGTATCATTTTCCACCAAACTTCGGACGCTGAATCGATTAGAATGAGTCTTCATGCTCCTGGTCCGAGGAATAACCAACCCCTGTGAAATGAATTTACAGCCTTTTTTCATCTTAAGAGAACTTTGGGGTGTAAGGGTGATAACGTGACGCATTTCTTCAAGATATAACGTAACCATAAAGTAGCAATATTCTTGCTCCGAGTTTTTGACAGCCACCGGAAACTACAAGCAAACTCGGAGCCAAAGATTGTAAACTGAATCAGGCAATTGGAACAGGAGGAATTCGATTTGTAGAAAACTTTTTCTCCTGAAATGAATGTCATTAAAAACAGAAAAACCAGAGCGAACGAGACTTGCAGATTTGTAAAGGTGGAGTCTGTGGAATGAACGACAAAAATAAGCAGGAGTGAGCGGTAAGCGTTAAGAAGTAAGTTAGTTTAATCAACTTGTTGGGTGTTGACATTTTTTTTTTTACTTTTTACTTCGTTGGGAGGCGTCGGATCTAACCCCTCAAATAAAAAGAGATCCTCCCTCGGGTACGTTTATTGAGTAGGGAAAAAGTCGGGAAAATAATAGAAGCAAACATTTCTCTTGTGGCTGTTTTTTACCTGTGAAGGACTAAGTAGCCGCAGGCGTCACCATGAGGAGCGGTCACGCATAAAAAGAGTAGACCCAACGATAAAATTCGAAAGGAAATTGCTTGCCATTAAAAAGGACAAAGGAGTCATCTCGCCACCCTCTATTGCAGGGTGATAGCGAGATTTTTCCACACAGGAGTCTAGAAGCTAACGTTACAAAAGGCTGCCATTGGAGAAGGAGAAACCCTGATCCTTTTCCCTCACCCTCACCCTCACCAAAAAAAGGACCTTCGAATGTCATCAACCATCAACTGAATCAAGTAAATAACTACGCTCGGGAGAATCGTGAGCGGATATTTTGAATTTAAGGTTCAATTTTGTAGAAGAACAAGTCCAATAAAAGAGTTTTTGTGTTTTCAAAACTATCCGGAATCCTCCTTGATGATGAAAATTGTGATGAACAATTTGGATTATTTAACCCTCGTTTTTCCCAAGTTGTTATTCCAATCCTGTACACCAACTAACCATCTAAAAACGTTTTTAATTTTTGTTGCAGGTATGAACGTTTTCTCTAAGAACATCATAGTTTGGTATGTAATATATTAGTTTCTACGTACATCCAACGGGCTATGTCAGCGTTTATAAATGTCCCTGAATGCAGATCGCGGAAGAGCCTCCTATATTTTGTAGAGGAGGCCAAGGAAGACGACATTAGCCAAGCGGACAAACTGAATACAGTTATAATAATCCAGAAATAAGAGTATAATGATTGAATTTTGCGTTAGTACGTAGATTTTGCATAAAATGTAGGCATTTAGTTAAAACAATTGTGAGTTTCGAGTGGCCGCTCAGGCTACCTACATATCCCACTACCTAAAGGTAGTTGTGTGTGTGTAGGGGTATGTATAGGCCAGTCGTGATAGTTTTGGATTACTATTACTTAAATAATCAACCAACGTTCTCATACCAAAGGGCGATCTCCAATTTGCCCCAAAATTTGATAGTTTGCGTTGAAAGATTTCTAAAGATGCTAATTCTTCCACAATGGTTTATCATTCCTCGGAGTAAGTATCATTCCAATCGATTCAGCGTTTTTCACTTATGGGTAGAGTAAATACGTCTCAATGGCCTCAGTATAGCAGGGGACCCTGCAAACACACTGTATTTTACGTGGAATTACCAGATTTGTCCTTATTTCCAACGCGAGTTGCACGTTAAATATAGGACGAATAGTTAGTTACATGTATTTTGTACCGGTTTTCTCTGCCTATCACAGTAAATCTAATCCGCCTGAATCAGTTTCTTCAACATCGAGGAAGATATTGTTGAAGGGAAGCGAGTTACGTTATAAGTATTTTCCCGTCGTTATCGGGTAAAGTGTAATTTTCCTTGAAAGTATCCCTCTTGAACACGATTTTTTTACGCTGGCTCTATTCGTTGGAGCTCTGGCTCAACTGAGACGGACTTGCTCTGTCGTTCACGTCGCAATAAAGATGAAAAAACACCTATGTTCGTTCTTGGAAAGAGGATTGCGACGACAGACTTCGCATGGGAGAAGAAACATGTTACGTAACTACACAGGAATAGTGAATACCGATAGAGGTATAAAACTTGAACCTACTTATGTGGATCGACTGCAGTTTATGATGCATTATCAAGTGCATTCGAGTAGGTTTGAAGACTCTAGTACGAAAATATTTTGTACAAATGCGCTCTTGAAGAAAGTTATTCCATATTTTTGTCAATGAGTTGGTACGGGGGCGACTCAAATTCGAGGGTTTTCGAAACAAATTCTACGTACGTTTTGGTTGTTTATTCCTCGAATAATACAAAATTTCAATCTCTCGGATCCGACCCAAAAAAATTTTTCTGGGTGTTTCAACGTGTCTAGATCTAATAAATTCGCAAATGTCCGTCGATTTTGGCAGTAGATTCTAAAAATCTGAAATTTGGGACAGGGGTTCATTTCCGGCTCTAGTTGGTCCTCAAAACTTATCAGCCCAATCAGACCAAATTTGGGATTTTATGAATTTTATCTAGGCGAGTGGGGTATAATTTTCGACTAAATTTTGGACGCTGAATCCAATGAGACGGGTCTTGGAAAGATTGATACCCACCAGAAAATCAGGTCAAAATACAGGTATCTACCTACACATCTTGAATATGTGTCTTCGAGATTTCTGGTACATAGGTATCGTTTTCCACGAAATTTTGGACCCTGAATCCATTGGAATGGGTCTGATACTCGCCACACCCACTGTTTCCCCCATTTTTCCCTTGTTCAACATGTTCGATGACCTAGGCGTGTGGGGTATCGTTTTCCACTCATTTTTGGACGCTGAATCGATTGGAATGAGTCTCCATGCTCCTGATCCGAGGAATAACCAACCCCTGCGTAAGAATTTGCAGCGTTTTTGTAGTAATATGCACTGTATTTTGATCCAAGAGCTTTTCAATCAAACACAAACATTTCAAATTCAGATTTATTCATGTTCTCTGATTAATTTATAGTTTTTCAGCCAAATTTAATATCTTTATAATCAAATTAAAGAGTCTAATTCAATGCCCCCCCCCCCCCCCCTTAACGTGAACTCTCAGTTCCGGCTAATCCTGTGAAATAATGTGTAATCCACCGTCCAGAGGCCTTAATATCGTACGACAACCGCATTTACAATGTCATTCCTGGGAAGAATTATTAGATTATTTGTTGGATCATTTGTAAACACCATTTCCTCCACCGATTTTAATCTGTGTGTGGTTAAAAAATGTTTTTGTTTTTAATAGAGCTTTGAGGTTAGGAGCGATACACGATACACAACTGTTCTATTTTGAAGCGTGACCTGGGAAGACCACCTGACCTCATATCATCTTTATGACATAATACATGCATCAATTTTGATACAAACTAACTGAATTTCGCCGTTGTAAAAAGAATGCATGGCCCCACATAGTTGCTGGGTACGCATTGTTTTTATCAGCCACGCTTTTACGACAGCTCAAGGTTATTTTCTGGGGGGTGGGGTAATGGCTCTTACGTCGATTTTTGAATTTACGGCCATTTTCACGCTCAAGGATGATGCTCACGATTTTTCTTCGCTAGCGTTCGCTGTCAGCCTGAAAAAGGTGCAGGAAGTGAAAGTTTATGGCGTGGAAAAGATAGAGGGTCGGCTAATACGCTTCTGCAATATTTACTTCCTTCCTCGCACAATGTTCCAACCCCTCTCGTCCGCCTCAAAAACTGAATTTATTGCTCGAAGTTCAGGCCTGTGCTTGGATGGAAATGGCAACCGCAGGCTCGGTGGGCGCCGACGTTGGATTTGAACACGAACGTTGGCGACCACTTTGCCGGTCATCAACAATTCAAGGGCTCGTTGGATGAGTTTGCTGGAGATTGGGACAATGCGAGCCAATGAAATCTTCATCCACCTGTTAGCTCTGTCCCACTGTCAACGTGACCTATCCTTTCAAATTGATAAGTTCATAATAAAGATATTACAGGATTTCTGGATTTCAGGTTCATTATACAGATTTTAAGCGACAGTCTACCATAAGGATATTTCTTAATTCTCTGTTCTCCAGACATGAACTTGGATGAATCTTGACATTAGAAGAACTCAATTGGTAAAAACGGGAGCCTACAAACCTGTAGGTTTCGTGGGCTCATAAATACCGATAATAAACTCAAACATTCCTCTTTTTTTCTACGAAAATATAATGACTAAGGTTGTAGTCATTGATGAAAATGTTCAATTGATCCTATAAGCTAGGGAGATCGTTTGAAGAGCTAAAGGTGGATCGGAGGGCGTTCTTGTCGCTGTGATTTTGAACGTTTCTTGCACCTTCGAGTATTTTTGTGCCAACTTCATCCTCACCCTCAATGAAGCAGGACTGTGGGCCCCAATCTTGTCATTACGATTTGCACTCATTCATTCGCCTTTAGTCATTCAGTATGTTGAACGGATCCCGGGGACTACCTAGTACGTACCACATCCTAAATATATTTGTCAGGAATACTGAAATTTGAAGTCTGCACCTTTGTTGCCTCGAAGACTTGTGCTCCGAGTCGGGTTTCACACAATATTCCTCAATTTGCGAAGTAAATATGCGCGACTGCTTCCCTCGGGTAAAAAAGTCACATACCTCATGGGGGATCGCTTGCTATATTGACGGGAGGGAACTACTCCTTCTCCCCAAACACACTGACGCGCTTTTTTGTTGGTTGTTGTTCAGTCCATTCCAGGCAATTTCTACAATGTGATTGTAATTGTTTCAGTCATAACTCAAGTATTCCGTCCTCGTGATTTCGCGAATAGAAGCCAAATTTGGAGGAAGAAAAAGATGAATATCTCGAACTTTTTACAACCCGGAAATGGGGGTTGTTTTGTGGATTCTGTTGCTCTTCTGACTAAGAACATCTCACTGTTCGGTCGCACGGTACAGTGGCTGCTTTGTGCCCATGTTTCCACATTTCCTTGAGAAATTCATTAGCTGCTCATCCAACGCGAGACCTAGTTCCATCCCCTTCTATATTTTCTGAAGCATAATTTTTTGATCGGTCAAAGCTTTTCCACCACCTCTTCTCCTTTGCAAGACGTTCGTTTCTTCTTCAACTTTAATATTTTTCTTCCTCTCCTTCGAGAGTCGGGAAAAGCTTTCGGGCTTTTGTGTAGGGCCCTTTCTTCAGCGTGCTTTTCACAACCCTTCAGAGGAGTGAGGATTTCACAGTCTCAACGGAGTGCTATGAATGTGGTGGGAAGACCCGAGGCAAGGTTTCGCGGAAGGAGTATTCCTTGAAATGAAATTCCTCCTCGTAGTGAAAATATTAACAACGATGCCAGTGACAAGAGTAAATTGAAATACTACTATTTTCCTCTGTGTTTCCCACCGGTGGTTTTCCTACATCCAAGTTAATTATTCCATTCCTCCAATGGAATCTTGAAGTTACTCTTTACGGCGGATACATTCACTATTTGCTGATAGCGTTGATAATTTTGTTATCAATTTTGTTTATTATCACTGAATCGAATTTCTCTCCAAACTTGAGTTTTAACTAGAAACATGGAGGTTATTCTTATACAAATATTTTCTATTTAATCCCACCGCTATTTGAAGACAGTCGAAATCTGCGTTATCATTATTATTGATAATGTTCGAAGCATTTGGCAACCTGTCTAACTACCAAGGTGGTTTCAGATGGTGGTGATGTGGCAATCCCCTGTGAGGGATGCCATGCGCTAGGGCTACTGAGCCTAGGTGTGAATAACTCCCTCCAAAGTAGCTCTTTACTCCAAAACGTTATCATGTTTATCAAACTGAGAAACTTCAATATAACCTAACTCACAAATGATTTATCTCCGAAGATATTGAGTAATTTTCCAACGACTCATGAGATGCGATGTAAGTCACTCGTGGAGAAACAGACTTCGTGTTTAGAAATCCATGAAAGCACACCCATATCCACGTTTTCTTATGCCTGTCTCATCGTGTACAGCTCTTTTTCATTGTTCTGCTGGTATATGAATTGGAATTTGCTCTACCAGGCTGGCTGGGTTGTTGCTCATTAGGCGCACTATGTTCACAAAGCTGCTTTCTGCTCTTCAAGACAACCACATTGCTGCCTTAAGCAGAGTTTTGGGGATTATTGACGAATCGTCAGTGGTGTTTGCAATAGACGGCAAACGGCTGCTGTCTTCTGATTTTTGCTGCTTTCTCAATATGCTCCCACAATGTGAACCATGTAGATTGGGTAAGTCCTGGATATCCAAACGCCGACTAATTCTTAATCTCTGGAGCTGTCTGGAAATCTGGCTGGTTTTTCGACGTCCAAGTGTTGTAGGACCATATAAAGCCAATTTTTTCCAGAAGCGCAGACTGGGTATTCCAAATTAGATGAAATGCTAGTAACTGTTCGACCGAACGCAAGAAATTTTCGATTCAGTCTTCTTGGTCAGTCTTGGAGGCGAGTGTGAGGTACTACTTCTTATACTTGCCACCTACAGATTATCATATTCTACAGATGATAATTCGTCGATGGCACTGACATTTCCGGCGTTTATGACGTATAAGCTGATCACTAATCGACAGCCTTTGTGTTGAACCAATGTTTTGACATGTATGCATTTTTCCGAGCTTGTCGGATTTCTTCAAGCTCAAGCAAGGAAATGCGCTGAATTTGTGATCAGTGCATTCTGCCATCTTTACCGAGGAAAGGAAATGAGCTCTTCGTAACTCCCGAGTGTCGCCAAGTCTTAAACTTGGGATTCGAGCCATTTCGAAGTTCTCCCGACGAGGGTCGTCTGACGAAGCGAAGTCTATGCAAAGCACGCATTCAGTTGGGTCGATTCCGGAGGCACAACTTTCACTCGGGACCCCTCGGGGTTACACGTCTGGTCTTCCTGCTGTTGATCGCGTCTGCGAGGGTTTCGCCCTCGATCATTCTCGTGTATGAGTGGGCCGGGAAGTTGCTCGAACTCAACAAACCGAATGATATCCGAGATGATTTACATATGAGAGGATTCGTCGGGGGCATTTGCATGATATATATTTACAAATATCGTAGGATGTGCCCGGCGAAAGCTTACTTGACGTTGACACTGTTGTAGAGATAGCTCGTCTCATCAAGTCTCTTTCTCATTGAGATATGAATTCATTGCAGTGTGGATATTTTGGGGATGTGTCATATGCCTGAGGATCATGCGTGATCAAAACCATTGGCCAGTGACGTATGATGATCATCATCCTGCTGACAAGTTATACTTTTTACGTATTAAAGTGTGTTGAGTCAAAATCTGATATACCTTTCCGCTGTACAAGCCAAAAGCCCTTAACAATGCAACGGGATTTGCTCAAAGGCTTGGCAAGTTGGCGCTCAAGGCAGGGGCTTCTCATTTGAGCCCAAATGGAGGATTCGGGCCAAGTACGGATGAAAATGAGTGTTTGATTGGATCGGTGACCTGAGAAAATCACTATTTTCCACGAAGTTGTGGACGCTGAATTTATTGAGATGGCTTCCGCAGTTTTTTTTTTCTTTTCCTCAAACAAAGAGAAGGTAATGGTGAAAATAAATCACTTATGATGGAATCCGAGCCACAATTGGGTATATGTTACCCATTTTGAATATGTGTTTTCGAGATTTCTGGTACCTAGACGTGTGGGGTATCATCTTTCACTAAATCTTGGACGCTGAATCCAATCAAGTGGGTCCCAGAACGATTGGCACCCACTGGAAGAGGTTATGGGTGAAAATGGGTATCTATTACCCATATTGAATATGTGTTTTCGGGATTTCTAATACCTGGGCGTATGGGGTATCATTTTCCACAAAATTTTGGACGCTGAATCGATTGGAATTGGTCCGGGACCGGCTATTTCCATTTTCCCCATGTTGAAGAAATGAGTCTCCATGCGCCTGGTCCGAGGAATTACCAACCTGTGTGAATGAATTTGCAGCGTTTTCATAATCACATCCAACGCGATGACTATTCTACACAGCAGCTTCTGAATTCTGAACATTGTAACGAAATTCTGGCTAATACATAAATAGCGGTTGCATCATGGTTTGCCGTTGATGACGTTCGCGCTGCTCTCTGCTCATCTGTACGCATCCACCTATGAGTGCGTACCCTATATGTCGTCTTGAGTTACTGGCTCTTGATGGAAATATGATGCAGATTCTGTTAGTAACATCATTATTTAGCCGGTTTGCTCATCGCATTTCGCCGGAAAAGGTGGTTTACCTCAAGCCATGAACCAGAAGGAGTAAATACATATGACGATCTCAACATACAAATTTGGTGAAATGGGGGAACACATTCGACGCTATGACGTCATTACCAGGTCCTTCACTGCACGAAATATGTTAGTTAAGACAGATCTAGTGCAGTTGCAAGGCCTAACGGAACTAAGCCCATATATTTAATAGTCGGAGTAAGTATTACGCAACTACGTTACAAGAACGGCCAGGGTGGTCTACCGAGACTGTCCGCGGAATTGCCTATTATTTAATTTATCCGCCGTTTCCATCTTATCTGATGAGGTTCCTCTTGACGCTCGCGGTCGATTTAAATAGTTAATAACCCTTCTATTTAGCGTCGTAAATTATTCACGACCCTTAATTGCTTCGGTCCCCTACGCCCCGATGGATAATCTGATACATCAAAAGCGGAATTATTCCGTTCGTCTCTCAGACACCGTTCTGCATGCTTGATTCTACCTTGGGATAACACTAATCTAACCCATATATATCAGCTCCCGGGACTGTAATTGCGTGCGCTCTGTCGAGAGTCGATATTGGGAGAAAGTTGTAAACCAGTTTGGTTCAGAACCGAATCCGGAGTATGCAATTAGCTGAACAATTTTTCAGCAATGGTTTATCTTAGCTTGCTATTGAAGAAAATCTTTCGCAGACGTGAATGTGACACGAATTAGTGTTTACGATTGACTATAATACTTGCCGTTATTAAGTCCCGTAACGTCCTTAATAAAACTCACGAGATTAATTCATGGGAGAGAAAATTGAATATTTGGGTGTTCATGTCATTTTGCTTTGTTTTGTCTCAAAATAAGATATGTTTAACCAATTGCTTACATTTTGATGGGCCGCCTTCCCGAAATAGTTCGGGTTTCAGATTATCTGGTGATGAGAGACTTCTTGAAGATCTGCAAAATGACCCATATACGTCAATATTGTTTGAACTCTCGTGGCTCATTCCAAATGAATGTTAGTGAGGGTCTTGCCACTTGGAACAACACATTCGGTATTGGGGACAGTCGTTGACCGAATTTCCCGAAATACGTTGGCCCCTACCACTTCTCTTCAAAACCCGAATAAGGAGTCAACCGTTGGCTCTGTCAGGGTGTTGTGATAGGGAAGGGACAATCAGGGAAACTTGCTTCATTACCTAGTGAGGGGGAATGATGACTGATTTTCTTGAAATTTGGACTTTGATCCACCTGCTTTGTTGGCGACACTGATGTAGAGGCCACGGGAGGTTCAATCCTCCCTACTGCAAGTTTAAGTGCTGAAAAGAAGAAAAAAAAATTGGCAGAACCAAGAATGAACTTACAAAACAATAGTTTAACTTTTAAATTTCCTCGGTATAGGAATAAATATGATCCTTTTGGGTCTGGACAGAATGTGGTTTTGAAATCACCATAACATAGAACGTAAAAGGAGACAATTTTTGTTAGAGTTAGTTCTTTGAAAACACGTTGAAAAACTCGTGTTCTATTATACGAATAGTGTACTTGAATGAACCTAAAATGAAAAAAATTGAACGATGGCGTAATTTCTGCTTGTAACCTCTTCATGAGTCTTGAACCTCTATCGCATCAGCTTCGAGCTGAAGCTGTGAAGCAGTTGCAACTAAGTGCCTAATATTGTTGGCAGCACTGACTCGCCATTCCAATGAGCATCACAGAAGTTAGGTATTTTATAGAGGTGCCAATACTGGAACACACCCCAATTGTGTCCTCCGCAGTGGCATCTTCTTCACCAATTGACTCTAGGCTCCATTGTCTTGCTGAACTGAGAACCAACTCCTCAGTGAATAGAAACATGAGACTGTAGATGCAGTCTACTAATTAATATCAACTGATTAATTGCCCCGGTGTCCTGTATTGATTAGGCTCTCAATACACCGGCTATCCCGTGCGATAATTTCACGTTATTCTCTTCGTCACGTGATCGAGAGTTATCTCCTTGTCATCAATTCGATTCCGTTGTAATTTTGCGACGACAGACTGTCATAGTGTCACCTCGATAGCATTTAGAACGACTCGTTGAGTGTGAAAGATACAGTCTGGCCGATATAAAATCTGTCTGTATCTGGGCACCTGTCTTGTATCCTGGTATGAGGCATTCAAAATGAGACTCGGCGACTCCATGTACAATTTCTGATCTATTGGAATGCCTATTATTCCTCAAAAATTCAAATTTCATCATTAGAACCGACTAATTGGGAAATACATTTTCTGGACGTGCTTCAACATTTGATAAATTTCCTCCATCGCAGTTCAGTGTAAGCGTGAACTAGTGGAGAAGGAAAATTTTTCTTGGATCCCTGATAGCAATTGGCTCAGGTGGTTGAGTAATGACTGTAGAAAAAGTGGAGAGGTGGGTGTAAATGGCGGGCTGTTGAATAAAACCGTTGAATGGGGTTAAATTCCTATGAGAAATGACGGAAATCCATTTTATATTCTCGACGAACAATTAATACCCGGCCCTTCGTTCGGCCGGGAGACCTGCGAAATATTAGGGAAAGAACATTTTCGGAGGGTATGAAATACCTTTCGACCCTCGAAACCCCAAGGTGGTCCCAAAGGGTTCCCTGATCGGGGGTCGAAAGGAATGGGCTTCTGAAATCGATCTCCGGGACGAAGATCAAGAGGTGGGCGGAATTGGGCGAGAGGGGATGAAATGAGAGCTGGGTATTTAGAAGGGGAAACGTGCTGGATTTCAGCCGACATTTATTCAGGTGGAGCTTGGAACCGATACCGGAGGTTGTACAGTTCACCATGATATCGTAGACGAATATCATGCATTCAAGTCAGTCTTCTGACATGACAATGTACCTATTTTGTATTTTGGGAAAACCCCTCCACACTCATCAGCTTCTGATAGGTTTTAAAAGCCATGTTTCTATTTAGTACTACGACCAAAAGTTAACTTAATAATGAATAATAACTGAAGTAGTGAGATGAGAAATACCCTGCATAATTATTATTATTATTATTTTTTTTTTCACACTCCTGACTATGGAGAAATTAGTGTCCTGAACGGACGTGCTCAGATTTGTCAAGGACTCATTTCAATCGATTCATTATCCAATATTTATTTGAAAAACCCCACTCATCTGGACCCTCAAAACAATCTAATTATTTTTTTAAAACTCTCCTGAATTAAAAAAAAAAGTTTTCCCAAAATACATCTTTCCACTCATGCACAATTGTTATAAAGGACATTTTTAAGAACGCTGCAAATTCATTCACAGGGGTTGGTTATTTATCCTGGCACATGGAGATTCATTTCAATTGATTTAGCGACCATAACCTCTTCTGGTGGGTGCCATTCGTTCCGGGGCCTGTCTAATTGGATTCAGCGTCCAAAATTTAGTGGAAAATAATACCCCACACTCGTAGATCGCTGAAAATCTCGAAAATCCAATTTTCCAAATGCACATTACTACAAACAACAATGGCACAACAGTACGGGATGTGTCAAATCAATCCAATTTGCCTCAATCGCACTGTTTCATCAGCAGTCAAGTGATTCATAGACAACAAATGAACTGTGTTCCAACACATTTGAGTTATGCTGGCTAATGAGAGAACACATTGTTTGATTTGAAAAGCCGCGCCTCTTGAGAACGTAATGGTCTCACATAGACGTTTTAGCTTTTCAGCATCCTGCGAGCGACATGGGGAATAATGCACTTTCTAGACATGAAGTATGCTAGGACTGATGAATGATTGAAGCAGCACTTGAATTTCCCATTGCCTACTCTTTCAGAAAAAAGAGGGCATTCATGGGACCATGTGCGTTCAATGGTTCACCACCACGCGTAATTCAAACTGGGGTCTCTGAAGATGAAATAAGAATCACAAGGAGTCAATGTCAACCCCCCTTGATTGTTTTTCTCCTTCGCCTCCAACGAAAAATTAAATTTAGTTTCGGCGAAATGCGAACAGTCAAACGCGAGATGAGAGCAAACGCCCTCTCAACATTGTTTTGTGTTGATTCCTAACAAGAGTTGACGTTTTCAAAGACTGAAAACGAGAAATGAGAGAAGCACGCTGGAAAGCACATTAGGAAGCTTTCGTGTGAAGTGCTGATCATTTTCTGTCTGAAAAGAGCCAAGTGACAATTAGGCGAGAAATAATGGGACGCACTCAGGTGGGAGAACATTCTCGGCAGAGAAGATCAGTAAAAATTTCGTGATTTTCTTTCTCTCTGTTCCACATTGAATTAATTTAATAAAGCAGAGGTTGCTGAAACACAATCGAATTTGTTTCAAATATGTTAGAGTACTAAGTAGTTGTCCAATAAGCGTTTTGCATGTTCAGCCTTCCAGAGAAACTGGAAATAATCAGACAGTTGATACTCACACACAAGTATTTGTCAAAAGTACACCATTTTCGCTCTGTGGTGGAAATTGTTCCTTTATGGCACTAATCACGCCAAGCCTTTTGTTCCGTCGTGTGGAGAAACTCACGTCCCAAGTTATTCCTTAAGAACTCTTAACTTCGCCATATAGTTCCATGTATTGTTTGTCGAGAAACAGATTCGTCACTGCAGCTCCAATAGAGAATTACCTCTTGGTGCCACCGCCACTCAACTCGGTTTCATTATTTCCCTCAAGTTTTACGGTATTTATCAGGCAAGTTCCACCTCTGGGAGCTTGACACAGGTGGGTTGTACTTTGATTAGCGAGATCTCACCAACAAAGGGATTTGTCGGGGTGCTCTTCCCACTGGAGTGGGTCAAACGCGAGTTTCAGGGCTCCTGGGTCTCTATTGTGCCTCTCCGAGCCCACAAGTACCTTGTTACTTGGGTAAAATTTCGCCTTAACCCAATTACGTTGTTCGTCGCTTCAAAGAGACCTGGAACGGAACTACGGAGTACAACGACACAATTTGAAACTTCCTCTTTCATAGTCCGCCAAACTGTAAAATTTATCGGGCAAAGAACATTTTTGTACTCGAGATACATGAATTGGCCAATCAAAAAAGTGAAGAAGCATCCACTTATTCACTTTAATTATCATTAATTAATGCTGAAAAGGTGCAGGAGTATAGTTCTGTATTAATACATAGCCTAATCAGTGATACAGCGGACTTACACTGCTGGTTTTGGTTATAATAATTGATAAATAAAAATTTGATTGATAATTCACGTAAATCCCCCCATCCCGTTTTCTGTCGATTTACTGTACCCATTTCCTAACCTATTGGGTGTTCCGATGGAATCATTCTCTGCTTCTTGTAGAATAGGACCCTGATTGAGACATTGTTTTTTAAATCACTGACGGTTTCCGTGTATGTAATTATTGAGCGTACTAGAAAACTGCAATGAATCATTTCATCCTTGAAATGGAGCAGGTCCCAATCTGAGGGTGCCTGTAACTAAGAAATCGCACCAATAATTGATTTTGGAATATTTTTAACAATCTGCGCACGTTTCCTTATTTTAATGGGTTGTTGTATGGCTTCTTGATAGCGAATGATCGCCAAGTTTAGTAAAGGTAAAGTGAAATCCTGTCAAAAGTTGCCAAAAACCAAGATTGCTTGGAGGCTGCCAAGAAGCTGAAACATCTCTTGCCATCGTGGTATACAACTCGTTGCAATTTGCATTCCTGCAGAGCAGTCTCTGATGTTGAATATGCGATGCATGAATGCGTATTAACTGTTTGCTCTTTGCTATGGGAGTGGGAGGATATGATGGAGATTCCACAAAGTGGTGGGGAGTGGTTCTGAAAAACAAGATCTCCCGCCAAACTCAGCGAAAATCTGGGCAAGGGTGTTGTAGGTTGCATGCAACCTTTTCTCCCGTGCACCTACCAAAAGCCACTGCATATACTACGCCAATTTTTTTGTAATTAAGATTATTCTCTGAGGAGACAGTTTAGGGTCTGCACCTTGAACCTGACAAGAAATGCTTCAATTGCTTGGTTGCGTCTGACAGCGAGAAGCTGATTCGGACAGTTCCCTTGGTCTGAACTGACGTTTCAGTTCGGGATTGATAGTCCCTCTCCAAACGCTAACCAATCCCAACCCCTTTTGTCTAAATACGCCAGGATCCACGTTTTCCTTACGGCCTTGTTATTCAGATTTTGGACTCATCTCCGAGCCAGTTCGTACCTGAAGAGAAGCCGGAAACAGCCTAGAGTGATACTAAAGGATACTCAGTGTTACACTATAAAGGATGCTAACCGTGGATTAACGTATTTACTATATTTTAGAGGCATCCAACAGCACATGTCTCAACGATTGATTGACAACTCAATCTAACATTGGTTTTCTTCATTGTTCCAGATCATTCTGAAAGGTGATGGCGAAGCTGAACTCCGAGCAAGGAAAACTTTGAATTGTGAAAAGAGGAAAAACTATAAATTTGACATCGCCGCTGTTTCCTGTTCGGGTCAACAATCGGAAAAGTAAGCGCCTCGAGTACACTTCAATAATAACAATGATGAATTGAGTTGTTTGATTCTCGTTCAACACAGAGGGTGGAACTGCCACTATGTACGAAGAGAAGGAATTATTGATTGGCTCTTTTGCTTCAACGCTTGTTGATGTTGAGGTTTGAGTTGAAAGAAGTTACGCAGTTTTATTTAGTTCACATGGGTGACGACGTCAGATATAACTTACACAGCTCAAACAGGGGTATGGAACAAACGCCATGGCACGTCAACGTCCCATCACCCCGAATTATTTATCTGCCTGTCTCATTGATGGGTTCATCTTCATTTTCCCCTCTGAAACATTTAATAACGTGAAGCCGTAAATAATTATGATGCTGACCTTACCCCATACGCGTTTCGTTGATGCACCATCAATGTCGACGACCCTTTTGATTGTTATTCGGCGAGTCTACTGCTAGCCAGATTTTCGTTGTATCACTCAGGCCAGTGTATGGAACAAGCTGTTCATGGCACTGTTCTGTATCAGCTCGTTCCTTTGTGGGGAAGATATGGGTAAAAAACCTTTATGAGGGTTCAGTAAAATGTATTTATTGAAGTCAAGTTGAGCACTGGGAAACTTTGTCACAAACGTGCTTTTTCAACCCAGCAAAGTGGATCGTCTAAAAAAGTTAATAAATAATAAATAAGTTTAAGTAATTAAGTTTAGTTGAGTGTCTTATGGTAGATGTGTTCCGGAAGGCCATTTTCTCCATAGACCAGCTCCGTATAAAATCATCTTTACTGTTCTTTGATAAACACCCACAACTACCCCATAACAAACTGCATCACTCACACTCAGTACGACCCACAACATAGGCAAAAGTTCCCATCGTCGCTTCTAACCTCCAAATGCGTATTCCCCTGCACAATCCTTAAAACTACTCAAGCAAGATCAACCAGCAAAAAAAAAAAAAAAAAAAAAGTCAAATTAAAAAGCAAAATTAAAAGCAATTGTGAATGAATTGATGGTAGGTATGTCAGTTTTGTTCAAGCTGGATCCAAAATGTCTTTAAAAAAGGAGCAAAAACATGGATGAGAGGAAATATGGATTATTCCTTCCGGTAGAATTTTCGAACAGCTTCATGATCGAGAGTAGGAACGTTAGTGACCAATGCCCTGGAACCAATTACAATTGATCAATTGATGTAATTATACGTTAAAGGAAACTGAGCTTGAACTTCAAAATTTGTAGTTGTGCGCACCTTCAAAGACAAATAGCTACATAGATTTTCTTTGAGAATTCGCTAAAAATTGTACTTTCTTCCTGTGTACATTATGAACCGACTTACTGAGAAAATTATATCGAAAATCAATCATCATGCCAATAATTTAGTCTAACAACAAATGAGGAAATTTTGGTTATTATTTGGGAGTAGGTATTAGGTTTATTATTCCTTTGTTGCAAAATGTATATGGTCAGACGATAAGTGGTATCAGGAAGAACGAGAAATCATCACCGGGCACTAGCGTGAAAAATAGGTTAGTTGTGAAGTAGGAAATATGTCAAAATCATACCAATTTTCCAGCAGACCTTTCAAGTTGCCCCAGGTACAACCAATTACCTTCTCCGTTCCCCTTTAAATCGCTGCCAGGATGAGTGGAACCGCCTCAATTTGGACATTTTCAATACCTCTTTAGCAAAATTGAAACGATTTATGGCTGAGCCTCTTGGTCAATGTTGTGTTGTTATTTACTGTGTTTTCTATCTGTTGTTGCTATCACGAGCTACTTGTTAAATATCTTTATTATTATATTATTATTATTATTGTGAATATTGTAAATATTCACTATATTACTATTATATTATCTTCATTGTTATATTGGGCTGTCAAGTCCGTGTTACTTAAATAAATAAATAAATTTTACGACGTAGATATCCTGTGTTTGTCTCAAAATATTGAGAAATCATCTAGTACTTAGTGAGTCTGATATGCAGGTACCTACTTGCTCTTAAACAAAGAGAATGGTTAACTGCTAGAAGATAAGAGAGATGTGCTGATAAGGTAGTGCAGGAGGAAGAGAGAATAGTTCATGTAGGAGGCCCGAGGTAGGGCTAGCGTAGCGTGACTGTTTTTTTTTTTTTTTTTTTTTAATTCCTCACTTCTTGAAATCGATTATGACTGTTCTGCCGTAACTAATGTTATTATTTGTCCACAGTGCAACTGTTCATATCACAGTTGTCGACATCAATGAATACGCACCGGCCTTCCTCGAGCCGTCCTACGTTTGCCAGGTGGACGAAGGGCGATTGTACTCGGAGATTGTCAGAGTCGAAGCGACGGACAGAGACTGCACGCCAAAATACGGTGACATCTGCAAATACGAGATCCTCACCACCGACCAACCCTTTGTTATCGACAATGAAGGTAACGCAACATCCTGTTCGTAGTTAATGTGTTAGCTTAGGAGGGAGGGAAATTAAGTTTTGATGAAACGTGACTAGTCTCTTCCAGACCAGGCTTTTCAGTTTCAAAATCCAACTCGTTTCCTTTCTGGGCAAGATCCATTTGGCGTCCGTATTTCATCCACCTGACAGAATCTGGGGAGTGTGCTTGCCCAGTACTCGCAGTAGGGCCTAGGGACGTGCAATGGATATTGATCCTTTGGCTGAAGGAACCCTCCTGAAATGCAGCTAATCCATAGTCTGGGCAAGCTCAAAAAGATTTTGCCAATTGAAAGTCAATACTTCGCTGTATGAAAGGCTCAAAGCACTATGCAACGCTGAGCGGTTAATCTCCATTAAACCTACAGCTGTTGGCAATTAGAGTGATTAATGTGAAGACTTTCCCTACCAAATCGTCTTCCATGTAACCATTTTCATCCTCTAACGGTTCAACAACGACCAAACCCTCTAATACATGTCTTACATTACTCTTCTACTGATTTGCAGGTACCATCAGGAATACCGCGCCTCTGGAGTACGAAAGAAGTCATAACTATATCTTGTCCGTCGTCGCTTACGACTGCGGAATGAAACAATCACAGCCCATCATGGTGACAGTCAAAGTCAACAGGATCTGCAAAGTCGGATGGAAAGGTGAGTGACGAATTTGACATTCAAAGTTTGGTGTTTTTACCACTTGAAATTCGAGAGCCTGTAAAATTCATTTGCAAGACTGCGTAAAGATTCTATATTAAAACTTGATTCGGCCATTTTACTTCTCGTGAGGAGAGGATTGCCTAGAGGAAGTTAGAATGATCAATTCAAATTGGCCATTTCAAAAAAGGGATAGTTGTGAAATTGTGACGTTGCAAAGAGCTGTTAGAGTTGCTCTTCCAAATCGGCATCCCTTGGTACAGCAATCCGAAGCTGAGTTGATTAGGTTACTTTGTTAGTGAATTAGTTAACTGTTTATTAAATGAATAGTTTTTTTTTTTTTTTTTTTTTTTTTTTTTTTTTTAAGTTGAAATTGTTAAGTGGCAACATAGAGGTTAGAACAATTGATTCTTGAAACAACAGCAACGCTGCTTCTCTTTCCGTATTTGATGCAGACTTTGATGATCAGGCTGGAGGCATTTCCTAACCTCTACCCTCTATGTGCCTATCTCGTTACCCAGGTCCTTGATCTGTTGCAACAACAGCAACACTGCTTCTCTTTATGTATTTGGTGCAGGCATTGAAAACCAGTCTGGAGGCATTTTTCCTAACCTCTACCCTCTGTGTCTATCTCAGTTCCTTGACCTGCCACTATTATGAAGTTTTTACAAATAAGTCCTACATTTCGGGCGAAAATTAAATATTTTCCTCCGTCGCATATCGTTCATCGTTCAACGTTATCCTAAAAAAAACAACTCGTTGAAATTCCACCGATTCCCGAGTAAGGTGGTAGGATTTCTCCTCTACTGTTGCAATCAACCGAGGTAGCTCCAACATTTTCCTCAGATCAGGTCTCCGCCACAATGCCTTACTTAGTTTCCTACGAACTTGAGAAAATTTCATTACACGTGCGAGTCGGTGGGAACTCATATCACTCATGTTCTCCGAAACCACCACCCCACCCACCCTTGGCTGGTGATAAGTTCGTGTTTCCTCAAACCTTCGCTCTCCCTAAATTGAATTCCTTCGTATCCACGGTAGCTTTCTCGGCCCTTCTACTGTAATTGAGCGGCAGTGATTTACTCTTGACAGTATAAAATAAATGTTTGTTTCAACCTAATCCCCTTAACGATTCTTTTCAAATGCCTCTTAATGAGGATTGATAATCCTTCTTCTCGTTTTAATTCTCCTCCCTCCATTGAGGTAGATACCTTATTCCTTATTCAGAAAGGTTGGCCGTGGTCGTGTTTATTTAATATAAACTGCGAACATTTTACTACGGCGCCAGTGCCTGTATTTTCTTACCCCTTTTTGTACCTATCTCCTTTTACTCTCTACTTGGAGGGATCAGAATGACGTTGTATGGTTCGTAATCTCACCGATCAGGTTATGTTCTTAATAGGTATTCATCATGCAACGAAGGTACGTGAAATTGGGATTGAGACTGAGATAAGTTTATTTCAGTTGATTTGATACACTGACAGTAGTGAAAATTGGGCTTTTTTTGGAAATTGCATTCAATAAAAAAGATCATTTATAGGATTTTCCTTTGTTAGAGAGAATAATCTGAATTTCAGTACAAATCGTGGATAAATACAAAATATCGAGATGTAATCTCAGAAACTACTGTAAATTAGGGGAATGGTTGTTCTAAAAGCATGACCAATAAGCTCATGAATTGTTTATGAAAATGCGATTGTTGATTTAATTGTAATCATTGCCGTTATTTATAATCTAAATATAACAATTATAATTCGATTTTCATATTCACATTATATTTCTTTAATTAATCATTATGCATTAAATAATGCATGGGGACGTAATCTACTCGTAAGGAAAGTAGTCGTAGGTACATCGGACGATAGTCTTTCTCTTCACCTTCATCCAGTTCTCCACGTCCACGTAGGTTCATTGTGCCCCGTATGAAGAATTCACTTGATAATTCGCTTCTCAAATCGCTTTTGATTAGTTTTAATGTAAGCGGGCTGCCGTGAATGCTTTCTTATCAATATTTCCCTTACAAACAAGATTAACAATAGGGCTGCTACGTCCCAAGTGGCCCACTTTATCCTATAGAGGAAGTTGTGGGTATTTACGAGCGCGAATTCCACTTTATTCGAGAACAATAAGCCTACTTTGCTAGAAGTGTGAAGAATTTCAAAGTCCTTCTCTTTTCGAGTTTCGACCCAAAGCTTTTAATTACTTCCCTTTTTCGCCCCGCTGAGTCGCTCCTTGCTATAACCCTAATTATCTTGACATTTCCTACTGATAAGAGGAGAACGAAAGAGTCTCGACAATGACTTGAGAGTCTGTGTTGAGGACGGTGGTGGAAAGGGGCTATTGTTGGGTGCTGGTAACCTAATAGGAGGCGAGATGCCTCAACGTCAACCCGGTGAACCGAGGACCTGAGCACGTAGGTACTTACTCTGGTCAATAGGACGAGCTCTTTGGATTTGGGAGAAGGGCAGAGCGGAGGCTGAGAATGAACAAAGAATGACCCAAATGGGGGGGGGGGGGGGGGGTTCTTCCATTTGCAGGGATGGCTCGAAGCTGAGTTGATTGCGCTCAATCGTCTTCCTATCGCCTGAGATTGTGAGTCTTTCGACCTTCTGGAAACAATGTAATGACGCTGTTGTACAATATATGATTCGACATTAGGTATGATGTAAAATGGGTTGATTACTGAAGAAGGGGTGAATGCGGGGCCTTGATGAGCATCTCGAAAATCAGGGGTGTCATTCCACGGCCACTTCCAACTACCACTCATGCTCACGATTTGGGAGGATAAAATGTCTTTAAAAATTGACCATAACTGTAAAAAGCTT